>JADLZL010007518.1:0-500196 GCA_015844335.1 Chrysopogon serrulatus | reverse complement strand
AGGTCATTTGAACTTCGCACAGCACGCGCCCCACCTTTAATTACTACCAGAGCACGTCAAAGGACTACGGGATTCCAATAACAACTAATCTTGGCGAGGCCATCCAAATAACAAAAGCCACAAGAGAAGCACAACCCGAAATGGATTCCAAGAACAAATAATCTTGGCGAGGCCATCCGAATAACAAAACCCAAAAGAGAACCACGACCCGAAACGGCTGCGTCTGGCAAAACAGTTTGCGCGGAACAGACGAGGAAGACGACGAGGACCTAACAGGCTAGCACGCCAAGTCGCATAATATCAGGGTTGTCGGGAGGGAGTTCTTACCGCATATCTTGATCGGGGCCTCGAGCTCCAGGAGGTTGGGCTGCGAGAGGAAGACCTCCTTGGCGGCGGCGCAGAGGCGCCGGATCTCGGCGTCCGTCACCTGCGCGTTGCGCGGGGTGCGCCCGCCGCGGGCCTCGAGGAGGCGCCGGATCAGGTCGTCGACCGCCGCCTCGTCCATGGCCTCACCGGGAAGGGAAGTGAAGGAAAGAGAAGGCTGAGAAACCCTAACTCCAGTTGCCGCCGCGACGCGCCGGCCCTCGCGGATATAAACCCTCCTAAAGCCTCTACTTCGCCGATCGACGGGGAGTCGGGAAGACGACACGGAAAAGGAGCGGAGCGTGTAGGGGATGAGGAGGGGATGCTTGGATGGAAGTCGGTGCGCCGAATCCTGCACGGACTGGGTAAAGGAGGCGTGTAATTTGGACTGGCGTGGCGGTTGGGTCGAGTTGGGTTTGGGCTGGGCCGACGACGTCAGCCTGCTCTATTTGAAAAGTAGACGCGGTGCGGGGGTTGTGGAATACAGTTGACTGATTGGTTAAGAAACAAAGATTGATTGGTGCCGAGAGAGCTGATCAAATTGCAAATGGGTTTATGGTTCAGTGGGACACTATCCACCAAGGATTAAATTTTGGTGTTCATACTTTTTTCTAAAATTTTTTCAGGATTTGTGGGCGTTACGTTATTAAGTGGTAAGCAACGTTTCCGTCGGCGATGAAGCGTCAACAGTAACTTCGGAATCTGCGATTGCCGACTTCGGTTCTTCGGAGGTGCTCATAGGACGTCGATGACGAAGCAGCCAGTGGTAACTTCGGAATCTATCGACAACGAAAGCGCCAACGGTAACCACGGAATCTACTGATTTACCAACTTCGGTCTTTCGGAGGTTCTTATAGGGTTGGCTCAGCTATGTAATTCTCAAAAAAAAAAAAGAGCTACTCAAATTTGTTGGAAGTTCATTTTCCAAAAAAAAGTTGTTGCAAGTTCACATTTTTACTTTTTTAAGAGTAAGTATATATAACAGGTATAATTTTTTTTGAGAACTTCGTGAGGTATAATTTTTTACCGTGAGGATATCCATGTGGTAAAAGTTTGATTAAAAAACTTCGGTCTATGGTGGGTAGACAGCCTTGAACTTTGTACTTAAGGTAGAAAACCTCTCACGCAGGTAGAAAAACCCCGAACCCCATGCCCCGCCCTCACACACGGGGGGCCGTTACCCCCTGAACCCCATGCCCCGCCCTCACCATACGGGGGGGCGTTACCACCGTAAGTGGGTCGGTCCTTTTACCTATGCTTTGGGAAACGCACAAGTCGGTACCTTTTACCTGTGCTTTGGGAAACGCGGGATAGGCGAGGGAGTCTTTTTGCCTCGCTCGGACAAAAATCTCCGAAAACAACGCGTAAGTGCACCACATTTGGGGCTCGAACTCACGCCGCAAGAGTGCCACTAAGAGTGCTAAACCAACTAGTCTAGCATCTCTTGGCGTAAAAGTTTAATTATAATTACTGATTTTTTCAAGTGGGTGTGTTAGCACCTCTTGCTATCCACAATCTACATAGCTCTCTGCCCCTAGTTGTAACCAACTCATACATGTGTTTCAATAGACTTTGTTAGTGAAAATAAAGTGGATCGTATATTGATCATGAAACATGTTTTAATAGTCAATGACTATATAAGTAGAGCGATAGATAAATAAATTGTAGATGTGCATACAACGACTATATTATTAATCACGCTCATAGACTGAATGTTTCCATATAAAAAATCATATCTAGCCAAGGTAAAAAAAATAGGGAAAACTAAGTGGTAGTTACATAATTCATCTGGCTAGGCTAAACACGCCACACCATAAAAAAGGACAGTCCAGCTTCACATGGCCATTGTGGGCTGGCACTTCATCCATGTGCCTCTATCTAGCAATTGGAGATGATAATAGAGCCTAATCCACGATTTTCTTCCGGAAATTCCTTTACTAGGGGATGGAGACAAGGAAAGTTAGTCCTCACGGCGACTATGATGTTTTGCAAGTAGGGTATAGTTAGATTTTGTGCTTTTTAGAAAATATATCCCGTGAGAGAGAGTCTGAGAACGATTATATGTTTTGAGAGAGACCTTCCAATGGTTTTATAGCTATGTGTATACGAAATTATTTATTTATACCTATGTATATATGAAATTAATCTCTCTCTAAATATGATTCATGATCACACTATAAAAGAGCTAAGTTTTAAGAAGGCTTTTCTATGTAATACCTCTTCGATCCAAATGTCGTTTTATCTGAGCCTTTCACCATCTGGAGGATGTAAGATTTATAAGTTTTGACACTTAGAAAGTTATGATTTTACGTGTTTGTTTAAGTCATGTTATTTTACATGTGTCGTTCTTTTGTTTATTTTCAAAAGACCCGTTCTTTTGTTTATTTAAGTCAGGTTATTTTACATCTGGATTCTGTGTAGTCTTATATTATTAATAAAAAAAATCTTAATCCACTATGTTGTTTGTACATGTACAATCTTATATCACTGATATTTTGTAATATTTACAGCACCGTCTAGTCATGGATTCTTTTAGAGTTAGGAAGAATAGATATGAAATCACTATGTAGAGCAACGCTTGGTCCACAATCCCCAATTCAGATTTTTATTTTCTGTTGTATCAGCGAACAACCGACATCAGCTCCGCTAGGAGGGTGCCACGGATTCATATAATTTTGTAAATTCCTTTAAAATTTTATATCTCCAATAAGTATTTGATTACCTTATTGTGTATTTAAAGAAATTATTGATGACATATGAATTGACATATCCATAATTCAATTAACATTTTTATTGTCGCACTTGGAAATTTAATAATGAGTATGTATCATATATATCAACCTACTAATGCACCGAATTTTCTTTCCTATGTCCACCGCGCAAAAACACATCCCCCATTGAGGAGCCCTATCTTGATCCACCCAATCTATTGTACTTCGGAAAAACAACACAATTAAAATAAGCAGACTAGATTTAATTAAAATCATTCTCTCTCCTTACTCACACACATCCAACGGCCCGGATCAAAAGTGTCACACGTCCTCCCCTCCATCGCTCATTCCATTCCCCGTCCATGACTTAGAGCCTCCCACCGTGGCTACGGTTCGATTCCTCCTCTGCTGTTTATTTCGTTTTTTTTTCTTCGGCCTGGACGCACACGACTCAAGATGGCAATTGGTACCCGAAACCCGAGTAACCGACGGGTTTTACCCGATTAAGACGTGGGTATGGGCCAAATTTTTTCTACCCGCGGGTGTGTTCTTGGAAGAAATCCTCTACCCATCGGGATGCAGCACGGGTATGGATGCATACTACCCATACCCACGTACCCGCGGGTAAAAAATACCCGCAACAATTAACTAACTATCATAATCAATTTAGCCCACATAACCTAATTATTTATCCTAAGTCTATGTGAACACTACTTAGTATATACATATTGGATGGAGTTGTATTTGGTGGTGTGAAAATTCCTAAATTTTTCATATATTATTTATTAAAAAATGATATTTCTATGTAATTTTCGGTGTGTTCGGTCTGGTACGTACACATCGGGTAAAATTTACCCGCCGGGTACGGGTGTGGAAACGATTTTCCTACTCGTGCGCATTCGCGGGTAACCCGACAGGTAAGATTTTGTCTGGCGGGTGCGGGTATGGGTTCCTGCTACCCGTCGGTAAATACCCGTTGCCATCTTGACACACGACTCCTCCATCTCCGACTCTCCCCCCCCCAAGGGCGGGCGGCCAGCCATGGCGGCCAGGCCGGCGCCGCGGCGACACCTCCTCCCCAAATCGACACGCCTGCAGCCCCTTCACCCCGCCGCTCATGCATCTCTCTCTCTCTTGCTCTCGTCTAAATCCTAAATCGAGGACGAGGACAATGCAGGAGGTGCGGCCAACTGCATGGACTCTAGCCAGAGGCACCACCGGCGGAGCAACCTCCAGCCGAGGGCGTGGCCAGCAGCGCTCGTCCATCTGCACACAGCAGCGGTCCGAGCGACCCGCTCCACCTGGCCGGCGGCGCTCTTGGCCCTCTTCCCCTCTTTGTTGGCACGCGCATGCATGTTGTTGGACGGAATGCCTCAACGGTTGATTGATCCTTGTTCTGCAGGGCGACAGGTCCATCCCAGAGCCGTCGAGATGGACGTGGAACTAGCACACTACCTGCTGACGACGGAGCCGAGGAAGTGCAAGGAGAACCCAATAGCTAAGGCTTCCCCGTGCTTTTGACTATCCTCAGATCCACGGGAAACCAGCAAAGTATTTTGTTAAGGTATTGCACCCTGCTGTTTTCAGTAAAGAATATTGTGGCTTTTGAAATTTTGTGCAGGCACCATGGGGTGTATAAAATCACTGATTGATTTAGAGTCAAGTTATTTTTTTCCTGATAGATTTAGCGCCATAGTCAACAGCTGTTCTTTCTTTTGAAATTAAAATTTAACATTTTTTGAAGCAAAGATCACTTGTTGAATTTTTTGTTTTTTCTCTCTCTCGCAATCACTGAAGCAAAGATCATTTGTTGAATTATTCAGTAGACAAGGATAGTCATGAAGTGTTAGCAACGGTTTTGTAGGGACTGCATATATAAATCAATGCGGCTTGGGTATGGTGCCATATGTTATTTAGAGTCAAGTTATTTTTTTCTTGATAGATTTAGCGCCATAGTCAACAGCTGTTCTTTCTTTTGAAATTAAAATTTAGCATTTGGTGAAGCAAAGATCACTTGTTGAATTTTTTGTTATATATGTAGGTTTGCTGTTGTTACTATTTTTTTCCAACTCATACATCTATCCTGAATGTATGGCTATTGTTGAAGCTGTGGCATAAGTCCTTTCCGGAATGTATGGCAGTGTAAGCCAACTTGGAACAGGGAATGCTCTTCTCATCATACTTCAACTTTTCTTTTGCTCTTCTGACATGGATGACTTAGATATGAATGTTTGGGCTGTGCTAAAAAGAAAATGTATGCAGTTTTTTCACTTCTCTTAGTTTTATTATGATTTTTGGAGTGTTATGATTTATTTTTTCTAAACATCACCATAGCATATAACATGGCCAGCTATCAGGACAACGCCCCTGCCCTGGCGGTGATGGCAGTGGCAGAGGACACAAAAAGGTCAGGTTGCTTGCTGGAACTGCCACGACCACAGGGTGAGGGGTAAGAATCCAGGGGTCCTCTTGCATACATTTCCTAGATTTTAATGATTATTTACTGATGAAATAAATAAGAAAATACAATTCAAACTAAGGAAAGCTTCATGTCATTTCTTGGCTAGCTAAAACTTGTGTAATCCTCCTGGTGTAGGTTAAGCAGATGTTAGTTGCTCTCATAGGAGAACCAGAAGTGAACCTGTCTGATGATATCATAGGCAATCCTATTACTGACCAAGACTGGAATTATAACCTTTGGAGTTATGTGGTGATGATAGACATTTTCAGATGCTGATGCAAATCTCAGGATGGGAAAATAGATAGAACAGTGTGGGAGAATTTTGATATGCTAATGCAAGTCAAGATAGGAAAATGGATAGAACAGAGTGGGAGAATTTTGTCACAAGAAATCCTTCCTTGATGAAGATAGTGACTCTGCCATTCCTCAAGTAAGTAATATATAGCATAGAAATTCAGAATCATTTATGGAGACTGCAGTGAATATGATACAAGTTAGAAATTTAGAAGCATATGTATATATCTTTATCTCCTTGTGCCTGAGTTATAAAAAAACTGTTTTCTTGTCTCTTGTCTCTCTTGTCATACTGTGACCACTCATCATCGTGCACTGGGCACATAATTTGGCTTGCTACTTACCATGTCTCTTTTTTGCGTGGAATCAGGGTTGGAAAAAATATTGATTGTTTTAGTTTCGCCTGGAGATAGGAAAAGGTGCAGCCGAAGATGAGGCTATCCGCACTCATCGTCCCCTAAATTCATACTCCAAAAGGAATATTCCGTCCTGATCAGCACTCCATACCACTTTCTCCCGCACCCATCCATACTCCATCCCATCCTCTATCCGTGGGTCCCGCATGTCCTTTTTCTTAAAAAACCCTCTCTCAATCCCTCCCATTCTCTCTCTCTCGTTCTCTCTCTCTCTCCCACCTCGCTCTCTCTCTCCCCGGCGGGCGGGTCAACGAGCGGCGGGGGCTTTTCACCGACGCTGGCGCGGGCTCACGGCCGGGCGCTTCGCTGCGCCCGCGCCCACGCAGCAGGGCTCCCGCAGCCACGCCAGGGGCGGGCTCCCCGGGCGGCGCGGCCCGACGGCGGCGGCCAGCCCTTTTCGCCCACGCTGCCCCCTTCCCTCCCTCCAAAGGCGGGCGATGGGGGGGCGGCGGGCGTCTCCAATGGCGGCGCTGGCGGGCCTCCAGCGGCCCGGCATCCGGCGGGGCGGACGCGAAGCGCCAGCCATAGGAGCGCACGCGGACGGGCGCGAACGCGAAGCCCACGGCTTAGCGACGGCGGCGGGACGCGAAGCTCATGGCAAAGACCGGGCGGCGCGGCAAAGACATGCTGGGCCTCCTCCTCTCTTCCCCAACCACGGCGACGGCGATGGCGACGGCGCTGCACGGCCTCCTCCATCCTCTCTCTCTCTCTCTCTCTCTCTCGGTGGTGGGTGGCGGGCCCCCACGCGCCACGCCGCAATCCGTCCCGACGTCCAAGACGCCAGAGGATGGCGTTCGACCCGCCTCCCGGACGGTTTCCTGACGCCGCACTGCCGCCATCCGAGCTGGCGTCCGGAATCTCCGAGCTGGCGCCGTTCCGGACGCGCGTTCCGGACGCGGTGCGGACAGCCTGAAGGCATGAGGTGTTCCCGATCTAGGTGATGGTGAGTGACGTGCTTGTACTCTTTAAGCTTTTGATAGTTGGATTAGTCCCCTATTTCATATGACCATCGACCCTCAGTGGTCAAGGTGGAGTTGCAATGTAATTGTTCGAAAAGGAAAATATAGGAATGTAATTTGAGAGAGTACCAGTTTGTGAAATACCTTTTTTTCTGTAGCGAGGCATAACATTCTTCTTTTTGTTTTTGAAGATCTTTAAATCAATGTCACTAAAAAGCATTTTCCAAATAATACGATTGGTTAGCATTGTGATGTATTGAGCTGTAATCGCCAAGTCTTACGCAGGGAAACCATCTTTTGGTTTTAGTTTGCATATATTATCCGTTCTAATTTGCCTATATCTTAATGTTACCGTAGCGTTAGCACGAGTAGTATACTAGTATAAGTAAGGTTTTTCAGATACAATGCACGCAAAGAAGAAACAGCCCGAACGAAAGCAACAGCACGCTACACCACAAAGACCCAGATGCAGAAACCCCCAGCGCTGATCGCTGAACTGAGAAACCCAAACCTACACACAACTGAAAGCCAACATAAATGCACACCCGCTCTACGCTGCGCCTGCGCTGCACCTGCACGGATCCAGAGGAGCAAGCAAGCTGACACCCGGCGGAGCCGGGACGGAATCCGTCTGCTGCCGCCGCACGGCCGCGCCCGGGGAAAAGCGGCCAAAACCCCATAAAAAGTCCAGGAAAAAACAAGCCCAAAGCGGGCGGGGGTGCGCGGGCGCGGGCAAGCAACCGGCCACCCACCGAGCTCGGCTCCGCTCAGCGGCAGCAGCACGGCATGGGCGCAAGCACTAAAAAGAAGGAAGCGGCCGCGCCTCCAACCAGCCCAAACCCACCTCGCCTTCTCTCCCCCTTCGCCTTCTCCTCTCCCAGGTCCCAACGGAGCCGGGAGCTCTGAGGCGCGGACGAGATGAACGAGGAGGGGCTCGGTGGCTTCGGCGGGGGCCGCGGGGCTGTGCAGGGCCACGGCCGGGAGGCGATGGCGCTCCTGCAGCACCACCAGCGACGGCGGCAGCTGGAGGAGGAGGAGCAGGAGGAGGAGGTGCGGCGCCAGATGTTCGGCGGGGTGGCGGCGTTCCCGCCGGCGCCGCTGGGCGACGGCCAGCAAGTGGACTACGGGGGAGGACGCCGGCGGCCTCGGGGACAGCGACGCGGGCGGGTCGGAGCCCGAGCCGCCGCCGGAGCGGGCGCGCGCGGGGGTCCGGCAGCAAGCGGAGCCGCGCTGCCGAGGTGCACAACCTCTCCGAGAAGGTGGTGCCGCTGCCATTTCTTGAAATCTCAGAGAGTTTTTTTTTTCTTCGCCGTGCTCTGCTTTCTTCTCAGTGCGAATGCTAAAGATCGTTGCTTGGGTTTTGTTGGCTTTTGGGCGCAGAGGAGGAGGAGCAAGATCAACGAGAAGATGAAGGCGCTGCAGAGCCTCATACCCAACTCCAACAAGGTCAGTGGAAACTGACAAGAGAGCTCTTACCTCTGACTCTCTCTCGCTCGCTCGCAAAGGTTGTTCAGTTGTGTTAGTGCTGGACTTGACCGTATTATGTTTCTGTTGTGATGTTTTTTTGGTGTACAGACCGACAAGGCATCCATGCTTGACGAAGCCATCGAGTATCTGAAGCAACTGCAGCTCCAAGTGCAGGTGAGCAAATAGGACACGCCCACATGGTGTCGATGCATCTTTCTAGCACAAAGCATTGACATAGAATTGGTACAATAGGAGAGTACCTGGCCTTATTGATTCTTCATCAAATCCGTGACAGACAGATTTGTATGGCTCTTGACGCCAATCACCTTATTATAACCAGCAGGGGCCGTTTGCATTTACAATTTAGGTTTGGACTGTTACCCCACTGTGGCTAAACTATTCATCCATGCCAAGCTTGCATGATGTTTTGTTAAGTAAAACCACGTCCCGGTGTCCCTGTTTATATGTTGGATGGCAATTTGTGCACTGAGTACTTGTCAAGATGTATACTTTGTTTAAAACATAATCTCATCAACCTGTTTGACCTCAAGATAATGATATGGCTGGTGAGCCGGTAGAACTGCAATGTTATGTGCAAACCCTTATATGCTACGATAATGAACAGGAAAGGTGCTGGCAAAGATGGCTTGCAGTAGCCTAAGGTGCTAAATAATGGAGACACACAATTAGTTCTGGAATCGCAATGTAGTGTCTATAGGCTGACACTGTATGTGGTTAGTGTTAACCCAAAAATACTGCCTATTTCCTTCACAGAAATGCTGGGCTGTTTTTGTGACAGTGAGGGCCTAGTTTGGAACTGAATATTGCTATGTTCAGTGAATGCATTTTCATAGCACACGTGTCAGTTACGTACTATTCTAAGTTATATTTTAATGGGCAGTGTTAATTGCTGAACTGCAACTATAGAGTGTAACTTTTACCTATTATTTTGTTATAGATGCTGTCTATGAGAAATGGTGTTTACTTGAACCCTCCATATTTGTCTGGCGCAATTGAGCCTGCACAAGCATCACAAATGTTTGCTGCACTTGGTGGGGGCAACATCACGGCATCAAGCTCTGGGGCAGTGATGCCACCTGTAAACCAAAGTTCAGGAGTTCATCAGGCATTTGACCCATCAAATCCTCCACGAAACCAACCACTGTCTTTTGTATTACCAAATGTAGACAAATCCATTCAAGAAGCTCCATTTCACTTGGAATCATCACAGTCCCACCTTCGAACATTTCGAATGCCTGAATCTTCTGAGGTAACCATTTATTGGGATTAGAGCAAAATCTTGATCCAAAGCCTTACTGTCTTAAGTATCGCTTTGCTGTTCACAGGAACTTTCCTAACCTAGATTTTTCTTTGCAAGATGATGCTTCTGGGCGAGGTAGTGGCAAAGCACCAGCTAACTTCAACTCATGAAAGAGTTAGTCTGCCAGGTTTGTGATAACTTACTTCCATTCATCATGCACCACACTTTTCTCGTCTCATCCTTGACATTTTGCTGACATTTCCCTTTGACCCCTTATAGGAATTGATATGAACCCCATTAGGCAAGAGTCATCTAATGTAAACGCTGATCATTTTGATGGTTGCTCACATAGCAAAGAGTGACTAAAAGATATGGTGCCAGAATGCAGGAAAGTTTAGGTAGGCTTCTCATCTCATGCCCGAAGACTGAAGTGACATGTGAACCCTACCATGGTCAGGTTTAAAATGTGTGGTCATAGTATAATATTACTATGATAACTTGACCTTTTTGAACTAAGAAGTTCGACTACTGCCTTTTTTTGTTAAAAATATGAAAACTGGTGATATTTCAAGCCTGACTCATCGATTTATTTTAAAAAATAAGCTCAACAGTGAAATTAATGTGATATTTAGAATGAAGCTGACAAGAGTTCATTATAATTTGCAATTATGAGTTCATTTCTTCAATGACTTCGAACATATCATAAATGGCATATGCCATCAGGTAGTTGAGCTAACTGTGGTTGCTCCATGATGTAAAAGTCTGTATACATTCTATAGTATTATTTCTAATGATCTGACTGCTACAGTTAGCAGGTTAGATTATTATAAGAAAAAAGTATGTGGTAGCTCGCTTACTTCCTTACCAAAATGCTTTTTAGTGGTTCTACTGCTCAGTTGCTGTATGCTAACGTTTCTTTTGTTTTTCATTCTTGGACAGCTTAGGAAATGGCGACTGATGAAACTGAAGTGAGGACCGAAGGCAGGATTAACCCAGCTGACACGCAGGCTTTTCCCCTTTATTTGCCTCTGTTACCGCAATAGTGACTTATTTTTTTTATGAAGCAACCTGAAAGCTTTTTGTTTGAAAATTAGCAGGGCAGTATTATTAGTATTACAAAAACATGTACGGCTGCACTTGCACATTTCATGATATATGGAAAGCTACCAGGTGATTGAGACTGTAATGTGTTTGTCAACACTCAACAATTAGCAGCATAAGCCAAGTTACACGCAAGCAATTTGCCCACTCCTTTGAGGCTACTGCTTAGCTAGCTCTTATAAGTTCAGACCTGCTACTAGATCAGTTCAGTAGTCAAGCAATCTTGGGAGCAGCACCGAGACTGCTAAGCTGTATAGGCCTTGGCAAGAATCTGGGCTCCATGTCGGCGGCCTCCAATGAACACTGAAGGCTGCAACTGTTACCCTCACTCGCCAAACGCTTCTGGCACTTCTTGCATCGTAGCGAGGATTCGTCTCGGATGAGGACCTCGTTGTTGGCCAGACCCTGCAAAGCGGCATGCACAGCAGCAGATCAGCAGCACGCGAGCACAGCACAAGTGAAGTCCGCTCCCACAACATATACATTTGGTATTGCTTGCTCATACCTCTTTCTTAATGATTGCCCAATCTTTTTCCTTTGAGTGGCCATCTGGTATGACCCACTCGAGGCCTGAGCCCACCTGGCTCTGTGCGCATGCGGATCCAATCGTGACCTCTGTGGGCTTTGCCACCATGGCGGATGACTGCCGTTGCGCATGTGAAGCAAAAACCTACTGGAGGATCATCTGAGAAGTCCAGTCCGAGGATCGTCTTCTCCACATCAGTTTCCAACTCCCCGCCTAGCTTTGCCACCTAGCAATATTAGAAACCGTCATTAGTCAGTTGCTTAGATGATAGCATGAGAGTATTATAGAAGTGACAAAAGAAACGTACAAAGCACTTGAGACTGCAAAAGGACAAGAATGATCCACAAATACGCTCTGAAGAGATGACGTCTAGGCACACGATGCATCGAGGATCTTTCGACGTGTATAGTTGATAGGGCTTGATGCCACGGTCCTTTGACTCAATTGCTCTGAAGATAGCTTTCCAGTCCTCATCGCCAGTAGCCCATGCCACACATTCATTCTTATACCGACCCAATGGAATGCTCCTCTCTTGGTGCTCTGTGTGGGTGTCTGACATTCCAAACAGTACCCGTGCTTCTGAGCGCGCTCTGCATCTATTCTGTCCCTAGCAACAGCTAGAAGTTTAGGGCGTCCCCAATAATATAGCTAGTATGCTAGCTATTTGGTGTCCACGTCATACAGTAAATAGCTAGCAGCTCAAAGTGCTATCTATAATGCTAGCTATTTGTATTTTTAATACTTTCATACAAATAGAGAGAAAACAGATGTACTATGCATTCAACTTTGTGGCTCTTTGTGTGGAGACATTATAACAGATTGCATTGAACATCTCAAGCCATAAAATAAAACATTCATGAACAAGGTTTTGAACAGACCTATAAAATAAAACTAAAGGTAGCCAACTGATAGCAAATATTTTTCACGACGACATAGACAAAGGTCTGAACAGACCAATAAAATAAAACATTCATGCGTACTACATAATGAACTGATAACATAAGTCAAGCCAACATATTTATTTCAGGCCACAAGAGCTAATAGAACAGCTAGCTGCATCATTGAGGAAGAAGCACCAATAGCCAAAAGTCATCTCTGAACGATCCACCTCCTGTAGGTCATCCGAACCATCTCCTTCAAGTCATCCGATGCTAAGAATCTGAAAAAAGGAAACAAATGCTAAGTCAGCATACTGAATCTAATTAAATGTGCTAATAAGAAAAACAACTCCATAAAAGATCTTACATGAGGTTATTATGAAAAAATTGACTAGTGGAGAGCCCTATGGCCAAAACGTTGCCAAATGTGTTCAATTAAATCATCTTTTAGTTGAGTATGGACTGAGTGAGCACGGATAGCAGCATCTCTACGTCGAACATCATTGAAGCATGAGTTACTGTTTGAGGCTTTTTGCACTTCTGGGGGAAGAACAACTGATTCTCTAGGAATTGCATTCAGATAAAATGTTGCTCGAAACTGATTCTCCAGACCACCATGCTGCTGAGAAGTCATGTCATTCGGCCATCAGTTTCGAGCAACATTTTATCAAGAATTGCAAGAAAAAAAAATAATACAAGAGGGCAACATAAGCCAAGAATATTATAGCTCATTTCAGCACAGCGATAGAACATAGGGCTAGGCCATGGAAATTTTGCAAAGGTAAATCGGAAGAACTGTGTACAGGAAAAAAAACTATAGTAAAGCCTTGGAGATTTTGCTAACCAACATAGGGCTAGGTATCTAGGAAAGTACCGGAACCAGGAGCAAAATCGATTACCTGCTTGACCTTCAGTACTAGTAGAATCACCACCATTGAGTGCGGGAATAGGAGTAGGCACTTGAATCGTAGCAGGAGCGGATCCATTCTGAAACGAAGGAGCAGATCCAGTCTGATGTGGTGTCGGAGCCATCTGTCGCTTGCTCCGGCGGCTCATCACCGGCAGCAACAAACGGATTTCAGATCTTGAATCAAAAGAGCAGCTGGGAAGAGAGATGGGAAGAGGAAGAATGAGAAGAGGAACGGACCCTGGTTTCGCGGGCTCTGGAAATAAATCGAAGACTCTGGCAGGAGCTACTAGATTGTTGAACGATTTTCGCGCGCAGTGGACGTGGGAGAAAGAGAGGATTCGCGCGCATGCAGCAGCAGATGGGGAAGAGGATTCACGCCCGACGGGGAGGAGAGAGCTTTGCGCGCAGTGGATCTGAGTCTCAGAGAAAACGCTAGTAGAATAGCTAGTAGAAGGCGATGAGGCCGGCGATCTGCGCATCGTACTTTGTGCGAGCTGAGCGACGAGAGAATCGCCGGCTCGATTTTTTTTTGCGTGTTCTCTTTCCTCCACGTAGGATACTTGCTGACCTGTACAACCAAATAGCTAGCTGACTCACCCTTGTTGGGGACGCCCTAAGGCTATCCGCACTCGTGGTACTCTATATTTATCCTCTAAACGGAATATTTCATCCTGGTCATCAAGATTCTTTCCTCTATACAACCTTCTCCCGCACTCATTCATCCTTTATATCTCTACTCTACGATGAGTGGGACCCACACGTCATATTTTTTTTTTATTCATTTTCCCTCACCATTCTCTCTCCTCGGTTCTCTCTCCTTCCCTCACGCCACCGGTTCTCTCTCCCCTCCTCTTCTTCCCACGCCATGCCACCCGGGGAGCCGCATGGGCTCGCGGGGCCCGTGTCTTGGCCTTGCCCGGCCGCAGCGGAGCCCCGCCAGCGGCGGCGGGCGGCCCGCGCCGGCGGCGGCGCCCGGCAGCTGGCCCGGCGGCGCTTGCTGTGGCCGGAGAGCGGCGCTTGTACCGCGCCGATCGCCAGGGGCCGGCGCGTCTCCCACAGCGAACCCCTTGGCCGGCCGCAGCCTTAGCGGCCACAGCCCAGCTTTCCCGGCGGCCCCCGGCCGGCGAAGCGGCTCAGCGCGCGTCCCTTCTGCGACCGGGCGCTAGGGCGTCTCGCCAGCGGCTTCGCCAGGGCAGCCCGGCTAGCGGGACGGATCCGCGCCCCGCTGGTGCTCTGCTGCTCCCTCGCCTGCGCCAGCGACGGGAGGAGCATCGGCCCGCGCCGGACGCTGGCTGCGGCGGCCCGGCGCGCGCGCCAGGCCGGACGCTGCGCGTGAGCCCCGGCGTCGGCCTCCTCCGCCTGCAGCTTCGTCCGACGGCCCTCCTCCTCCCTCATCCCTCTCTCTTCGCCGGGCGGCGAAGCGGGCGCTGGGACGGCCGGCCGGCTCGGCCAGCGGGCGAAGCCGCGCGGTCACAGCACAGCCCCTCCTCCTCCCGGCTGGGGGGAGACGCGCTGGCGGCGGGGGATGGCCGGCTGCTCCAGCCAAGGGCCTTCGTCGCGCATGGAGCGCGAGATGCCGCGGACCGTCTCTCTCTCCTCCTCGGCATTGCGACGTGGGGCCAACGTGGATGTGCCGGACGCCCGCTACCACGCCATTCTTCCCGACGCCGCGGCCAATTCGGATGGGCGCGGGTCCCGGACGCCGCTGCAGCCGTTCCCATCCGGAATCCGGTGACATGGCGCGGTACCGGGTGTTGGTCCCGGACCCAGTGCGGGTAGCCTAAGCCTTCATGACCTGAGCGCAACGGCGGCAGAGGGCGGCAGAACCCTCACGTCCGCAGGCACAGCAGCAACCTTCCTTGCACTGAGAAACAAAATGTTCAGAGATGGTCAGAGATGGAATTCTTAATGAATTTCTCAGAAAAATCAGAGAAAAAAAACCATTGTGATCCCAATGACCAAGACCAAAATAGCTCAAATCAATAAAGTACATATCATGACAAACTAAGGCTTTACACATACCATGATCCAAGTAACCAAAATCTAGAATACATGGAACAATGTATATGTTGTAGGAAATGGGAAGGTAAATAAAATCAACTTGATCAATAACAGGTCTGAATACACATTGTACTGAGAAAGAAATGTTCAGAGATAAATTCTCTATGGATTTCTCAGAAATGTCAGAAAAATACCATTGTGATCCGATAAGAAATGACCAAGACCAAATCACTAAAATCCTTTACATGACAAAGAACTACTGCTACTTCAACTAAGACTTCACACATCTTGAGTTTATGACAGGGCAATTCTTAAAGTCACAACAATATAATCTAGAACACACAACAATTTCTGTATGTGGTAGGAAATGGAAAGGTAAGCATGATTAATGTGATCAATAACTGCATCCTAAAGAACACCAAATCCAGGGGCGCAAGAATACAATAAACCGTAACTAGTGCTAACTAGGATCAATAACTTTTGAGGGACTGATCACCGTGAAACCAAATGTCTTCGGGAAGAATTAACAGGTAGGTTCAGGCTTCTTTCCGAAGAACTGAAGACTGTAGAGTTCTATTAGACGCTGGCAAGAATAAACACAAGGACTTCACTGCACAGTTGCGAAAATCGAGGCAAAGAAGAAACATGCATGCTTGCATTGGGAGGTGTTCCAAGTAATCCGCTCATAGGATGACCGCGAGAAATCACCACAATCTGGAACTGACAACAATTTCTGTATGTGGTAGGAAATGGGAAAGTTCACATGATTAATGATATCAATAACTGCATCTAAAGCACACCAAATGCAGAGGCGCAAGCATACAAGAAATCGTAACTATTGCTAACTAGGAGTCTAGGATCGATAACTTTTGAGAGACTGATCACCGTGAACTTGTCATGACTCATGAGCAAGATTTAACAGGTTAGTCTTCTTTCGGAAGAAGGGAAACGTTTCAGTGAGTTCAGACTTCAGCAAAGATAAACGCCAGGATTGCGACCAAATGCAGAGGCGCAAGCATACAAGAAATCGTAACTATTGCTAACTAGGAGTCTAGGATCGATAACTTTTGAGAGACTGATCACCGTGAACTTGTCATGACTCATGAGCAAGATTTAACAGGTTAGTCTTCTTTCGGAAGAAGGGAAACGTTTCAGTGAGTTCAGACTTCAGCAAAGATAAACGCCAGGATTGCGACCAAATGCAGAGGCGCAAGCATACAAGAAATCGTAACTATTGCTAACTAGGATCGATAACTTTTGAGAGACTGATCACCGTGAACTTGTCATGACTCATGAGCAAGATTTAACAAGTTAGTCTTCTTTCGGAAGAAGGGAAACGTTTCAGTGAGTTCAGACTTCAGCAAAGATAAACGGCAGGATTGCGGCCAGGAGAAATGCAATAATCAGATTGGGGAGTTGTTGTCAAAATCAACGCGAATAAGAAACATCCACGCTAGAAGGTGTTCCAACTTCCAATTAACCCGTTCGCGGGATAACGCGAGCAGCCGAGGAGTTGAAGGGAGAAAGGATGATGGCGAACTCACCGGAGGTGGAGGTGGAGGCGGAAGGGGGCAGCAGCTCCATGGTCGATGGGACGGCCTCGACCCTCCATTGCATCATCGTGTTGTCGCTGCCGCCCTTGACATCAACGGTGACGAGGTTGTTCCAGCGGCCGTGCAGCCCGTGCTTGCCATTGGCGCGGAGGTAGCGCTGGTAGTTCCGCAAGCGGACGTAGTTCTGGCCGGCTTCCGCCCTGACGACCCTCCACACGAACGGATCGTCCACGCTCGCAGAGTTCAAGTCGCGCTGGACGGCGCGGACGCCGAGGTGGCCAGACGGCGCACGCTCCTCCTCGTTGGCGACGGCAAGGTATCGGCCGTAGGCGGCGCCCTGGAGGAGGAGGACGTTGGCCCCTTCGACGTGCAAGATCTTCACCCTCCACACCGTGCTTAAGGAGGAGGGCTCGACGAAGCCGAGCGGGCGCAGGGAGACACCGCTCGCGTCCTTGTCGGCGAAGACGTACAAGCCGCGCGCGCGGTTCCGCAGCCGCACGAGTCCCCCGTCGGGGAAGAGGTCCATCGCGGCGGCGGCCGGCACCCGGTGGTGGGGTTGTGGGTGGTGGTGGCGGTGGTGCGGCGAGCAGATGATCGGCGGGTTGTTTCGCGGAGGGGAAGGGGAGGGAGAGGCGAGAGCAGAGCAGGTGTTCGTTGGACTTGGACGGGGCGGTTACGTTTGGGCGTTCCAAGCCAAGGGCGGAGGCGGGGTATTTCAACTTCTGGAGGCTGGAGCTCTGGACTCGGGTCGGTTGAACTAGGCCTCCTTTAGCTGACATGTACTCCCTCCGTCCCATTGACAACATCGCTCGGGAAACGTGTTTGTGAGGGGGGCACGGTTTTCCAACGACAAACTCCATGGGACGGAGGGAGTAGGGCCGTTGCTGGGCCCAGATAGGACCGCCAGCGCTCCAGTCGAGCTGGCCAATCGCCTGCTGCTCCTGCTACCGCGAACTCACCAAGAAGAACTCCCCTGTGATCTTTGCTCTAATTGTAAAAAAAATATTGGTATTCTCTCCATTTCAAATTATAACTCATTTGATTTTCTACTCTAAATTTAACTGTTCATCTTATTTAAAAAATTTATATTTTTTTTGGACGAAGGTAAAACCCTCCTTTTAGAGAAAGCTTAATGTTTGTTTGATACAAACGCACGCCAACCCTGCTGGGGATTCTAGCGACAATTTAGTTACATATCACAAAAAGAGCAAAGTTGTCAGGTCTCGCCCGGACCAACTAACAGAAAAGACTAAAATTGCCTAATAGGGCAAACTGAGTAGACAGGCCAGCAAAACGAGCTTTAGCGGACACCTAGGCTCCAATGTCATATGACGCCTTCGATCTCCAGATTATCCGTTCGCTTCCAGAAGATCAGCAACCATTTCTTCATCCTGTCGATCATATCTGATAAAAAACTTGCATCTTGATTTTTCAGCAGAATTCGCCATTTCTGTAGAAGCTAAAAAATTTTGTAGAAGACCTCATTAGATGAGTTTGGGAATTTCTTTTCGATCCCCATTTTGTTACGCACTAACCAGATCCCCCAAAGCACAATTATAAACATGAATAATTTGATATGATAGTTCCTCCCCCCAAACAATCCAGCGATCAAAAATATCCAGCATGCATCTTAAAAAAAAAAATTATGTAACATAATTAAATTCAAATCGTTCTTAAAAGAACTTTTATTAATAAAGCATGCCACAATAAAAGAGATCATATTTTCCACAAATTTTTGAATAACATGAATAATCAAAGTTGGGATAAAAAGCTAAACGAACTATAATTTAAAACGGAGTTAGTAATATTTATCTTTTTCTTATCTTATTATCTTATCTTATACACCTAAAATTATCATCGGATGCAATCGGCCCAACTTAATTGTGAGAGTCCACGTCATGCCTGTAGCGTCCGCCCAACTTAATCGCTTCGAGCTTCAGGCTACTGACGGGTGTAGTGCCACAGCCGACTACCCCACTCCGCCTCAACGAGGCCGAACTTGCCCTCGCCCAGATGGACTGCGACTACATGCGCGGGAAGCGCGATGAAACCCATCACACCGCCGGGAGATGCCGCTCGCAATCGATTGCCGTGGTGCGAGGTGGAGGGCGGTGCGTTCGCGGAAGTCAAAGGGTCAGTGGGCTGGAAGATGTCAACGATGAAGGTCACTAGGCCAAGCTGGAGGACGTGTGCTCCGAGCTGGCGGTGCTCATGCAGAATGTCTCCTTCTCTCGGAAAATAGGAAGAGCTGTTATGTTAAACAATTTTCAAAAACCATTTCAGCTCCTTCACAAAAACCATTTCTTCTGAGAAATCAGAGCTTTACCAAACAAACCCTATAGTTATCTCAAAACTTCACATGTGATATTTTCTTATAACAGGAAAACCAAAGGTTCCGGTTGATAAAATAATCAAAGAGCAAAAAAGTACAGAATGTCCCAATAAATTTAGAAATAGTTTAGGTTCTCAATGCAAAATTAGTTACTACCTACTTATTTTTTTAAATAATCAAAACAATTGTTATAGGCATGAGCAAAAATCTATGACTCCCATGCAACACACGGACATATATCTAGTGAAAATATAATTAATGAAAAAATTAATGATACTTAGTAGGTAAGTGTTATTATTTTCTTATAGAAACTTGGTCAAACTTAAGATGATATGACTTATAATTTGGGATGGAAGGCTGCTGCCGCATTGCTTTGGTTTGCCAGACTGCCACTGCTATGCTCCTCATGAGCTATGTGCAATTTATATTAGCCAGTAATATAATAGGTTGTGCTCCTCAGATGTTTATCCACAAACAAAGTTTCAGTTCAGACTTCTGTATGTATTTCCGTGTGTTTTTCTTCAGAAAAGATTGTCATACAGTTTGGATGGACCGTATTCATGTTTAAAAACTACAGTTGAATCACTTTGATCTTATCTTAAACAACTTGTATAACATGAACAGAGAAAAAGAACTTCGATTCATGCTTAGATGGTTTCGAGTTTCTATCTCATAATGTTCCTTGCTCAACTATAAAAATAAAACTGAGTGAACTAAAGAACTTTCTAAATGTGACATCAACTCTGAAAGAGCATCATTGCATAGCCTCCATCAACTCATGATTCAGTAATTCGTTGTGACAATCGACTCTGAAAGAGCATCATTGTCAGTTTGTGGAGCAACAGTTTAACCATGATTCAGTAATTCGTTGTAACTTTCAGCTGAACTCTGAAACCAAAATTTGAACAAAGGGCCTGACTTCACAGTTACAGGATTACAACCGATCACCAAGGTTGGGACTGTGTGCTTCAGGCTGAAGACTGAAATCAGAAACTCTACATGCAGCTGATATTTATTGAAGCTGACCTGAATAAAAATATCCACTGATCTAGAAAAAACACAAGGCATGGCCAGTTGACTCAAATAATATTCGGGTGCTTGGTGTGACAGAACCGACCAATCCATACGAGATTAAGCGCAACTGTCCCCGTTAATAACGTTGACACGCATACACCGCTTCTCATATGAACCCGGTAGTCCGCCGAGTGTCACGAAGGACCTCGGTAAATCAACTTACATCCAGGATTATGATTAAGGTACATCATACATCAGTATACAGAGTATTCAGCGGAAAATATAATATATTACACACTAGTTTCTTATGATAATACAAAACGGTTCAAAATATATTACAAACGGGTGTTCTTTATTTGCAAATACAATAAGATAGATTGTTTGACATCACCAGATTTATTCAAGCCTCCTTTACAAGCATGGTGACAGAGTTATAGATATGGCCACGCCCGATGGCCTTTACTCATACACGTCATCCACAGGATTATAGCACGTAATACAATAATCTTCATATAGCATGTCACCTGCAACGGTGGGTAAAAACCCCGAGTACTCAATTGTACTCCGCAAGACTTACCCGGCAGGCAAAGAATAAAGCTCCAAGGGTATATGAACAGTATAAAAGGAAGTTTGGGGCTAGCAAGCTTTGCGGAAAATGCTTATTAATTTGATCCTTATTTCAATTATTTAATGATTAGTTCTTTTAGCTAATTAAAGCTACCTTTGCATTGGCTACATCGTTCTTTAAAATTCATAACAAACCATTCTACTAAGTGAGGTACCACAAAATAGTCCTTCCAATCTCAACATTAGTTATCATTTCTTAACTACGTCTCTGCGGTCAGGTATGAGTTTCTCACTATCCGGGAGAGACGGCGATTCGAATCGATTACACCAGCTGGGTAAAGCCCGTATCACACACCCTCGCAAGCCGGACCAAAGCCTGCTCGAGTCACTGTTCACTCTATTCGAAAGATGGAATTGAATCCGGTTGCAAAGCTCATGGTACTGCGTCTCACAAGTCATGCCCGTTCAGCCCGTAGCCCGTAGTCACGCAGGGTCTTGACCAGTACCCTTTCCCCGTCCAGTCGTCCCAGCAATGCATCAGCGGTTCAAGAACCACCTCGAATAGGCTAATCAGTTTCACCGTCGAAACGAGTTATTCGGCGGTTATGTGAAGGTACGTTCAATCTCACACCTAGATCCAGAATACGGCTCGGTCCTTAATCGACACAGACGGAAAACACAATCTCCGTCCGGTCTCCAATTATTATTCATCATATGAGTAAGGACATCACAAGTATCAACCTCGGGTTGCGGATGACAGGAATCATCCGACTTTTAATTATCTAAGCATGGCTAAGCATCAACTATCTACCAATACTAGTAGAATAAAAAGGGTGTATTTGAGTGGTCAAGGTGTTCATGCAACAACGGTGTCACGCAATTTTTATAACGTAATGCACAAAATAAAGTAAATTGGAGTAAATATTTGCATTTCAAATAGAATGGGTTAATAGGATGCTCCGGGGCTTGCCTCGGCGAAAAGTAGAGGGACCGTGGTTCGGGCACTCCGACAGTGGGTTAGTGGTTCCTTCTTCGTCTCCGGGTGCTGACTCCTGCGGATCCTCCTCGATCACTGTATACTCGATGGTAGGTTCTCCCTCGGATCCTATATGAATGTATATGTTGCATAAATACCAAGAATGCATATAGAATGCATGATGGTAGCATGTCATGACATGAAATGATACGTGATGCGATGATCATGTTAATGGTAATGATGGAAAGCTACATAAGGTTCCATGTGTGCAGTTCTCTTTCTCTGATGACAACACTATATTATCAGAGTTAGATAAAAGAGATTACATTTCACTTGCTTTTAAAGCACATCGAGTAAGTGCATATCTCTTCTCTGGAAGAAATGATTTGATTGCCACAAAGGATCACCCATCACTCATCGACTAGTACATTCAGATTATTATCACTAAGCAAAGGAGATTCCGAGGATCAGTGGGATTTATGATCCAAGGCAAAACAAAATAACTTAGAAAGTCATACAAGCATTACATGGTAGTGTTTTCTTTTAAAGGTATATAATGCGTACACATTTGTTTGTATATTCCAAGAAACATGACATGAAATAATAAAGCATACACCATATAATTGGAAATAATTAAAGGTCAAACAGTACCCTAGGCATCTAAAACAGCAAAGCATAAAATTAGAGTATTCAAATATCACACACATGAAATCATACCCCTTCTCCTTTTCTTTTATTTCTAATTTTAGAAATAAAGATTTTATAAAACATTCTCAATTTCTTCCCAAACTTTTTGTACAGATTAGAGATGTCATGAAATGGATGCAACATAATTTTCATGATTTTTGGATCAATATTTTATTCTAGAAAAATCATGGAATGTCCATTTATTAATTAAAATGGGTAATTTTAGAACATATAAAAACTATTGTTTTTCTAGGTTTTATATTTTTCCCACATAGACTCCATCACAGGGAGGCTACACAAAAAATTTTAGAATTTTTGGAACTCAGATTAATTTTATACAAAAAAGACAAAACTCAGCACTATTTGGAAATTCAAATAAAAGGAAAACAGTCGCGCACAGTACTTTTCCCGCCCACATACAGTGCAGGGAGGCTGACATGTGGACCCAGCCGGTCAGCAACAGTAACTCCGCGCTGACCGCGGCGTCCACGGCGGTTGACCGGCGATAACTCACCGGCGGTGAGGTCATCGGCGGCGAGGTTAGCACCGACGTGCTCGGGGTAACCCCGCGCATCTTCGTAGGGGGTTGGTTGACCTTCCTGAGTACCATGGCGCGTACCCCGACGGCCATGGCGGCACGGCGGCGCACGGCCTCAACGGCGGTGACCCTCCGGCGGTTCACCGGCACTGACAAGGGTGACTACGTCTCCCTTACATTAACACGACATGGCTGACAAGTTAATCGGGTCTTGGTTAACTCCTAACGAGCTCGGGTGAGGTTGTTGCGGCACGGCGGCGCTGAGCTCGCCAGCGCTGTGCGTTCCGGTCATAGGAGTTCGGCCATGATGTAATTTAATGCTAAGAAAGCAACAGCATGCCACTGTGAACACGGTGCTCACGTTGGGCTCGTCGGAGATGGCACAAAGGTGGCTGGCCAGGGACGAGGGCGGCTCCGGCGGCGTGAACACGACGGCGAGGGAATGTTCCAACGATTCCTGTGTAAAAGATACGAGCAGGATACGTTGGGCACATCTTATAGGTCAAGGCGGGATCAAAACAATAGCCAAAGTGGTGTATGGCTCACTGAAAGGGCGGTTGGCGTTGTGCCCGAACACGGCGGCGCCCCGGCCGGCCGCGAAGGAGAAAGTTCAATTACGGCGGCTTGATCAATTTCAAGCGACACCACTGGGTGCACTCGATGCGCAAGGAGGTTGCGAAGCTAGCGTCAAGTTTAATTGGACAGCAGTGGAGTGTCGATGGCGAATTTCACCGAAAAGCGATGCTCGGTCGTCGACGAGGAAGAAGAAGAAAAATGGTGACCGGCGGCCGGTGCAGGCTTATATAGGCAATGGCGAGCACGGGGATGCAGCTGGAGGGTTTGCGAAAACATCCACGCGGAGGGCAGGGCACGGTAGTGCTCGAGCAAAACACGGGGAACCGTTCCCGTGTCGCCGGTGAACAGAGAGAGGAAGAGAGGAGAACGGCGGCGAGCTGGCGGCCGGTGGCAACGGCATGGG
Source organism: Chrysopogon serrulatus (assembly GCA_015844335.1). Taxonomy (NCBI): domain Eukaryota; kingdom Viridiplantae; phylum Streptophyta; class Magnoliopsida; order Poales; family Poaceae; genus Chrysopogon; species Chrysopogon serrulatus. The sequence goes on along the minus strand of JADLZL010007518.1, from coordinate 476,202 downwards.
CACGACGGTATGGCGCGAAAGGGTTCCTCCGATCACCTCTGGCCAGCGCGACATGAGGAACAGAGGCGGCACGGCGTGGCGATGGCAACGAATCGGCGACGACCACGGTGAAGCCGATGCGAAGGTGCTGCTGCTGTCCGTTACTGTAGCGACTGAAACTGCCTACTTCTCCTTTCCCTAATTCTCTGCTCAATCGGCCAAACAGCCAACCAATTGCACCGTTGTGTTCTCTAATGTGTGGGCTACAAGTTTGCTTTAAGAATCAAAGCTTGATTTGGATCGGTTTGCAATCTACAAGGTGCTAAACCACCCTAAAAACAAACTGAACACTTCAATTCAGTTAAACAGAGAAACAATTGCAGTGGTTAGCATAGTTTGGCAATTAATTAAGGGCTAACCAACAGCAACTAAACCCAACCAAATCCATGAGATCAAAGTACAAACTTTGTACTATCCAGTGATGAACTGGTTTCCAAAATTTGGTTCATGAAAAATAAAATTACATAGCCCTGAAAACTGAACTTAATTACTGCAATCCAGGACTTAAAAAGTCCTTTGCTGATTTCAATTCAAATTCAAATTTAAAGCCACTGTTTGAACAGCTTAGGATGGGATTCAGCTCTAGAGTCTTAAATAAAAGTTGTTGCATATATTTTGTACTCCAACTTTCATTTAGGGCTTATAACCAAAAACTGAATAGATCATATACTTACATACTAAGCTACTTAGCAACTTGATAACAAGCATAAAAGACATTATCATTACATGGGGGCATGTTTAAGCAAAAAGTTGTGTATAAACCCTAGCTCAAACATCATTCTAAACAATTTTAAGCCACTTTTGAGATTGTTAACACTAACATATAGGCAGCACACATAGAACTTGCAATTGCTCATGGTTGTGATTTAAATGAAAAAAATGCTTATGCATTAATGCATATGCAATGCACTTGATTAACATTTAGAATGTTACAGCTCCTCCCCCTTAACAAAAATCTCGTCCCGAGATTTCGTAGGACCTACCATTGTTCATAAAATGTTGGGTAATTGGTACGAAGAAAATCCTCTCGCTCCCACGTGGCATCATCCTCGGTGTGGTTGCTCCACAAAACCCTATAAAACTTTATAATCTTACTGCGAGTCACTCTTTCGGTTTCTTCCAACACTCTGGTTGGTTCTTCTTTATATGTAAGGTCCGATGCTAATTTAATGTCATCCAAGTTGACCTCTTCCATTGGTGCTCTCAGGCTTCTTTTTAATTGAGAAACATGGAAGACATTAAATATTGCACTCATGTGTGGCGGGAGTTGCAAAGCATATGCCACTTCCCCTTTGCGAGCTAAAATTCGGAATGGTCCCACATAGCGAGGAGCTAATTTCCCTTGCATACCAAATCGATGTTCACTCTTGTAGGGTGAAACCTTTAAATAGACATAGTCACCAACATTAAAAGTTATTGGCCTATGTCTTTTGTCAGCATAACTTTTCTGACGAGCCTGAGCGGCTCTAAGATGTTGTTGGATCCTTTGGACTCGTTCCTCAGCTTGCTTTACAAAATCAATACCGTAGTATCTCCTCTCCCCGGGTTCTACCCAGTTTAAGGGGGTCCTACATTTCCTACCATAGAGTGCTTCGAATGGGGCCATTTTGATGCTCTCTTGGTAGCTATTATTATATGAAAATTCTGCTAAAGGCAACCACTCATCCCAAGATACCGAAGCGGAAAGTACACAGGCTCTCAACATATCTTCCAAAATTTGATTCACTCTTTCAACTTGACCAGAAGTCTGAGGATGATAAGCAAAACTTCTAATCAATTTAGTACCAAGGTATGCATGTAAATGCTCCCAAAAATATGCCATAAATTGTGACCCTCTATCAGATATGATAGTTTTTGGAACACCATGCAAGCGTAGAATTTGGGCTATGTACAAATCTGCATCTTTGCTCCGCACTATATCTCGATCTTAACAGGTAAGAAATGTGCTACCTTAGTAAGACGATCTACAACCACCCAAATAGAATCATAACCTTTTTGTGTTCTAGGAAGTCCAGTTATAAAATCCATACCGATTTCTTCCCACTTCCATTCAGAATAGATAAGGATTGAAGTTGTCCAAAGAGTCGCAAATGATCTGCTTTCACTCTCCCACATACATCACAATGAGCAACATATCTTGCTATTTCTTTCTTCATTTTAGTCCACCAATATTTAGGCTTCAAATCTTGGTACATTTTGCTACTACCGGATGGATAGATAGATTTGAGAAATGGACTTGGACAAGATCTGTTCTTTTTATTTTTTCATCTTTAGGAACTACCAAGCGATCATCAAACCATAGCACTCCCTTTTCATCCACTTTCGGAAATGCCTGGTTTCTTTCTCTTGTATTTTTAAACTTGATATGAAAAATACCGGGATCATCTGTTGACCTTCAATAATCTAGCTTTCCAAATTGCAACTAACAATAATATTGTGAAGCACTTTGCTAGATGTAAGAGATTAAAAGCTTTCTTCAGGGGAATAACTCAGATAGTTGCAATGGGCCTTTCTACTAAGAGCATCGGCTACTACATTGGCCTTGCACGGGTGATAATGCACTTCCAAATTATAGTCTTTAATCAATTCCAACCACCTTCTTTGTCTCATGTTTAATTCTGGTTGAGTGAAAATATATTTAAGGCTCTTATGATCCGTGTAGATATGACACCGCCTTTCCTAACAAATAATGCCTCCAAATTCTCAAAGCATGTACCACTGCAGCCAGTTCTAAATCATGAGTAGGATAGTTGACCTCATGCTTTCGAAGTTGTCGCGAGGCATAGGCAATGACTCGACCTTCCCGCATTAGGACACAGTCGAGACCAATGCCTGAAGCATCGCAATAAACATCGAAAGGTTTTGTTATGTCCGGTTATGCTAACACGGGAGCAGTGGTTAGCAACTTCCGCAAGGTGCAGAAAGCCGCTTCACACTCCGGTGTCCACAGAAACTTCTCATTCTTTTGCAATAACCGGGTCATGGGTTTAACAATCTTGGAAAAATCTGGGATAAACCGGCGATAATACCCGGCTAACCCTAGGAAACTCCGGATTTTTCCAACATTAGTTGGTGCTTTCCAATCTAACACTTTCTGAACTTTTTCCGGATTTACTGATATACCATCCTCGGATAATACATGCCCTAAAAATTTGACCTCACGGAGCCGAATTCACACTTACTAAACTTGGCATACAACTTGTGTTCTCTCGAGTGCGGTCGAACTATTCTTAAATGCTCGACATGGTCTTCATTGTTTTCAGAATATACCAATATGTCATCAATGAATACCACCACAAACTTATCCAGTTCTGGCATAAAGACTGAGTTCATCACGTACATAAAATGGGCAGGCGCATTTGTAAGACCAAAGGACATTACCAAGTATTCAAACAGGCCATAACGGGTAATAAAAGCGGTTTTGGGAATGTCTTCTGGCCGGATTCTAATTTGGTGATAACCTGATCTTAAGTCAATTTTTGAGAAGACCTTAGCCCTACTCAACCGGGTCAAAGAGGATATCAATATGAGGCAAGGGATATTTATTTTTGATGGTCACTGCGCTCAGTGGTCGATAATCAACACACATACGCAGAGTGTCATCCTTTTTCTTCACAAACAAGGCAGGGCATCCCCACGGAGATGTACTTGGCCTAATAAATTTCTTCGTCAACAACTCTTGTATTTGTTTCTTTAATTCCAATAACTCGTCTGGTGGCATTCTATAGGGCCTTCTAGAAATAGGAGCAGTGCCAGGTACAAGATCAATAGCAAACTGAATATCTCTTTCCGGTGGCAAACCCGGCAAATCATCGGGAAATACATCCGGAAACTCACATACTACAGGGATATCTTCTAGCGTTGTGGTTTGAGTAGCAAAGGAGGAATTTTGGAAGTTAGGATCTACGGAAGGTGACACATAGAAAGTACCATTGCCATCTGGTAGATTTAGCTTGAGAATCCTATTGGGTATATCCATATTTACCCGTGTTCTTTCATCCAATTCATGCCTAGAATCACATCTAAGCTCAAATCTGGCAGTACGATCAAATGTGTCAAAAATTTTCTCCCTCTAATCTCAACTTGTGCATCCCAAACTATACAGTTGCTAGATGTCTCAGCTCCAATTGAGTTGATTAGGAATTTACTCTTCACCGTACTAACTTGAAATTGATGTTTGTATGCAAAATCTTGACTTATGAATGAATGTGATGATCCCGAATCACCGTACCAATCAAATCGAGGGCTGAAATCTTATACATTTTATTATCAAATCTTAAACATGGATTGACATAGTGGTAACTAATTTCTTATCAAATCTATTTGTAGCAGCTGCAGGTGTCAAATTTGATCTGTAGGGGCGGATCTGTATTGAGACGCTTAGTAAATAGATGTCGAATAAAAAAAAATGAAGCACTAAAATTTAATTTTTTTAAAAAGACCTTGGATGGGGAATTATCAAAATAAATGTTATACAACTTGAAAATTTGAATCGCAAAAAAATGACAACTTGAAATGATATTTTGATGCAGTAAATGATTTCGGATGAAAAAGTCATAAACATAAAAGTTGTATAACTCATTAAGATCAACAACTTTTATTTTGATCATTTCTTCATCCGATAAAGTGATTATAACATTGTTCACAAATTTTACTTATCTCTCTTATATTTTATGAAACTATGTAAAAGATACGTATTATTTACTTAAACAATGTTAGTATCATTTCTTGGACAAAGAAATGGCCAAAATAAAAGTTACAGATTTTAATGAGTTGTACAATTTTTATATTCAAAACTTTTCTAGCTGAAATCATTTATTATTTCAAAGTATCATTTAAAGTATTTAATTTTTTGAAATTCAAATTTAATCTTGAATTTTTTAAATAATTTCGAATCACACGATCTCGGATAGAGAAACAACCAAAATAAAAGTTACAGATCTTTTTTTTTTTTTGAACTGTAAAAGTTACAGATCTTGATAGTTATATGACTTTATAGTTGACAAGTTTTTTATTTGAAATCAATTTGTCAAAAATGACTACATTTAAATTTCTAAAATTTAAAATTCAAATTATTTAAAAAACATCAGATGAAGAAACAACCTAAATAAAAGTTGTAGATCTTAAGAAGCTATACAACTTTGTAGTTGACCACTTTTTTGATTTGAATTTATTTAGGGCCTCAAATGCTCGATTTAAATTTGGTTCAAGATGATATGATATAAGGAAGCCCAAAATCAATTATAAACATAAGGGATAACAAGGTGGAGCGGTAGAGGAGGCTATATATGAGGGCAAGGTTATAGGTTCAAATCTTAATAGCCTTTTCTAATTTAAAAAAAAATGTTCTTTTTTAGGAATTCTTAAAATTAAACCGCCGCGGCTTGCTATCCACCTTGGTTGCTTAGGAGCGACGGCATCAGTTCTCAGGTTAGCAAAAACTTTTGCTATTTTTTCGTTGTTCTTGAAATCAAACCGCCGTGCTCGCTAACCACCCCGTTTGAGGGGCGGCTGCCACCTTTCCCAGGTTAGAAAAAATTTTCTATTTTTTTCAGGAATTCTTGAAATCAAGCCGCCGTGGCTCGCTAACCACCCCAGTTGCATAGGGCCCTGTGAGAGAATTCGTCCCTAAAAATATATTCTGTTATAGAGGTACCCATGTTATTAATTTCATTTAATATTTTTAAATGATTAAACACGAAAAACATGTTGCCACGCATGATTTTAAAATTATCTGACAACATCTAGTTTAAACAATCGTTTTTTGTTCTGGCTTTTTTCCTTCATGCACCGCGATATAGATAAAATAAACTGCAATTAGAATCAATAGCCTCATATTGTAGCGGTGGTTTCACTGTGCAGTTTGCACCCAACTGCAGGCCTGAGGTGTTCGAGCTTTGGGACCTACTTGGTTTTGTAAGGTGTTTTCTATTTATTTTCTTCATAGTTTTTTTTTCTTTTTTTGAATTCGTGGAAAACCCATATAAATTGGATAAACTGCCGTCATATACACAAACAGCTACATATCTTAGTGGTTCAGTTACTCCAATTGAATCTACAGATCTTATGTTTGATTGGCCAGAAAGTGTTTTTTTTTTTCTATTTTTTTTCATAGAGCTACATTAGCTGGCCAGTTTGTATATATTTCATAAAATGTTTCCACTTTCACAATTAGTTATCTAGCTCAATGGTGTGGTGACTTCCTTGCGAGTAGCATGTCCCAAGATCGAGTAGTCACGATGCCCTTTTTTTGTTATTTCCCATAAATAAAAAATTTAATTTATTTTAACAAAGTGGGGCTATATTATTCACCTCTCCAAGGGTTAATAGAACAAAGTTTGTTGACATCATTTGAATTTTTTGAATCATTATGCCCCAAAATTTGCGGACATGCAAGTTTATAGAATTCTCAGGTTCAAATTTTATAGTGATTTTTTATGTATATTTATCATTTCCTAGTTGTCAACGTATTAACAGTTAACTCATATACAAATAGTTTAATGTGCCTAAACTAACACAAAAAAAAATGTAATATAGTGGTAAGTGTATTTCCTCAAGATGGGAGGGTCATAGGTTCAAGTCCCACCTATATATATCTTTGTGGTTTCATAATTCTTTTTATATCATATTTTTACTTTAAGCATACAACCTTAGCTATTGCAATGATTTTTTTTTGTTGCTATATATACAGATCTTTTGCAACACAAGTGACTATTATATACAACGAAATATATTTTTTTTGCAATATATATGTGCTATCGCAACCGTCAACTAAAGAGTTGCAATATCATCTCAATATTGCAACACCAATTGAACTGTTCCCAACGCAAAAACAAAGCGTGGCAATAGTAACAACTTATTGCAACCGTTCTACAAATGGCCGCGATAACAGTTACCTATTGCAACGATCTTAGTACTTAGGGCCACGAAATAATTTGTGTCGCAAAAATCCCATCTAGCGCAACCAAAAGTGTAAATGGTTGCGATAACACTACCTATTGCAACCAAATCGTGTCATTGCGACAAAAAAGCATGGCATTAGGGTTAAAATTTAGTAGTGAAAATTCACAACCAAGACCAACCAATAAAATACACATAATCCGAAGTCCAGGCTCCAAGGCAACACTCATACTAGAATCCTCAAACATCAAATTAACATGATATATATTGTGAGGTGTGTTACATGGATGGTTTCAGCGAGGGAAAAACCATGATGGACGGGTTGAATAAGACTTTGGCGCTTGCATTATCATATTTTGTGGCAACAAAGGCGTGATCATCCCATTTCTCATGTTGAATACGCCGCTATCCCTGAAAGGATCTATAGACCAATGCCCCTGATCATAGTCACACATAAAGTAGATGCAGTCTGCTTGAGCTCCAATCTCAGAAGCCTGGAAAGCCTTGGAGTAAGGGCCAACAAAGAGTGCTTTGCCTCCTAGAGAATTGAGCTGTCTCCACTGAACAGAAGAAGAGGTTGTCAAATCGACCTCAAATACGTCAAATGAAAAGGTGCGACTATGCTTTATCCGTTTTTTGGACGGCAACTTGGACAAGCATCCAACCAGTCGTCTTACATGCAGTAATTTACCACTAGACTCTACAAGATAATTCCAATACACACAAGTATGCTTCTTGCCGGCAATGGTTTTGTATAGGAACCCTGGGTTATGGACGTCATTTGCGATGCATTTCATAGATGAGATTTCTGGCTTGCATTTGCCGCTTGACTCAAACTCAAGGACAAAGAGCTTCCACCAGACTGAGAGTGCATATAGCTTCCCATCAACGAGTGTGACATCACAAATACGCTCATGGTCAGGCACAAGAAATGCAGAGGCAGTTGTGGGCAGGCAGATGGAGATTACACTATCAGACCTCCAATCTGTAGTGAGTACCGCGAAAAGAGAATCCGGCGATAAGTCCATGGACGAGAGCAAGACTAGCTTAAGCAAGGTGCGTCGGCTAGGGTAGTCATCTAGCGGCTCATGACGCCCTACATCAGGCAGTTGCATGACAACGTCCTTGGAGAAAGGGTTCATGAGTGAAAGCTCACCAGTATACTGCTCGAGAAAGAGGCAGTTGCCCACGGAGCCATGGCACCGAGAATTGTATGATGGTACTGAAAGCAAGCGATAGGTTTTACCGTCCAGGATGCTGAGAAAAGTGCCGTCACGAAGGGTGAGCCACGGGAACGGAGGGGGCACGACCTCTAGCCGGGCACTGTGTCGCCATGGACGGCAGACTGCTGCTAGCCGAACGCGATCCGCTAGGAAGGGGAGTCGCCTGAGGACGAGGCCCAGAAGCTCTGGCTGCAAGTCTGCCCAAGATTGGCAGTGTCTTGAGGCCGCCATCAGGCGAGATCGTCAGATCGAGACCAGCTAGCTTCTCGCTTCTCCGCGCCGGCGGCAAGGAACAAAGGCGACTGTGGAGATGAAGACAAACGCGGCGGTGGACGCACGGTGTTTGTGTTTGGACTTGGGGAGGAGACGCCACGGAAATATTATAGCCTGGCGGTGGCCCCAATCGTGTCTCGCGGAGTCGGACGCTGCAGGAAAAGTGGGCCGCGTGGCTCGGACTCGGAGCACGCGAATACGCCGATGGAAACTTTGGGCCCTCTCTACTCGGACTCGAGCCATGCAGCCGCCCAACCGGCACACCGGCCCAAGGCCGGCCGGAACCGTGGAACGCCAAGTAGGACCACGACAGCAAAAAAAAAAAAAAAAAAAAAAAAAAGAAAAGGTCGATCCCTCGCAGACGCGACCGTGCACGGAAGCGGCATCGATCGGTGTCGCATCACTGTGATCGCGTACGAAATCCTCTCGTCTTTCGCCATACCGACGGCTCAACCACTCCCGCACCAGCATCACCACCAGCCGCAGCAGCACCATGCGCCCCCGCCTCTCGCCTCCATGACGACCCCCCCCCCCTCCTCCTCACCGCCCACTCGGCCGCCGCGCTCCTCGTCCTCCTCGGCCCCACCGCCCGCGCGCGCGCAAGCGCCCGCGCCGCGACGAGGCCGGCTCCGCCTCGGACGCCGAAGCGGCCGACCCCGCCCCGGCCCCGGAGCAGGAGACGCCACCGCCGGCGCCGGAGCCGGAGCCGGCGCCCCTGCCGCTGCCGCCCACGAGCCTGGACCACTACCCGCTCGCGTTCCGGGTCTCGGCTTCCACCTTCCACTACCTCTCGGGCCTGCTCGACCCGCTCCTCTCCCACCCGTCCCTCCCGTCCCCGGTGCTCCTCGAGCTCGCGCTCGCCCGCCTCGCGTCGGGGCTGCCCTACCCGGCGCTCGCGGCGCTCTTCCGCGTCCCGCCCTCCGCCCCGCGCGCCGCCTCCCGCCGCCTCCGCCGCGTGCTCCTCGCCAACTTCCGGTTCTGGCTCGCCTTCCCCTCCGAACCAACCAGCGCCTATTCCACCCCGCTCCCCTCCTGCCGCGGCGCGCTCTGCTGCGCGCGATTCGCCGGCCCTACCGGCCCGCTCGCCGCGCAGCTCGTGGCGGGCGCCTCCTCCCGCGTGCTCTCCCTCGCCGCGGGATTCCGCGGCGACCGCACGGACCTCGAGGTGCTCAGGCTGTCCTCGCTGTATCAGGAGGTCGAGCAGGGGAAGTTGCTCGACTCCCAGCAGTACTTGGTCGGGGATGGGGGTGGGTACCCGCTGCTGCCCTGGCTCATGGTGCCGTTCCCAGGGCCAGTGGTGCCTGGCTCCCCTGAGGCGGAGTTCAATGCTGCGCACAGGGCAATGTGCCGCCCGGTGAGGCGTGCTATCCGGAGTTTGATGGGATGGGGAGCCATTGCTAGGCTCCACGAGGAGGAAAGCTCTCGAGCAGCTGTGGCGTGCATTGGGACATGTGCAATGCTTCACAATGTGTTGCTTACTAGGGAGGATTACTCTGCATTGGCGCCGGATGTTGAGGAGGCAGAGAGTGATTTGAGGGAAATGCACAGCCAAAGAGATGTTGCTGGTGCCGGAGCAGAAGGACTTGAGGTTGATGGCCGTGCATTGGCGTTGCGGAGCGCATTGGCAGCAACAATGAGGGACCTGCGAGCGCCTGACTAGCGATGGTGATTGTTTCACAATTTCTGTCATTGTTGATTCTTTTTTAATCATATATAGTCTGTATAGTGGTGAATATTTTGATTCAATTGGATTCGTCAGTCTTCAGTTAGTTGCTTGCTCAAGGAATGAAGAAAGAAATTAAACTGTTACTTGACACATCTTTGGATCAAATATTTCGAGTGTTGACTCATTATGACTGTATGCACTCATCTAGTTTTTAAATCCAACTCTGAGCATTTCTACACCAAATAGCATTGCAGGTGGATACATTTTATGTGGAACAAGTTATATAATTATGTATACTGAAGCTCCTTTAAGGAGTTTGGAACTTTGGATGCACTTCATTAAAGTTGCCCCCCCAAAAAAAAAAAAAGACATGGCTTCATTCAGCCATTCTGCGCTACAGCACACTGCAATTATTTTATTCACCTGTCCACTATCAGCTTGGTAGAAGAGAAAACTGGCTAAATTATGCAACACTATTCCACTAGTGGAAGCAGAGTTTTAAGGGATGGTTCATGCTAGGTCACTAGTGGAAGCAGAGTTTTAAGGATATGGTTCATGGTAGGTCTTTTGCTCCTCTCCTCTTCCACGCATGACACCGCTATCTTTAACATCGTGGCTGCTTGTAAGTAGTTGAATTCTCCATCCAGTCTGCAGTCAACAAACTCCAGGAGCCATGATAGATCTTTGGTTGCCAATTTCTCTTTGAGAATCTCAGCAGAGCATCGAATAGACATTTCGATCACCTCCTCGCCCTCAATTACCCAACTGGAAACCCGAACCCCTTTTACCAACTCGAGGAGCACTACACCATAGCTGTAAACATCAGCCTTCCCTGTTATTGGAAGATTTAGAGACCACTCCGGTGCGATGTACCCTCTAGTCCCATGCACCCTTGACAGCATCTGTGCTCCAGCTCCTCGACTTAGTACTTTAACCAATCCAAAATCTGCAATTTTTGGTTCGAATTCTTTATCTAACAATATGTTCTCTGGTTCAACATCACAATGCACGATCCATTCATGATGGAGATATGCCAGACCTTTTGCCACTCCAAGTGCGATATTGTACCTTTGGCTCCATTGCAGCACATAAGGCAAGTCTTGACAATCAAACAGAAATCTGTCTAACGAACCATTTTCAACAAACTCGGAAACCAATAGCTTGTGATTTTGCTCAGCACAGAAGCCCCAAATTCTCACCAGATTCATATGATATATTCTTCCAATGATGCTGAGCTCAGATCTGAACTCTTGATCTCCTTGCATCATATCACTTAGCTTCTTCACTGCGACCTCCCTTCCATCATCAAGGACTCCCTTGAAAACTGCTCCTGATTTGCCACTTCCAAGCTCTTCTTGGAAACACTTGGTTGCCCTCTCTAACTCCTTGTAGCTGAACCTTCGGAACTGGCTGGAAATTATCATGTAACCTTCATCCATAGTCTCTGGTCTTCTCTGCCATTTGTTAACAATCCAACAGCCTACTATGATTAAAGTCACTTCAGTGACAAGCAATGTCAATGCAGAAGATAGGAAGTATCCAAACTTGAAACTGGAATTGTCACCCGCGGGACATTTGTGATGAGGGGTATGCTTCCTTTTCAGTAACTTTGCAAACATGTCTTGGTCCAGGAGCCAATTCTGGTGAAGACCATACTGCCTTTGGAGTTTTCAGATAGATATCATTGTAAGGATCTGCAAAGTTCCTGCCATTGAAAAGAAAGGCCTTTGGATAACATTCGCCTGTTCCCTTCCGATAACCAAAAGCTTGGCAGTTGGTATTGTTCAAGCACATATCCCTGCACATCCACCATGGCGCTAGTTTAGAATAGTTTAAGTCATAGCCCCATAAGTCTGTTCCAGGAAGCTTCCTAAATGAAAAGGGCATGGTATTAGTCTTGCGCCTGCAACCTTTGCTCCAGTCACTTGGTTCAATCATCTCAAATCCTTTAAGGCAAGAACATGACTCTAGCTTCGGTCTGTATTTGCACAGGCTGTTTGCTCCACACAGTCCATGTATATTGCACAGTCGACGGAATGCCATCCAAGAGACTGACCAACTGCCAGTGGTTATGTTTAGGCTATACAACCTCAGGTTACCATCATAGTCAAGAGTCAATCTCCTCATCATCTTATCACCAAGATCAGAAGCTTCAAATTCAAGCTGGTCACTTGCCACAAACCGTCCTGTCTGGTCAAGAACCCCATACTGGGTACTATTATAGGTAGTCCTACCATTATCCCATGGCAAGTAGAATGGATCTGGCCAATATATGCTACTAGTCTCAGGACCATTGTAAATAAGAGTTAGGATGTTGTTACTAGCAAAGAAGAAGGCATAGAAGCCTGAATAGAGCAAACCCCTAGCAGAAGCAGATACCAACTTAGTATTTCGAGTCATCGGCTGCAATGGTAGAAGTGTATCAGTTGGTGAGTCGAAGCTTCTCCAGAGGTGACGCCCATCTGTATCCATAACAACAAGGTTGCCGCTATTGAGAAGCATTGCACGATCACTGCGAGATGCAGTTGTGTTGGTGCTCCATATGACCTTGCCATTATAGTCCACAAGGATCAAACCTCCCATTCCTTCGAAGATGAGCCTGGAGCCCCTGCCATTGACTGGAGCATCACGGTTAGCTGTCCAGGAGACAGTTTTGCCAGATGCCCAGGAGAACCAGATAGAAAAGGTGAAGGCGTTGGTGGCCACCTTGTAGAAGCCACAGGTGAAGGCACCATTAGGCGACACTAGGATGGAGGTGGTTACATCCTGAGTGGAAATGGAGGAGCCTCTAGCAAGGTAACTCTGGTCGTTTGCAACAGAAACAGAGGATAATGATATAAGAAAGGAGACAAATGTGATGAAAATGCAGAGGTCTCTCATGGACATGGCTGCTTGGCAACGGTGCACAGAGGAAAGATGGGTGAGTCATTTATAGCATATGTGTTGATTAAGAACCAATAGGTACCCTGGCGGCTTCAAGTGGCATCTATCTCTGACTTTCTGTGGCATGGACGTGAGTACCAGTAGCTGAGAATGGGACTGATTGGTGGATGACCTGTAGAGGACGGTAAGACCAGATGTAGCAGACGGTTGAATATGTGATCCCAGTTCAGGACGTCTTTGAAACTTCTTTCTGTATGAACTCTAATTTCTTCTGTACCCTTTATGTACTTCTGTAGCCGCCAGCCCGCCACACAAGTACAGTATTTGTCAAAATGTTTGTTTTTTGCAGTTATTTCCATACAGTGACCATTGCCGTAGTATACCTGTTGTTTCACTTTTCTTCAATCTACTTAGCCTTACAGACATCCTTTTCTAATGAAAAGAATTCCTGGCGAACTTCAAGAGTTACAATGTATTGAAAATTCAGCCATTTCAGTGTTGCAGACACTTGCATAAACTCTGTTGAATCTTGCATAATCTTCCTAGGTACGTATGACACTATCTACGTAGCATGTGTAACTTGAATTGGACAAAGGTTAGACAAAAATGAGCAGGTCTATAGTTGTGACCTTACTATGACCAGGATTGAGACTTGCCCAATGCCTCAGGAAACGTGTCAAGAGATTGGGACCTGACCAATGCCTCAGGGAAACGTGTCAAGGATGGTGTGTTTGTCTAGCACTGGATATTTATGTATACTCGGTTCTAAAGTTTATTGGCTGTTAGTGAATCAAACTGAAAGAAACTAGACTACCACTAGATGCATCCTAGTGGTGTAGATTCTTGATGTTAGTATCCCTGCATTTCCAATCTGTATCCAATCTTCTAGTTTGTTAGTATCCCTGCATTTCCAAAGGTTTTTAGTGTAAGTGTACGCAGACCAAAGTACACAAATGATTAAACCAAGTGAAACACAAGTACCCTGTTGGCCCATATTAACAATGGTGGAGCTTTGAACAGTATTATGGACATATTTCACATGATAATTCTCTAGTTTATTTCATATAAGGTACTCTCAAGATATTTTACAAAAGATCTGCATAGGACTCCCAGTAATGTTCTGGGCAACAGCAGGACACACATTATTTTGTCTCATGACATCAGCCATCCAGAACGATAGCAGTTAGTAACAGCACTAGACATAATTCTACCATGTAATTTGTAAGTAGACCTTCAACGACATTGCTCATGCTTGGTCGTCTTCTCCTCTCCTCTTCCACATATGACACTGGAACCTTTACCATCAAATGGTTGCTTGTGGATAATCGAATTTTCCACCCAATCTGCAATCGACAAACTCCATGAGCCATGAGTGATATTCTTGTAAACTTCTTCAGTCTCGGCAGAGCATCTAACAGCCATTTCCACCTCCCCCTCTGCTTCGCCTTCCACTTGCCGAGTGGATACACGCACCCTTCACTAGCTCAAGAAGCACCACTCCATAACTGTATAATCAGCCTTGCCGGTGATTGGAAGATTTAGAGCCCATTCTGGTGCATTGTAACCCCTAGTCCCGTGAACTCTTGATAACATTTGTGCTCCCGCTCCTCGACGTAATAGTTTTACCAATCCAAAATCTGCAATCTTGGGCTCAAAGTCTTCCTCTAACAGTATGTTCTCTGGTTTAACATCGCAATGACTGATCCATTCGAGGCATTCATGGTGGAGTTACGCCAGTCCTTTTGCTACCCCAAGTGCTATGTTGTACCTTTGTCTCCATTGTAGTACAGGAGATAGGTTTGGATTGTCAAATAAAATCCTTTCTAAAGAACCATTCTTAACAAATTCAGAAATCAAGAGCCTGTGACTCTTCTCAGCACAAAATCCTCAAATCCGCACCAAAATTCATATGATAGATTCTTCCAATGACACTTAGCTCTGACCTAAACTCTTGGTCCCCGTGGACTACATTATTTAGCTTCTTAACTGCAGCAATCCTTTTGTCACAAAGCACCCCCTTGTAAACTGCCCCTGATCCTCCACTTCCGAGCTCTTCCTGGAAACACTTGGTCGCCTTCTGTATCTCCTTGTAACTGAACCGTCGGAACTGGCTAGAAATTATTGTGTAGCCTTGGTCTGTAATCTCGGGTCTTCTCTCCCATTTGTAAACGAACCAGCACCCAATTATGAATAATGTCACTTCAACTACAAGCAATGTCAATGCTGAAGATAGGAAATAGCTAAATCTAAACTTGGAGTTTCCACCACTGAACATTTGCGATGTAGTATAAGCTTTTTTTTCCAATACTTTTACAAGCATGGGTTATCCTAGAAGTAGAAGGCGACTCCTGCGAAGATGTCACAGCCTTGGGTATTTTCAGATAGATATCTAGATATGGATCTGCAAAGTTCTTGCCTTTAAAAAGCAGGGCCTTCAGATAGCAATTGCCTAGTCCCTGCCGATAACCAAAAGCTCGGCAATTATCGTCCGAGCACATCTTCTTGCACTTCCATAGTGATATTTTACTTGAGCAGCTGCCATCATAGCCCCAGAAATCTATTCCTTGAAGCTTCCTGAATGAAAAAAAAAAATGCTAGAAATCTATTCCTTGAAGCTTCCTGAATGAAAAAAAATTGCTAGCAGTGATATTTGTCTTGGGCCTGCAGCCTTTGCTCCAGTCGCCTGGTTCAGTCATCTCAAAGCCTTCAAGGCATGAATGAACATGATTCAAGCTCCGGTTTGTATGTGCAGAAGCTGTTGGCCCCGCACAATCCATGCATGTCACAGAGTCAAACAAATGCCATCCAAGAGACTGACCACTTTCCACTGGTGGCATTTAGGCTATAAAGCCTCAGGTTGCCATCATAGTCAAGAGTCAACCTCCTTATGACATCCCCTAGGCCAAGATCAGAAGCTTCAAATTCAAACTTGTCACAAGCAACAAATCGGCTAGTCAAGAACCCCATATTGGCTGCTGTTATAAGTAGTCCTTCTATTTTGCCATGGTTTGTAGAATGGATTAGGCCAATATACACTACTAATTCAAGGGCCATTGTAGATAAGACTTAGAATATTGGTATTGTCAAAGTAAAATTTGTAGAAGCCTGAATAGGGCAAACCCTTGGCGCCTAGTGTTCGAAGTGATTGGTTGCCCTGGCAGGAGTGTGTTGGTTGGCGAGTTGACCATCTGGGTCCATGACCACTAGGTTGCCGTTGTTGAGAAGCATTACACGGTCAGTAGGAGTCGAGTTGGCTGTCCAGGCGACGGTCTTGTCAGCTGAGTTGGAGAACCAGATGGAGAAGGTGAAGGCGTTGGTGGCCACCTTGTAGAAGCCACAGGAGAATTCGCTATTGGGTGACACCAGGATGGTGGTGGTGTCATCCTCGATGGAGATGGAGGACCCTCTGGCGAGGTAACCTTGTTCTTTCGCGAGAGCAATGGAGAACATGAGAAGGAAGGAGATGAATCTGATGGGAATGGAGGCGTGTCTCATGGCCATGGCTACTTCACTCCTTGGCAAGCGTGAACAAGGAAACCAGTGTGGGCGAGGGTCATATATGCTCATCAGCTCATCAAGCTCAACCCCATGTGAGATGTGTACTGCGCCACGACTCACAACCATTAGTGCTGTTGACTAGGCGCAGCTTCTGTCACTATCAGGGTAGCATGTTACTGTGTCAGAATCAGCCTATCAGGTAGGAAAGGGACTAGACGCCCAATGCAATCCTTGAACCCATCCAGGACGTGAATGCCTAAAATGTGAGCTGACATTGAAGTGCGGGGCGTGGTATACTGCAAGAATTGCTCTGTACAAACTGTATCTAGCTGGTGAATTGTCGTCTTGTGTTTAGGCCATTTCTCCGCTGTTTCAGCTTCTTCATCAATAATGTGAATGCAATTGTTACTGATCTGTCCTGATTCAACTATTCTTTCTTCATCAATAATGTTAATGCACAATGGCATTTGATGCATTTCATGTAGACCAGAGTATGTATACATGTAAACAAAAGGAAATAACTGTACTCCATGTTAATTGGATCATATCATTAGGCTGAATCAGGCATAAGTATATACATAAGATAGGATTTAGCATTTCAGTGACTTGGCACTTGGCAGTGCAGCTTCACACTGTTATTTTCTCCCACAGTACTTGTCATGGAAGGAATATGATTCCTGATCATAGGTGTTTTGGGTAGTTCTAACTTTCAGTTAATGCCGTGGCATGTATGATCAAGGACGACTATATACTGAAGGTGATCATGATGTTTGTGATGCCTCAACACCTTGACTCATCCGGATCGCCTCATTGCTGCATTTTTTTTTTCTTGATCGAGCAAGAACCAACTTATGCCAGTCCTAGATTATTTTATACTCATGTTTACTAGTACATTAACGCTCTGTCTTATAATAGTATTTACTAATACATTGACGCTCCGTCTCAAAGTTTTTCTACTCGTGAATTTTTGGCTCCATTGGCCTGCTCATTAATACTGTTGATATCAGAAGCAATTGGAAGCTAAGTGAAGCATCTTACTAGTATAGTATCAACAGTAAATGTTGCTGCTATTACTATCAGTAATAGCACACTCATGTAGTTTGTTAGGATCAAGAATTCCAAAATGTACAGTGAATGTGGATGCATTTATGTAGACCAGAGTATTAAAAAAAACAAATATGATTAGCCAGTCTATATTATATGAAGAATATAGGATCTTCAGACGATTCTATAGACTTATTAAAATGGATGATTCTCTAAGCTTCTTACATAAGATAATTTGACATATTACAGAAGAATATAAGATAGGCATAAATACCCCAGTAACTTTTAAGCACACCACATCAGCTAGCTAGTACATAGATGTTGGTACTTAGAAATTATTCCACCATTGACAGCAAAGCTTCAAAAGATAGGTAAGGATCCAGTAACTTTTAAACACACTCATACACACCACATCAGCTAGCTAGAACAATATATATTGATACTAGGATTATTCGACTATTGCCAGCAGAGCTTCAAGGACCTGGCTCATGTTTGGTCGTCTTCTCCTCTCGTCTTCCAAGCATGAAACTGCTATTTTTACCATCGTTCTTGCTTGTGAATAATCGAACTCTCCACCCAATCTACTATCCACAAACTCCAGGAGCCATGACTTATCTTCGCTTGCTAATTTCTCTTTAAGAATATCAGCAGATTGCCTAACTGCCATTTCCATCTCACCTTCGCCCTCAACCATCCAACTGGAAACTCGAATCCCCTTCACCAACTCAAGAAGCACTACTCCGTAGCTATAAACATCGGCCTTGCCAGTTATTGGCAGATTTAGAGCCCATTCTGGTGCAATGTACCCTCTAGTCCCATGCACCCTTGACAACATCTGTGCTCCAGCTTCTCGACTCAATAGTTTCGCTAATCCAAAATCTGCGATCTTTGGTTCAAAGTCTTCATCCAACAATATGTTCTCTGGTTTGATGTCACAATGCACAATCCATTCTAGGCACTCATGGTGGAGATAGGACAGTCCTTTAGCCACCCCAAGTGCGATGTTGAACCTTTGTTTCCATTGCAGCAAAGGAGAGGAGCTCTGATTATCAAACAGAGCTTTGTCTAATGAACCATTCTCAATGAACTCGGAGACCAAGATTCTGTGTTTCTTCTCGGCACAGAACCCCCATATCCTGACCAGATTCATATGATAAATTCTTCCTATGACACTTAACTCAGACCTGAACTCTTGCTCTCCTTGGATCACATCATTCAGCTTCTTCACAGCCACCTTCCTTCCATCATCCAAGACTCCCTTGTAAACCGTTCCTGATCCACCACTTCCGAGCTCTTCCAGGAAACATTTGGTTGCCCTCTCTAACTCCTTGTAGCTGATTCTTCGGAATTGGCTAGAAACTATCATATAGCCTTCATCTGTAATCTCAGGTCGTCTCTCCCATTTGTAAACAACCCAGCACCCAGCTACAATTAATATCACTTCAATAACAAGCAGTGTTAGTGCAGAAGATAGGAAGTAGCCAAAGTTGAACTTGGAAGTGGTGCCACCTAACAACCGTGATGAATGATAAGCAACTTCTTCAGTAATTTTGCATTCATGGATATTTCTAGAATCTAATTCTGGTTTAGACGGTGACACGTTGGGAACTTTCAGATAGATGTCATTAGGAGGAGATGCAAAGTTCTTGCCATTGAAAAGCAAGGCCTTCGGAAAACATTCTCCTTTCCCTCTCCGGTAACCGAAAGCTTGGCAGTTTTGTATACCCAAGCACACATTCTTGCACTCAAAAAATGTCACTGATTTTGTGTAGTTGAAGTCATACCCCCCAGAAGTCACTTCCACCAAGTTTCCGGAATGAAAACTTCTGGTTAGCCGTGCTATTTACCATGCCTTTTCTCCAATTTGTTTTTGTTGACATGTTCAACTTGCTCCTGCATCCTTTGCTCCAGTCGCTTGGTTCAACCATCTCAAAGCCTTTGATGCAAGAACACTCAAGCTTAGGTATATAGGTGCAAAGGCTGTTTATGCCACACAATCCATGTATTTCACAAGCCCGTGGGAATGCCATCCAAGAGACGAACCAGCTGCCATCGGTCAGGTCTAGGCTATACAGTCTTAGGTTACCATCGTAGTCTAGAGTCAACCTCCTCATAACCTCACCACCAAGATCAGAGGCTTCAAACTGGAATTTGTCACTAGCTACAAATCGACCTGTGTTATCAAGAACACCAAATTGGCTACTATTATAGGTACTCCTACCGTTCTCCCAAGATTTGTAGTAAGGATTAGGCCAATATATGCTACTAATCTCAGGGCTACTGTATATAAGTGTCAGCATATTGTCACTATTGAAGTAGAAGGTGTAGGAACCTGAATATAGCAAACCCCTGGCAGATGCAGATACTAACTTTGTGTTCCGAGTCATCGGTTGCCACGGCAGAAGCGTGTCGGTTGGCGAGTCGAAGCTCTTCCAGAGGGGATGACCATCTTGGTTGACGACCACTAGGTTGCCGCTGTTGAGAAGCATTGCACGGTCGGCACGAGTCAAAGTTGTGTTGGTGCTCCATACAGCGGTGCCGTTGTAATCCAAAAGCCCCAAGCCCCCGTCCTTGTGGAAGACGAGCTTGGAGCCTTTGCCGTTCACCGGAGCGTCACGGTTGGCAGTCCAGGCGACGGTCTTGTCAGCTGAGTTGGAGAACCAGATGGAGAAGGTGAAGGCGTTGGTGGCCACCTTGTAGAAGCCGCATGAGAAGGCGCCATTGGGTGACACCAGGATGGTGGTGGTGTCATCCTCGGTGGAGATGGAGAATCCTCTAGCGAGGTAGGCTTGTTCTTTGGCGAGAGCAATGGAGAACATGAGAAGGAAGGAGGAGATGAATCTGATTGGAATGGAGGCGTGTCTCATGGCCATGGCTACTTGGCAAGCGTGTGAACAAGGAAACCAGTGTGGGCGAGGGTCATATATGCTCATCAGCTCATCAAGCTGAACCCCATGTGAGATGCAATTAATGTATACTGCGCCACAACTCACAACCATTATAGTGCTGTTGTGACTAGACGCAGCTTCTATTACTATCAGGATAGCATGTTACTGTGTCAGAATCAGCCTATCAGGTGGAAAAGGGACTAGACGCCCATGCAATCCTTGAACCCGTCCAGGACGTGAGTGCCTAAAATGTGAGCTGACATTATCTCTAGCAGGTGGGGTGTGGCATACTGCCTAGTGAATGTGAAGACTGTCTTCTTTGTCCTGGGGCCATTTCTTGGCTCGTTCAGCTTTTCCTGATTTTAATACAGCATGAATCCAATACAAGTCTCGACTTGTTCATCCTGTCGCAATTGATAGCTGCTATCCTATAGCTATACCACCACATCTCTGTAGCTTTAGCTTTCGGACATAGTAGACCGGTGGTAGCTCAACCCGTTCCAGCACGGCAGTTTACCGTGCTGAAGGAATAATCCATGTCTATAAGGTCGTGTATAGTGACAGTGAGATTGATCTCGGCAACTAGCTACCACCGGTCTAGTTTGCAGTCCACGCTAGGAGCGGACTGACCGCCGTGACCGGTGTGCTTCTTCAGCCCTGTCCGCAGACGGCACTGAACCTGAAGGCAAGCACCTCTGATGGCAAGGTCGATGGAGAAGTGCTTGACGCGGTCACCACATTTTGTTAGAAGGTTCTCATGCGTCAAGCCGTCAGGCACATGTCCAAATTTCTCAAGAAACACAGTTGCCCGTTGGTTGCCCAGCCATATATGGAGCAGGCAGGGGACTGTAGGACAGGGGAGGAGCACATTCTCTCGTCATCCCCGCTGGTCACTTCGCTCTCGCGGCTGCCGGCGGGCTCGCTGCGGATACCTCCTCCAGCTTCCTGCTCGTGAACCTCACGGCCTCACCCCTTGATTCCGCAGCTGCCGCACACACCTCACAGTGCCTAGGATGTGGTTTGATTCCACGCAGACGCAGTATTTGGTGCCGTCCTGCCGTTGCCGGGCTCGATGGAGCCCCGTTCAGCTGTGGCGCCGCGACGCTTGGCGAATGGGGAGGATTGACCTGATTTGACACTGGATTAGGTTGCGGAGAGTGATCTTGAGTCTAGAGCAATTCTGAGTCAGGGCGCAGTGGTGCTGGAGCAGAAGGATTTGAAGGTTAGTGGGCTTGCATTGGTGTTTCAGACTGCATTAGCAGCAATATGTCACTATGAATTGGCAATCCCCGGATGGTGAGGAGCAAGATTTGGGGGCGATGCAGAAACGATAGATGACGCTTGAGTGCATCAGCAGGAGTGGATGTTCAAGGGCCCGGCCAATGCCAACCTAGCAAAGGTGATCTTCTGCACAATCTGTGCACTGTTGGATCAATATTAGTCTGTTTGGATTGACTTATTTAGTTTGTTACCTTGATCAATAAATCAAGTTATGAAAATGAATTATACTATCAGCTGACTAGCTAAGGCATCTTATTAGTGATGACCTCTTTTGTGTTCGCATTAGCTTTAATATTTTTTTTTTGTTATGATGCAATTATTGCTTCAAGAAATAATGTAAGTTACAATGGGATCTGATGCATTTCATTATACTACAAAGTATGCGCAGGCAAACTAGCTAAAGGAAACAGTACTTTTCCTTGTTAATAGTATTGCCGCATCATACATAAATTACATAGGATAGGGATGCAGCTATTGTTTACTTTGCTGTGAGGAAGCACACTCCACACCATTACTTCGATTACAAAAGCACAGTAGCTAACTCGTAAAAGTGGCAGTCTCAGACCACTAGACGTTAATCCACTAGTGAAAGCAGAGTTTCCACCACATGGCTCATGTTTGGCCTTCTTCTCCTCTCCTCTTCCACACATGAAACTGCTATCTTTAGCATCATTCCTGCTTGTAAATAGTTGAACTCTCCACACAATCTCCGGTCAACAAACTCCAGGAGCCATGACTGATCTTTGCTTGCCAATTTCTCTTTAAGAATTTTAGTGTAGTGTCCAACAGCCATTTCCACACCCACTTCGCCATCACCCTGTACCACCTGACTGGAAACCCAAGTACCCATCACTAACTCTAGAAGCACTACTCCGTAGCTGTAAACATCGACCTTGCCAGTGATTGGAAGATTTAGAGCCCATTCTGGTGCAATGTACCCTCTAGTCCCATGTACTCTAGACAACATTTGTGCCCCTGCTCCTCGGCCTAATAGTTTCACCAATCCAAAATCCGCAATCTTGGGTTTCAAATCTTTATCTAGCAGTATGTTCTCTGGTTTTAACATCGCAATGGATGATCCATTCTAGGCATTCATGGTGGAGATAGGCCAGTCCTTTTTGCTACCCCTACTGCAATGTTGCACCTTTGGCTCCATTTTAGTACATGAGGTAAGTCCTGGTTTGTAAACGAATTCGTCTAAAGAACCATTCTCGACAAACTCGTAAATCAAGAGCCTTTTACTCCTCTCAAAGACAAAATCCCCAAATCCTCACCAGATTCATATGATTTATTCTTCCAATGACACTAAGTTCGGACCTGAACTCTTGGTCTCCCCGGACTACATCATTTAGCTTCTTCACCGCGACAATCCTTTCATCATCAAGCACTCCCTTGTAAACTGTTCCTGATCCTCCACTTCCAAGCTCTTCCCCGAAACACTTGGTTGCTTTTTGTAACTCCTTGTAACCGAACCTTCGAACTGGCCGGAAATTATCATATAGCCTTCATCTGTAATCTCTGGTCTTCTCTTCCATTTGTAAATAATCCAACACCCAGCTATGATGAAACCCACTTCAATTACAAGTATTGTCAACGCAGAAGATAGGAAGTAGCCAATCTTGAACCTGGAAGTGCCACCCTCGGACATTTGTGATGAGGAATAGGCTTCCTTCTCAATAACTTTGCAAACATGGGTCATTCTAGAAGGAGATTTTTGTGAAGGGGGCACTACCTTAGGTGATTTCAAATAGATATCAATATATGGATCTGCAAAGTTCTTGCCATTGATAAGCAAGACTTCTTGGTAACATTCTCCTTTTCCCTTACGGTAACCAAAAGCTTGACAGTTGACATTATCGAGGCACATCTTTCTGCATTTTGAGAGTGGCAACCCCATGACGTAGTCAATGTCATACCCCAAAATTTGGCACCGAAAAGCTTCCTAAATGAAAAGTCTTGGTTGTTCGTGCTATTTATCTTGGCTCTACACCCTTTGCTCCAATTGTTCGGTTCAATCATCTCAAAGCCTTGAAGGCAAGAACATGATTCAAGCTCGGTGTGTATGTGCACCGGCTATTTACCCCGCACAACCCATGTATATCGCAGAGTCGAATGAATGCCATCCAAGAGATCGACCCGGTTGCCCTTTGGTAGCATTTAGGCTATAAAGCCTCAAGTTGCCATCATAGTCTAGAGTCAACCTCCTCATGACATCCTCCAGTCCAAGATCGAAGCTTCAAATTTAAGACAGTCACTAGCAACAAATCGCCCCTTATGGTCCGTAACCCCATGTTGGATGCTTGTTATAGGTATTCCTATTACTTTCCCATGCTTTGTTGGATGGATTAGGCCAATATACACTTCTAACTTGAGGGCCATTGTAGATAAGACTGAGAACATTGGTACTGTCAAAAGTAAAATGTGTAAAAGCTTTGAATAGGGCGAACCCTTGGCATATGCGGATACCAACCTAGTGTTCGAAGTCATTGGTTGCCATGGCAAGAGCGTATCGGTTGGTGAGGAGAAGCTAGTCCGAGAGGTGATCACCATCCGGGTCCATGACCACTAGGTTGCCACTATCAAGAAGCATCGCACCATTGGCGCTTCGAAGTTGTGTTGGTTCTCCATACAATGGTACCATTGTAGTCAAGAAGTTCCAAGCCGCCGTCCCTTCGGAATTTGAGCACTGGAGCCCTTGCCATTCACCGGGGCGTCACGGTTGGTCGTCCGTGCCACGGTCTTGTCGGTGAGTTGGAGAACCGGATGGAGAAGGTGAAGGCGTTGGTGGCCACCTTGTAGAAGCCACGGGGAGAAGGCGCCGCTAGGCGACACTAGAATGGCGTGGTGGTGTCATCCCCCTGGAGATGGAGGAGCCTCTAGAAAGGTGGCTTTGGTTGCTTGCAGTAGCAATGGAGGACATGAGAAGGAAGGAGACCAATGCAGTAGCGAAATTGCTAACACCTCTCAAGGCCATGGCTAGTTGGCTACAATTCACAGAAGATACATGTGCTGCTGTGCGGTTGGAGTTGGAGTCATCATATGCATATGTATCACCGGTGCACGACCACCCGATCCACGAGAGCCAAACAAGTTGCTTGTGGTCTTGTTGACTTGCAAGTGGCTAATATTGCTCCATATAGCATAAAATTCAGCATTTGCTTACAAAAGGGACTAAAAATAGTCGTTTAACGCGTCTAAGACCGTCGGCGATGGCGAAAATATTGGTAGCAAATAAAGAGAGTAGTCGTTGCTGGTCGTTTTCGGTGTAGCATTTCCAGGAGATTACCACTACCAGTCTAGTTGGCTAGTTGCTTTACTCAAGTAGGGACCTTGTCATTGGTAGTCCGCATTAAGTCAAGATCACTTTTCATTTGCACACTAATGCGTACTCTAGCTCGGGGTTTTCCACCCCGCTTTTAGCACATTTTTCACATCATTTTTTTTTCGAATACGCAAAAAGGTTTACGTATCTTTTATATTAAGAAGAGTTTAAACAACCATACAACGCACCCTAGCGAGTGCCAAAGGAGGTCAACAACACAAATAGAAGCCGGACCAACCTAACTAAAGTTCCCGTGGTTCGATATTACATAAAAGAGACAACCGACAACGACGCCGGGGCGACGCGACCTAGGAGGCGGCCTTACGCCAGCGACCGCCTCGACGCCTCCCCTTCCAGCGTCGCGAAAAGTGCTGCGGCGCCTCAACGTTGGACGCCGTCATGGTGTCACCATAGATCTTGCCGTAGGCCTCCAGCCTCCAGCTGGACGGCGCGATGGGACTGGATGTAACCCATGCGCCGCATGACGAGAACCTTACCTCGCTTGGAAGCCGGTATTCGGGAAAGGGGGCGAGCCGCCAACCACTGCTCCGCCATGGCAAAGACCGACTTGGGAGTGGGCGCTTGGGGGCTCGCCGAGCAACGAAGGCTCCGTCTTCCACAAACTTTGTTGGTGAAGCGGTCGGCGGCGTTTGAAGGAGTCGTCGTTGCCCCCAATCCCTCCCCGCGGCGAGCAAGAACCGTCCGTAGGCGTCGAGACTGTCCCGAAGCCTGGTGTAATATCCTGAGTTTTCCAAACACCAAAAATTTGAACTTTTTAAAACTTTTTCTGCAATTGTATGAATCATGTAGTTTCTAGGTCAAACGTGGGAGGAGTTGCTAGTGAAACGATGCATACATATAGTTCTCGCTTGTAGGAGAGTGCTTACGCTCTTGAGTTGGTTTCGAGTTTCGTGTGGTGTCGAGTTTAGGAGTGCACAAGTCCATAGCAAAACTTCTTGAAAATTCTTTTATCAACCCCTCCTAAGTCCGGTCATTGAATCGGATAAACTCCCTTTTCCTACTTTTGAATTCCTCTCGATCTCCTCTTTTTTCGATTTCCCTCAACCCCTCGGCAAGTGCGGGAGGATCTCTTCCCATCTAATGGAAAATTCTACAAACTCCCTATCAAATTCCCTCCTTGGATTTATCTTAGATTTCCTCTTTGAGTCCTTCACTAATCACTTTGGCAAATAGCAAAACCATCACGAAAATAGAAAAAGGAAAAAGGAAAAAACCTTTCCTCTACTCTCCTTCCCTTCTTCCCACCGAGCCCAAATGCCCCTCCTCCTCTCCCTTCACCCGAAAGCCCAAAGGCCGATAGAGCGGACCCGGCCGGCGGAGGCCCGCTCCGCATTCCTTTTCTCCCTTCCCTCCTCTCACGCCGCGGCCCAGCCCGGCCTGCTAGGCCGCCTGGCCCGCCAAAGACCCCTGCGCCTCCTGCCCCGAAACCCTAGCGAGCAGCATGGCTCCCAGCCCCGCCGCCGCCCGGGAAAGGCTGCGCCAGCGCCGTGCCATGCCCGCCTACCCGCCTCCGATGCGAGGCGCGTGTCCCATGGCGCGCCAACCGAGATCGTCGCCGTCCTTCTTGCCCTGAAGCCCTAGCTGCTCGCCGTATAAAAACCACCGGCCGCCGTCGCCTTTCTTCTTCCACGAAGCCAAAGCCGCCACCGCCCTTCTTCCACCTCACCTTTCGCCTACTCCCCTCCTTCCGGCCCGCGCTGGCGCGCTGCCACGCCCTGCCAGCGCCCGGTGGCTGGCGCTCACACCTGCGCAGCAACGCCAGCGCTATCGGCCAGCTACCCGGCCGGGCGCCAGCCGCCCGCGCCACCGGGCGAGGCGGCGGCCGGGGGTAGCCGCGTCGGCGGGCGCGCCGGCCTCCCCCCTTCCACAGCGCCCGCCATCCGCGACCCCGTACCCGTGGCCTCGTCGTGCCGTGACGAGCTCGGCCGACCTCGCCACCACCGTCGCCGTTCCGCCACACCAGAGCACCACCCACGTCGCCTCGCCCGTGCGCCCGGCGCCACCTCGCGCGCCACCCCGAGCGCGGCCTGCGCGTCACCATCGGCGCCCCGCGGTGCGCCTTGGCCCAGCGTTCACCACCGCGCTGCGCCAAACGCCGTCACGCCTCGGCGTCATGCCGGCCATGCTCCGCCTCCACGTCCTCGCCGTCGAACTCCAAGGACTGCGCGACGTACCGTCTCGCCGTGCTCACGCGCCCAGCGACGGGACAGGGGCGTCGGCGTCGCCGCGCCACGGGAAACGCGGCGCCAAGCCGTGGCGGCCAGAACCCACCTCGCACCGGCCTCGGCGCCGTTCCACTACCGCGCCGCTGCGACGACGCGGGCACGATGACCCGAGCCACCAGCGACGCACCACCGCTCCGTCCTGACGCGTCCAAGCCCCGCGCCCGCGTCCTCGAGTGGCGGCCGCCCGACACACACTGCACGCGTTCACCGCATCGCCGCCGTCCGCGAGCTGCATCCACGACGGCCTCGCTGGGAACGCCAACAAGCAGATGTCTGGCGACCGCGGCCACGAACCATGTCAAGCACGGAACAGCAGCTGCAGCACCCCTGCACCGCACCACGCCGGGGCCCTCCTTCACCTTCTGGAAGCTATGCCGCTTGCAGCGCCATTCGCCGGACCACGGCTGCCTCTCGGCCGCCCGCAGCCGCCTCCGGGCTGACCATAGCCACTACTGGCCAGGCTGCGGCCACCTCTGGCCACCTGCAGCTGGCTGCAGTCTGCCCCGGCTTGCCGCAGCTGGCTGCTGGCCACCAGCAGCTGGCCAGAGCTGGCCACAGGTGGCTAGGACTGGCCACAACAGGCTACAGCTGGCCAGGGCCAAGCCCGGTTGGCCGTGGACCTCCTGCCACTTCCGGCGTCGCTCCGTGAAGCCCTACCAGCCTCACCTACTTCCCCGCCAAGGTCGAACCCTGAAACCCTGTCGACGCCATCCCCGGCGTTGGCAAAGCTCCCGCATTCCATTTTTACTCTCCCTTGTCGCACTATACCTATATCCATGTTGGTACATGCCTGTGCCGTGCCTTCGCGCCGGTCTATATCTCTTGTGCTACGGACATGTGTACTCTGCCTATGATTATGTCGGTTTAATTCCTGTGCTCTGTTGTTGCCTCTTGTGTGTTGTGTGGTGTTTGTCTGAGGACCGAGCCTTCGAGCCGGTCGAGAGGGCGACGTGTTCGAACGTGCGATCGCGGGTTTGCCTCGCTATGGTCGTGACGCCGAACGGGCTCCCATCTCTCGTGTTTTAGTTGGCTCCGTAGTACTACGATCAGAGCGATCCTATTCGGCCCTAGGACATGGTCACCAGGGGCTTAGCGATGCGGATATTACCCATATATGATGAGCCCGTCATGACCTAGTCTAATGGGAGACGAAATAGGAAGCGACAGTTGTGATATGACGGGAGCCAACACGTGTAGGTAAAGCTTATGGCCGCGAGTCATCTCGCCATGACCATTGGGCTTTACCTCTTTTTTCCCTCTTTCTCTTACTCTTTTCCCAAACCACCTCGTATGCTCGTGCCATGTAGACCATAGCATTCCTTCGGACCTAGCGGTGACAACCGCATCGCTATGGACCTTAGGAATAGCATTATGCTGCCCTATTAGCACGGAGGTCGTGGTGCCCTACGAGATGGCGTGAGTTGTGGAACCGTGCAAGACTGAGGTCTCCTTTCCTTCGACCACCGTCCATTACCATGACGGGTAGGTTGGGGAAGCACGGGACCATTCTACTCTTTTGCTCACCTTCGATTCTCGCTAATCCAGAAGGGCGCGGATCGAATCTCTTGTTCCACCACCTTCGATCAGTGACTATCGCCATGTCACGTGGACCGAAGCGCCGTGGAACCGTAGTCTCCTTTTTTCTCGCTTATCCGTGTTGATTAGTGTTCTTTATTTGCTTCTTGTTCTATTCCTTTGATTTCCGTCGATCGCAATGCGAGTGAATCAAAGGAGGTGGACCTCGTTTTCCCTCTTTGGTTCTTTTGTGCTTAAACCCTAGTATGTTTGTACCTAGTGAGATCATAGCATTCCTTGGGCTCCCACGGTGACAACCGCACCGCTAAGACCCTGGAGAATGCCTTAGTGCATATAGTGCACCTTGGTCGAGGTACCCTACCAGAGGTTTAGGCACGTGTGATCTCTCGTGCATCGCTCCTCTCCGATGCCTTGCCCTTGCCGTGGCATGTGCATTGGAAGGGGTAGACCACCGCCCCCTCTCTTTTCCACCCTTTATTTTTCCCCGCTAGCCTGTTCTGTTCGATCCCGTCTTAGCCATGATGATTGGATCAAAGACCAGACTATCTCTCGTAGTTAGCGAAGCTATGGTCTATGTCTCGTTCTCGGACCGTGTGAGTCGACCCGATCGCCGTTGGAAAACCATCCCTCACGGAGGATGTGACCGGGCCGCGGCATGGACATGCCTAGCTAACTCTCCTCTCTTCCCCCTTTTGTGCTACTCTCTTCTCGGCTCCCAACGTTGTTGTGTTGTGCGGGTCGAGAGGACCCGTAGCCGCTCCTCTATTGTTTGTGTTCCAATCTCTTTTGCCACCGTTGGCTACCATGATGGGTAAGCCAAAGAGCATCGGAACCAAGTCACAATTCCTCTATTTCGTGTTAATCGTTCTTACTCGAACCCTATATAGTAGTTGTGACTTGCGGGTTAAAGGCCGCAAGTGCCAAACCCCACTGTTCCTGTTTTCCCTTTCTCTCTTGCTTGCGACCCTCCGGTCCTCGCCAATTTCTATGACGTTCTGATCGGAAGGCCGCAACCGTGGTGTTGTTTAAGTTATGTTAGGACCAAGGCCTTTCTTTCGGAGCCGTACAGGTTGACACGATCGACCCGGGAAGTACTGGCTATATCATGGTCTTGATCCGAGCTCATGCTTAACAAACAACCACTTCTGTTTGTTGGAGCCCGAGGATTGGACACTCACCATGAGGGCTAAGTCTTTTTCGGTGTTTATTCGGAGTTATCTGGTTCCTTCGTATCTTGTTGCCTTTTGGGGAGTATTGTATTTTGGGTTAGGGATTGATTGCTCTTTGCCTTGTTTGTCGCTATACCGAGGTAGTTGCATCACGATGATGACGGACGGGCCGAAGACCCAAAGGAGGCGGGAAGCACAAGGACAACTGAAATGGATGACTATGGATTGCTATGAACAAAAAGCACGTCCCCACCCAACCTCGTAGAATCCTATTAGACATGCAATATGTAGATGCTAGTGCTTTACTTTATACAAATGAACTGTGATAGGATGCATGGTAGATTGCTTGATAAGCTAATACCTTGACGCAACCTTTCCCCTGCACACCCGCTGCTAGGATAGACGCTCGCCTACTTCATGATATACACTTGCTACACACTTACACTTTACTCATACATGCTTGTGTGTGGCTAAGGCACGTGGTGCCGTAAAATGGATAACTGGGTTAACATGGGAGAGATCTTGGCGTGTGTCTTGGGTGTGTGGTGAGGGTTGTGTCGACTAGACAGGATCTACGACGAGTCAGAGGACAAGTCTTGCCGGAGGAGTGTGATCTGGGCACTCCCTATGTGAGAGAGTACCTGTGGTGGGTACATGTGATGTGAGTAGATTCCGGGGAGGAGTGTCTTCGTGGGACGAATCCTCGGAATGGAGGTGCCGTCGAGGCACGGGGCGTCGAGCCCCCCTTGTGAAGATATCCTGTCTAGTCCTTCTAAGGACTGATTGGGCGAGGATGCGGTTCATGGGACCTTTTCGTACACGCCACTCGTTCCTGATGGGCGGGAAACGACTTGACGGCTAGCTGGCCCCCTGCCATTACTACTAGGTTGGTAGGTGATAGTGTAGGGAGGTACGGTGCCGAGACCCACACCCCCTCCCGAGACAACGTGGAACCCTCGGGGATCCTGGGTACCACGCCTCACGTCTCCGTCTTGGTTTGGATCTCCTGGGGTGCCCCAGGCCGAGTGGTAGGGTGGCATCGGACCGGGTTAGGCGGCGACTTGGTATCGCCCTAGACGAGACATTGTCGATGATGGCGATCTTGTGGTTCCAGGTGTACAAGCTCTGCAGAGTTACTAAATCTATACGTATAGCCGTGTCCCCGGTATGGACATTCCCATGAGTTACCATATGTTCGTTATAGTGAGAGGTGTCCTTTTCTTCTCTCTCCCTGGGTGTTGTTGGATTCCGGCTTAGGCCGTTGAGGCAAGGAGGAGCGGGAGCCTTCCTCGCCGACTAGAGAGTGAGAGTGTGGTGAGATGTGTGGATGTGGATGTGGATATGGATGGGATGGATGGATGTGTGGATGAGATGGGTTAAAACTTGATGAACTATATTATATTTATATTATGAACTGGCATAGGAAAACTACAGCCAAATGTAGGTCTTTTCTCTCTACCCTTGCATTCTACTTACCACATAGCAAAGCAAAGCATAGGGTGGGAGCCAGTGGCCAGTACAAATCGTACTGATAGAGTTGAGCAGGTTTGGCACCCGAGGAGGATTACGACGATGATGGAGCTGGAAGGATTAGGTGGTCTCGTTCCTACACTCAAGTTTGGTTAAGGAGATCAAATCTACGCCCGCTGATACTCTACCCCGACTCTGATGATCGTTTGTGAAGGAGGAGCCTTCACCCACGGTGGCGTTATGCCTACCCCGATGTTGACTTGTAAGCATATATCGCTAGGATACGTTGTACTTAGGTGTGTCTCCAAATGTTGTAAAACCTTGTAACTTGTATCTTTTTGCGATGTATGAACTGTGGTATCAACTGTAAATGATGTACTATGTGGATTTCCCTTCGAGAAAATCGCGGGTCGTTTCAGTTGGTATCAGAGCCATACTTGACTGTAGGACGAGACCTTAGAACCAAAAACTAGTGTAGGAGCCAAAAATCCTGTTTGTTATAGGTGCTAGAAGTGAAGACAGTTGTTTCTCCCTCCTCCTTGAGTTCTGTTGCTTTCTGACCGCCCGGATATGAAAAAAAATGACCCTTAGGAATCACTCCCTACTTCTGTCCACGCTAGATCGGTAGATGTGTGAGACCTTGAAGGCATAGGAGTCGCCTCAAGTCAACACTATGCATATAGGAGTTTTATTGATGCCTAATTGCTTGGATCTTGTGTGTTATGCCTGATTGCTTGGATCTTGTGTGTTATGCCTTTCATGCTTCTTATTGCCTGAGTGTAGACTATAGAGTTTATTTTGTATATGTGACTCGAAGCCCTGGGTAACCTAGCCCTCCAAGCCTAAGCCTAGCCTATGACTGAAATAAAAAGTCAATGCATCAATTTTTGTCAACCTCTCTTTAAAATGGTTCTGGTCTTTCGAACCAAATTTCTCTACCAAACCGCCCGTATTAGAAAAAAAAAAAGAGTGATTTTATTTCAAAAGGAAAAGTTTCAAAAGGTTTTAGAAAGATTTCTCTTTTTTTAAAGAAATTGGGTTTAACTCCTGTTTCAAAGCCCGATTTGATTTCAAAAGTTGTCTTCGACACAGTTTTGAAAAATTGGTTTCCTCCATTTTCAAAACGTGCTCTAAATTCGCTTTCAAAAGCGAAACTTTGTTTTCCAATCAATAAAATATTTTCAAAGATACTTTGGCTCAAGTTTTGTTTTTAAAAGGCCTTGATTTCACTCGTGAGTCAAATTCTCCTTTTTCAAAAGCAATCATCCTTGTTTGCAAATGTGTTTTACAACCGGATTTATGAACAAGATTCTTGCAAAAAGATTTTGTGACAAACATTTCAAAAGTTACTTTTGCAAATCAAAATGTGCGTTCCAAATTTGATTTCAAAAAAGTGTTTTTTTTAAAGCCGAGTTTGTTTGTGAAAGCTTGACCTTCCGATTGAAGGAAAAATTCAAACTAATTTCAAAACTTGTTTTATTTTACTGTGTTTTGAAAATGAATAAAACTTTCAAAAATCTTTTGGCTTGTACTCCTTTTAGAAAGTGTTTTACCAAAATAAGAATTTTTGAAAGATTTGAGTTTTTAAAATCCTTGATTTTGACCTATTTGGAAAAAAAAAAGGGTGCCTTGCTTTTAAAACTGGATTTCAAAAGCTTTTGAAACCGCTCTATGCCTTGTTCAAATGGAGTTTTCAAATGTACCAACTTTCAAAAAGCTTCCAAAAAATCCTTTGTTTATGAAGCTTCTTCCGTCTAAAACAGGTTTCAAACTTAACGTATTTGGCATCTTTAAAAAAAAACCTAATTTATTTCTAAAAATCTAAGGTGCATGTTTTCAAAATGATCTGAATCCTACACCCCTTTTGAAAGAGATTTGGAAAAAGCAAAGATTTATTCTAAAAGTTTTGATTTGTCTCACAAATTGGAAACCTTTCTCAAACCTTTTCTAATCTCTCTTTTGGGGTTTTGCTCTAGCTCGGTAAAAATGAAAATTCTTTATTTACATGTTTTTTATCAAATGGGTTGCAACCAATTTCAAATTATTTGTGTTAGTTTCAAACCAAGGGTTGCAATCTTCTTGCTCTAAAAAAAAAAAATTGCAAAATAAAAAGATCTAAAACCTTTGTTTCTGAAAATGCTTTCAAAATAGTAAACAAATGCTTTCTCTTTAAAACCCCCTCCTCTCCCTTTAGTTTGAGATTTTGGGACATTGTCGGTAACTTATTTAGGGATGAGCCACGATCTTGAGCTATGGTGCTCGCTACGAAACTTGGGGCCCCATGTGTGAGGCCTCCACATGGCTTGCTGCCGAGCGTATGCTGGTATCAAGGAAAGTGACCGTGGCTACCCTAATCGGTATCGCATACTACCCGAATCTCAAACCCCTCCTTTTTTGAAAATCGTTTCAAAAAATGATGATTTGATTTCCCAAATGCAAAACGTTGTTTGGAAAGCGATTTCAAAATCCTTCGCCCCCTTCAAATGGTGCTTTTCTCTGAAAAGAATTTACAAAACCTGATTTATAAAAGCTTTTCGAAAGGTCTTATGAATGATAAGAGATTTTGGGTTCTAATTCAATATCCAATTTCAAAGGTTTAAGTTAATGGTTTCATTTCGAGATGGACCTTCTTCAAAAGTTTTTGGTTTTAAAAAAAAAAGGGGCTATTTCCAAAAGCCGTGGCTTAAAAAATGCTTACTTTTCAAAAGTTCTCGCTTGGCACTTGAACTCTTTTTACGAAACCTTTGGAGCAAAAAAAAAGTGTCTTTCTTCTAGTTTTCAACTTGCTTTCCGAAAAAAATTCTGATTTGTGAAAAGCCTTTCCAAATGAATTTTGAACTCACTCTATGGAAGTTTACAAAGACTCTTGATTACAAAAAAGAGTTTCGAAAACATGCTTGTTGCAAAAAAATTTGAGCAAACAAAAGTATTTTTAAGGCCCTCTTAGAGATGCTTCCCTCAATTCAAAAGCTTTTCGCGAAGTGCTTTTCCAAAAAGCTCTTCCTTCAAAATTCCTCGATCAAAAAGTCTCGCCTTGCAAAGGCTTGATGCATTGATCCAAGTGAGACATCCGGTAGGAGCCAACAAAACCTAGACAACGCCTGAATCTCGGGGACGAGATTCTGGTAAGGGGGGTAGTCTGTAATATCCTGAGTTTTCCAAACACCAAAAATTTGAACTTTTTAAAACTTTTTCTGCAATTGTATGAATCATGTAGTTTCTAGGTCAAACGTGGGAGGAGTTGCTAGTGAAACGATGCATACATATAGTTCTCGCTTGTAGGAGAGTGCTTCCGCTCTTGAGTTGGTTTCGAAGTTTAGTGTGGTGTCGAGTTTAGGAGTGCACAAGTCCATAGCAAAACTTCTTGAAAATTCTTTTATCAACCCCTCCTAAGTCCGGTCATTGAATCGATAAACTCCCTTTTCCTACTTTTGAATTCCTCTCGATCTCCTCTTTTCGATTTCCCTCAACCCCTCAGCAAGTGCGGGAGGATCTCTTCCCATCTAATGGAAAATTCTACAAACTCCCTATCAAATTCCCTCCTTGGATTTATCTTAGATTTCCTCTTTGAGTCCTTCACTAATCACTTTGGCAAATAGCAAAACCATCACGAAAATAGAAAAAGGAAAAAGGAAAAAAAAACCTTTCCTCTACTCTCCTTCCCTTCTTCCCACCGAGGCCCACCCTGCCCTCCTCTCCCTTCACCCGCCGAAAGCCCAAAGAAGCAGAGAGCAGAGACCGGCCCGCGGAGGCCCGCTCCCGCATTCCCTTTCTCCCTTCCCCTCCTCTCCCACGCCGCGGCCCGGCCCGCGAGCTAGGCCCTGGCCCGCCAAGACACCCCCGCGCCTCCCCCGGAAACCCTAGCCAGAGCAGCATGGCTCCCGCCGCCCGCCGCCAGGAAAAGCGCCGCCGCGCCGCGCCATTAAGCCCGCCTACCCCGCCTCCCCGATGCGAGCCTGCGTGTCCCATGGCGCGCCAACCGAGGATCATCGCCGTCCATCTTGCCCTCGGGGCCCTAGCTGCTCGCCGTATAAAAACCACAGGCCGTCGTCGCCTTTCTTCTTCCCCGAAGCCAAAGCCGCCACCGCCCTTCTTCCACCTCCCGCTCGCCCTCTCCCCTCCTTCAGCCCGCGTCGGCCCGGCCGCCGCTGCCCACCGCCCAGCGCCCCGGCGGCGCGCTGGAACGCTCGCAGCAGCGCAGCAGCACCTCGGCTGTCGGCCGCTGCCAGCAGGGCGCTCGCCGCCGCAACACCGGGCAGGCAGCGACCGGGTAGTAGCAGCGTCAGGCGCCGGCCTCCCCCTTCCCGCCGCCATCCGCCAGCCAGGCGGGCTGCCGTGGCCTCGCGTGCCGTGACGAGCTCGGCCGACCTCGCCACCACCGTGCGCCGTTCCGCCACACCAGAGCACCACCACGCTCGCCTGGCCCAACGCCGACGCCACCTCGCGCGCCACCCCCGAGCCGCGGCCGCGCGTCACCATCGACGCCGCCCGGCGGCGCCTTGACGCTGTTCACCACGCTGGCCAAGCGCCCGCCACGCCTCGCCGTCATGCCGGCCATGCTCCGCCTCCACGTCCTCGCCGTTGAACTCCAAGGACTGCGCGACGTACCGTCTCGCCCGTGCTCACCGCGCGCGGCAGGACGGGGCGTCGGCGTCGCCGCCACGCCACGGAACGCGACGCCAAGCCGTGACGGCCGAACCCACCTCGCACCAGCCTCGGCGCCGTTCCACTACCGCGCCGCCGCGGACGCGGCACGATGACCCGAGCCACCAGCGACGCACCACCGCTCCGTCTGACGCGTCAAGCCCCGACGCCCGGCGTCCTCGGGCGGCGACGCCGACCTGCCTCGCACGCGCGTTCACCGCGATCGCCGCCGTCCGCGAGGCCGCATCCACGACGGCCTCGGCCCTGAACGCCAACAAGCGGATGTCCGGCGACCGCTGCCACGAACCATGTCAAGCACGGAACAAGAGCCGCAGCACCCCTGCACCGCACCACGCCGGGGCCCTCCTTCATCGGCTGGAAGCTATGCCCTTGCAAAGCACCATTCGCCGAGCCACCGCTGCCTCTCCAGGCTGCCCGCGGCCGCCTCCGGCTGACCATAGCCACTACTGGCCAGGCTGCGGCCACCTCTGGCCACCTGCAGCTGGCTGCAGTCTGCCCCTGCTTGCCGCCGCAGCTGGCTGCTGGCCACCAGCAGCTGGCCAGAGCTGGCCACGGTGGCTAGGACTGGCCACAACAGGCTACAGCTGGCCAGGGCCAAGCCCGGTTGGCCGTGGACCTCCTGCCACTTCCGGCGTCACTCCGTGAAGCCCTACCAGCCTCACCTACTTCCCCGCCAAGGTCGAACCCTGAAACCCTGTCGACGCCATCCCCGACGTTGGCAAAGCTCCCGCATTCCATTTTTACTCTCCCTTGTCGCACTATACCTATATCCATGTTGGTACATGCTCGTGCCGTGCCTTCGCCCAGGTCTATATCTCTTTGTGCTACGGACATGTGTACTCGCCTATGATTATGTCGGTTTAATTCCTGTGCTCTGTTGTTGCCTCTTGTGTGTTGTGTGGTGTTTGTCTGAGGACCGAGCCTTCGAGCCGGTCGAGAGGGCGACGTGTTCGAACGTGCGATCGCGGGTTTGCCTCGCTATGGTCGTGACGCCGAACGGGCTCCCATCTCTCGTGTTTTAGTTGGCTCCGTAGTACTACGATCAGAGCGATCCTATTCGGCCCTAGGACATGGTCACCAGGGGCTTAGCGATGCGGATATTACCCATATATGATGAGCCCGTCATGACCTAGTCTAATGGGAGACGAAATAGGAAGCGGCGCAGTGATATGACGGGAGCCAACACGTGTAGGTAAAAGCTTATGGCCGCGAGTCATCTCGCCATGACCATTGGGCTTTACCTCTTTTTCCCCTCTTTCTCTTACTCTTTTCCTAAACCACCTCGTATGCTCGTGCCATGTAGACCATAGCATTCCTTCGGACCTAGCGGTGACAACCGCATCGCTATGGACCTTAGGAATAGCATTATGCTGCCCTATTAGCACGGAGGTCGGGTGCCCTACGAGATGGCGTGAGTTGTGGAACCGTGCAAGACCGAGGTCTCCTTTCCTTCGACCACCGTCCATTACCATGACGGGTAGGTTGGGGAAGCACGGGACCATTCTACTCTTTTGCTCACCTTCGATTCTCGCTAATCCAGAAGGGCGCGGATCGAATCTCTTGTTCCACCACCTTCGATCAGTGACTATCGCCATGTCACGTGGACCGAAGCGCCGTGGAACCAGAGTCTCCTTTTTCTCGCTTATCCGTGTTGATTAGTGTTCTTTATTTGCTTCTTGTTCTATTCCTTTGATTTCCGTCGATCGCAATGCGAGTGAATCAAAGGAGGTGGACCTCGTTTTCCCTCTTTGGTTCTTTTGTGCTTAAACCCTAGTATGTTTGTACCTAGTGAGATCATAGCATTCCTTGGGCTCCCACGGTGACAACCGCACCGCTAAGACCCTGGAGAATGCCTTAGTGCATATAGTGCACCTTGGTCGAGGTACCCTACCGCAGGTTTAGGCACGTGTGATCTCGTGCATCGCTCCTCTCCGATGCCTTGCCTTGCCGCCGTGGCATGTGCATTGGAAGGGGTAGACCACCGCCCCCTCTTTTTCCACCCTTTATTTTTTCCCCGCTAGCCTGCTTACGCTCGATCCCGTCTTAGCCATGACGATTGGATCAAAGACCGACTATCTCTCGTAGTTAGCGGCTATGGTCTATGTCTCGTTCTCGGACCGTGTGAGTCGACCCGATCGACCGTTGGAAAACCATCCTCACTGAGGATGTGACCGGGGCCGCGGCATGGACATGCCTAGCTAGCTCTCCTCTCTTCCCCTGTTGTGCTACTCTCTTCTCGGCTCCCAACGTTGTTGTGTTGTGCGGGTCGAGAGGACCCGTAGCCGCTCCTCTATTGTTTGTGTTCCAATCTCTTTTGCCACCGTTGGCTACCATGATGGGTAAGCCAAAGAGCATCGGAACCAAGTCACAATTCCTCTATTTCGTGTTAATCGTTCTTACTCGAACCCTATATAGTAGTTGTGACTTGCGGGTTAAAGGCCGCAAATGCCAAACCCCACTGTTCCTGTTTTCCCTTTCTCTCTTGCTTGCGACCCTCCGGTCCTCGCCAATTTCTATGACGTTCTGATCGGAAGGCCGCAACCGTGGTGTTGTTTAAGTTATGTTAGGACCAAGGCCTTTCTTTCGAGCCGCATGTGCTGACACGATCGACCTCGGGAAGTACCGCTATACCATGGTCTTGATCCGAGCTCATGCTTAACAAACAACCACTTCGCTTTGTTGGAGCCCGAGGATTGGACACTCACCATGAGGGCTAAGTCTTTTCAGTGTTTATTCGAGTTATCTCGGTTCCTTCAGTATCTTGTTGCCTTTTTGGGGAGTATTGTATTTTGGGTTAGGGATTGATTGCTCTTTGCCTTGTTTGTCGCTATACCGAGGTAGTTGCATCACGATGATGACGGACGGGCCGAAGACCCAAAGGAGGCAGGAAGCACAAGGACAATGGAGATGGATGACTATGGATTGCTATGAACAGTGCCACGTCCCCACCCAACCTCGTAGAAATCTATTAGACATGCAATATGGAGATGCTAGTGCTTTACTTTATACAAATGAACTGTGATAGGATGCATGGTAGATTGCTTGATAAGCTAATACCTTGACGCAACCTTTCCCCCTCGCACACCCGCCGCTAGGATAGACGCCGCCTACTTCATGATATACACTTGCTACACACTTACACTTTACTCATACATGCTTGTGTGTGGCTAAGGCACGTGGTGCCGTAAAATGGATAACTCAAGGTTAACATGGGAGAGATCTTGGCGTGTGTCTTGGGTGTGTGGTGAGGGTTGTGTCGACTAGACAGATCTACGACGAGTCGAGGACAAGTCTTGCCTGAGGAGGTGATCCGGGCACTCCCTATGTGAGAGAGTACCTGGGTGGGTACATGTGATGTGAGTAGATTCCGGGAGGAGTGTCTTCGTGGGACGAATCCTCGGAATGGAGGTGCCGCCGAGGCACGGGGCGTCGAGCCCCCCCTTGTGAAGATATCCCGTCTAGTCCTTCTAAGGACCGATTGGGCGAGGATGCGGTTCATGGGACCTTTTTCGTACACGCCACTGCTTCCCGATGGGCGGAAACGACTTGACGGGCTAGCTGGCCCCCCGCCATTACTACTAGGTTGGTAGGTGATAGTGTAGGGAGGTACGGTGCCGAGACCCACACCCTCCCGAGACAACGTGGAACCCTCGGGATCCGGTACCACGCCTCACGCCTCGGCGTGCCGGTGGATCTCCTGGGGTGCCCCGCAGCCGAGTGGTAGGGTGGCATCGGACCAGCTTAGGCGGCAGCTTGGTATCATCCTAGACGAGGCATTGTCGATGATGGCGATCTTATGGTTCCAGGTGTACAAGCTCTGCAGAGTTACTAAATCTATACGTATAGCCGTGTCCCCTGTATGGACATTCCCATGAGTTACCATATGTTCGTTATAGTGAGAGGTGTCCTTTTCTTCTCTCTCTCCCCGGGTGTTGTTGGATTCCGGCTTAGGCCGTTGAGGCAAGGAGGAGCGGGAGCCTTCCTCGCCGACTAGAGAGTGAGAGTGTGGTGAGATGTGTGGATGTGGATGTGGATATGGATGGGATGGATGGATGTGTGGATGAGATGGGTTAAAACTTGATGAACTATATTATATTTATATTATGAACTGGCATAGGAAAACTACAGCCAAATGTAGGTCTTTTCTCTCTACCCTTGCATTCTACTTACCACATAGCAAAGCAAAGCATAGGGTGGGAGCCAGTGGCCGCATAAATCGCATGATAGAGTTGAGCGTGTTTGGCACCCGAGGAGGATTACGACGATGATGATGGAGCCGGAAGGATTAGGTGGTCTCGTTCCTACACTCAAGTTTGGTTAAGGAGATCAAATCTACGCCCGCTGATACTCTACCCCGACTCTGATGATCGTTTGTGAAGGAGGAGCCTTCACCCACGGTGGCGTTATGCCTACCCCGATGTTGACTTGTAAGCATATATCGCTAGGATACGTTGTACTTAGGTGTGTCTCCAAATGTTGTAAAACCTTGTAACTTGTATCTTTTTGCGATGTATGAACTGTGGTATCAACTGTAAATGATGTACTATGTGGATTTCCCTTCGAGGAAATCGCGGGTCGTTTCACCTGGCGGGTGGCAGTGCTCCGTGCGTGTCTCCGGCGAGTGCAACTCCCACCGAATGGGCCGCGGGGGTGGCGTCCACGGCTCACTGGTGGCCACCCCCACCTGTGCTGTATCCACCGGATGTGAGCCAGCCGTCGGCGGGTCTTCCGGCTGTGGGACGTCCACCGTCGGTGCGTCCTCCTGTGAGGCAGTCGTCGATGGGTCCTCCGGCTGTGGAACGATCAGCGTCGGCGCGTCCTCTTGCAGCTGGGGGGGCGCGGCAGCCGCGGAGGGAGTAGTATATGCCACCGGTGGTGGTGTGACCTGATCGGAGAGCGATGCTCCGAACTCCTCCACATCGGGTCCACGGAGACCTCGCAAGCGGTGTCGGTGGCATCCGCGACCGCGAGCGATGCTGAGAACTCATCCATCATCGGGTCCACAGAGACCACGCGCGCGGTGATCCTAGCCTCCGAGCGCTGTGGAAGGAGTTCGATGGGCTCGTGGTCGGCTGCAACCCCGTTGGAGGAGTCCAGTCGTCTCCGGCGTCTCGGCCGGCGCTGCCGCCCGCCGTCGCCGCCCTCGGACAACAGGCGCGTCGTCGATCGAAGCGGCTGTAGCTCCTTCCGGCGCCGCATGCGGCGTCGTCGCTTCGATGCGACGCGTAGTACCACCTGGCGTCGCATGAGTGTCCTCGGCCGGCCGCCGCTGTCGCTGGCGACGTCCGTTGCCACCTCGACGTCGTCCCCCTTCCATCGGCGTCGGTGTCGGCGACGTCGGCGCCGCCCGCGCCCGCCGCCGCCCGTAAGCGGCCGCACCGGCGCCTCTGCAATCACACCATGCGCCGTGGCAGCCACACTCGGCGTCTTTGCAGATCGAAAGCACGTGGCGGTTGCCAGGCTAGGCTGCCGGACAGGGGCCACGGCGAAACCCGGCCATTCGGGGCGAAAGGGTCGAAAAAAGAAGGCACCCTTCGCCCGCGCCTACAATCCCTTGTGAGGTTGTCGAAACCCCTTGCAGCGAAGGCAGCGAGGAGGCAGCTTTTGCAGGTTGCCGCCTGCGTACCGGTTGAAAGGTCCTTGTTTGGTTTTGGTAATTGAGTGACAACCTAGGTGGACTAATTGTACTTATGTGAGATTTACAGAGATTTAGTCCACAGATACATGTGTGTGAGCGACTATACCATAGAGGTGGTGTGATGTGTTGCAAGGCTCACACATGTGATGATGAAGGAGCTTAATGCATGATACATGACATGGAGTCATGTGGCTAGAGGTGAAGATCGAGACAAGACTTGGCTTGATGGACGAGTTGCAAGGGTGAAGGGCAAGTTGGAGGCTTTGAAGCCGTTGGTACCGAGTGTCGGGAGGCTTGAGCAAAGACTTGACGCCGAAGAACCAAGGCGATGGTGAAGAGCAAGTAAGGTCAA
Organism: Chrysopogon serrulatus; assembly: GCA_015844335.1. Taxonomy (NCBI): domain Eukaryota; kingdom Viridiplantae; phylum Streptophyta; class Magnoliopsida; order Poales; family Poaceae; genus Chrysopogon; species Chrysopogon serrulatus. The sequence continues at coordinate 434,109 of JADLZL010007518.1, read as the reverse complement.
GATTGATGAACCAATATGGTCACATGATGATATGGAGTGGATCATATCATTTGTGATTGTGTTGGTGCATGTGTTGCATCAACACTTGGAGGATTTGGAATGGAATGCGCAAGGCAAAGGTATATTTGTAGGGCATTTCATTTCACCGATCATAGGTGTGTAGAGAAGTTTTTGACCGGGTTTAGGATTGATAGCCGTACTATAAAGAGGGGAAATCTTTTAGTTGCAACGGTTATCTAGTGCCACTAAGTGTGTCTCTTTTGCATATGCATTGCGCTTTAGTGACGTGGTGAGATACAAGAGAAAAAAGCCTTTCAAAATGTTTGAAAATGCTAACTCACACACTTTACATGTTGGAACACTTGGTGGAGTTAATCACATTTAAAAAGGCTTTGAAAATAGAGTTTGGTGGATCAAGTTTTCTGTATTCTTCGAATATCCGAGAATGTTTCGAATATCCGAAGAAGTCGAATTTCGAGAAAATATCCAACAGTCTCTCGGGTTGAAATGTCGTTTTTGGTTTGGATATTCGAACAAGTTCGGATATTCGAACTCCGTCTTGTTCGACCGGTCCGAACGTTCCCCAATGTTGACCGGGGTGTTGACCGTGTTGGTGTGAGGACCGTTTCAAAATATATCTCGAACCTTGTTTGGATATTCGAACATGCTCGGATATTCCTGACCTTGCTTGGATATTCCAAACCCGGACGCCGCATGAGTGCTTGACAAAGATTTCGACCGTTGGTCGTGAGTGAGAAGTGAGACGTTCCTAGCCGTTACCGGAAATATCCGACCGTGCTTGGATATTCCAAAGTTTCTTGGATATTCCGGAATTTGCTCGGATATTCCGAAACTGGAGCTGAAACTCCCTAACGGTTGGATTCGAAAAGAGACGTTGGAGGAGCATGTGAGTGGATGAGGGCCACACCCTTGGGTGGCTGGTTGGTCGGGTGGATAAGGGGGTTCCTCCCACCTTTTCCCTCACCCCCCTTGGCTCATTTGTTGAGTGGGGAACAAGGGTTAGGGTTCTTCCTCCTCCCCTCTCCTCTCTTCTTCCTCCATGGCTATGTGCCAAATCTTGAGGAGAGATTGAGTGTCCCTTGTGGATGTGGATGAGAGATTGAAGATCCACCTCCTCCCCTTCCTCTCCCTCTCATGCTTGGTGCTAATTTGAGTGAGGGATTGAGAGCCTAGTGTGTGCATGTGAGGATTGCATTTGGTGGCACTAGGAAATCTTTGTGATTTGGGGATTTCTTGTTACTCTTGGTGTTTGCCAACATCTAGACGGCTTGGAGGTTGTGGTCTCCGTTGAAGAACGCAAAGAAGATTGTGCGGTGCTCCGGAGAAGGATTTGTGAGGGGCTCTTGTGCTCATCCCCGCGGGAGAATCGTAAAGAGCAACTCTAGTAAAAGAGAGACACGAAGAGCAACAAGTGGTTCGACGCGGTCAAGTGCTAGAGCTCGTGGTGAGCACTCCGGTGGGAGAGCGTGACTTGTGGGTCACCACTAGCAAGAGGACCGGCGACAACCTTGGAGCTTGTCTCAACGAGGACTAGCTTGGTGGCAACCAAGTGAACCTCGGTAAAAAATCGACGTGTCAACATTGTCTACTCTTCTCATCGGTTTGCATTCACTAGCTTATATTTACTTGCTCAATACTTGTGCTAGTGAGTAGTGGTTGCTCTTGTGTAGCTAGTTTGCTTGTGTAGCTTGCTAGTTACCTTCTTAGCTTGTGTAGCTTAGAAGTAGCGATTGAGTGACTAGTTGGCTTGTGTAGCCTTGCTAGTCACATTGCTTAGTTTGTGTAGCTTAGCAATTGAACTCACTAGTTAGGCTTGTGTAGCCGTGCTAGTGAGAACTACTAGTGTGCTTAGGCTTTGTGCGCTTTACTCACTAGTATGTGTAGGTGCACCCCGGTTTGATTGAGTACTAGTTGCTTAGGTTTGTTGTGATCTTGCAATCTAGTATTGGATAGGTGAGCACTACCTAGCCTTACACCTTAGTGACCTAGCTAGAATCTTTGTAAGGTGCTTAGATAGAGGGGCGTAGTCCTTGTTAGACCGATAGTTTTAATTCCGCATTTAATTCGGTCATCCGCTGCGATTAATTTTTAGAAAGGACTATTCACCCCCCTCTAGTCCGCCATCTCGACCCTACAACGGTGGAGAGGCAATTGAAGCACTTGCCGTGAAGATTCGCTGGATAGCGGCAAGGAGGCCGCTGGCCAGCAGGTGCGGGACGGGTTGGGCGTGCGCCACCAGCACCAACCACCGACTCCAGCGCGACAGAACCTCACGCCAACCGTCTGCGTCCGGGCGGCGATGCCTTTGCGCTGAGCCCGTCCCACGACGCCCGAGGCGCTGTCGGGCGGGGATGCGGCCCTCCACCGGACGAGCCGGCAGGCCGTGTACCAGCTCGAGGCGCGGCCGCCGGTGGGTGCGGTTTGCACCGCCCCAAGCGCCCAGCGCTGTGAGCATTGCTATGCGCACCTCGACCCGGTCAGCGTCCGCTTCGCCGCGCCCTCGAGACACGAAGGAGCGAGTCTTGGGGTGCGGCAGGGACACCCTTCGGCTTCGCTGGGCGACGAGCAGCGCCCACGTAGCTGGTGGGTTCGCTCGGACGACTCCTCGCCATCAGTGTCCACCCACCGGCTATGCTTGAGCGCCTCCCATGGAGCCGCTCGGGAAGAACGGGCCGCCTCCCCAGGAGAGGCCGGACGAGCGGGGAGCACCGGCAGCAGGGACGACCTCCACGACACGGGCGGCGGCGAAGTGGGTGGCGGCGACGATGTCCGCTGTCCCTCGCTTCGCCTCGGCAGGCCGCACCTGTAACCGCACAAGACCCGAGTCTGGGCTTCCGGCGTGGACGGTGAAGAGGTCGAGAGGGTCGGGGCCCCCGGAGTAGCTGGCGGAGGCGGGGTCATGCAGCCGCTGCGTCTCACGCTGGGTTCGGGCCGGACTCACGGGGGGGTGTCGCCCAAAGCAGCTTGCAGCCGTGGGCCGCGACCTCCGCCCCGACCGAGGCGAGGACAAGCTACAGGAGCCTCGGCCGCTGCGACCGGGAGGCGGCGAGGGGCATCGCACAAGCGGCGACGCCCGGTGCTCTAGGGCCTACGCTACGCGCCGTGGCAAAGATCCCCAAGCAGGATGCCGGCCCGGGCGCGGCCGTGAGGCAGGGGGGGTGGATCTGCGAGGGGGTGTGGGGGGAAGAAGGGGAGGCGGTGGTGGAGGCGAGGGCACGCACGGGCGGAGGACGAGGCCGTGGCGGCGGCGGCGGCGCCCCGCCTGGGCACCGGCCGCCGCTCTTGCCGACTTCATGAGCGTGAAGCGCGCCCCAGCAAGGGCGAGGATGGGAGGGGGGTTGCGGGCTCAAGGGGGGAGGGGAGATCGGGGAAGAGGAGGGGCCGGCGCCGGGCGGGGCGGGGGCGGCGACGCCGGTGGTGGCGGCGGGGGGGGTCCCTATCCTAGGGTTTGGGGCGGCGGCGCAATCCAAAAAGTTCAATTGGTTGAGTCTAGGTCTACCAAATAATAAAATAAACAAGCTTTTATCCCTATAATTGCTATTTTTTTGAAGCAAACAGGAGAGGTGAGGCACCCCTACTGGAAAACTTTATTAAAACCATTGTACGAAAAAAGTTTACAAGAAGATCAGGAGGCAAAGGAGACGGAAAAAAAAAAAGAAGATTACAATCGAGACTCTAACCATAAATTAATCCGAGGGAAACATTTCTTCTTTGCCCTATGCAACAAGGCAAACTCTTGCAGGAAGACACTTTTGGCTGTGGCCACCAGCGGTGCAGCTCCTTAATATCCAGCAGAGAAGGATAATGATTTCCATGTAGAAAGGCACTTGAAGCTGATTTTTGAAAGGCATGAGAATGTCGATTGGTGAAAGAAGGGCAAAATTAACCTATACCTCTACCAGGTTCCAGCAATCTGCAACAAACGGACAGTCCTGTATAAGGTGCATTGCAGTCTCCTCTGGTCTCTGGATCATCAGTGCACAGAACACAAGCATAAGATTGCAAAGCCATATTTCTTCTCTTTAAAATGTTTCTGGTGCTAAGCCGGACTTGGAACAGCAACCAAAAGAAAAGTTTATGCTTGGCTTGAGAAGAACATTTCCAAAGCCATGAGAAAATCCTCGGTGTATCAGCACAACCAATGAGGGTCTTATAGCCGTTTCTGCAGAGATACTCGGTTGATCCCCACATACAAGTCCATTTGTCTTTCTCTTCAACTAGAACCATTGAAGTCAAAATGCCATGCAGTTCAGTCGACTGCTCAAAAGCCAAAGCCGAAAGAGGAAGATGAAAGAGATTTTGGGGTTGATCAACAGCTGTCATAACCTGTTGGAAGGGCATACTATCCTTCTTTATAAAAAAAGAAAAGCGCTCTGGGTACTGAAATTTTGGAACCACGCTGTCCCACAGATCATGCCAAAATTTACGAGTTTTTTTTTTGAATCAAAGGTTTCCCTGCTTTATAGAGATAAAGCAAAACGTTTAGGTTCATACAGAAGCTACGCATCAGCGCGGACATGGCCCAGGCCAGATTGCAATACAGATCCCAAAGACAGTCAAAAAATTTACGAGTTCTGCCATGTTGAATGGTGACTGTCGCCAAGCCACCTTGTAGGTATCCAGAAAACGAGGATCTTTCCATCAGAACGATCCTCTTAGGACGTGATTAGGTAACTTGTTGTTATTAGAGGCAATTCCAAATTAGCTGAACTCAGGGCAGATCACACACAGTTACCGAAGAACTTACGCCATTGCTTGAGCAGCAAAGCTTCATTATGAACTCTCAGATGAATAACTCAACTGGCCTGGCCTTACAAATTGCAATCGCCGGCAAGTTCTTCAGGCGGTCCATCACGGCACGGCAATGCTGAAAATCGGTGTCAGTTTCACTTTCACTTTGCAGATGAATCACAGCACATCAGTACAGGGCTATATATGACATACATATTGGTCGTTGCGTTGACTCGTTGACTCCCTTGAGCAACTTTGGTTGCAGCTTCCATTGTTATAGCTGTATGGAGATGGACAGTGACTCGATCTACGAACGAACACCTCCATGCCCTCAAACCTGTAAAGGTCAGCAATGCAGGAGTACATTCACCAGTGTCGCTTGTAATTACTCCTATATATACACCGTACATTGGCAAGCATGTTAAGTACTCAAGTGTGTCCTAACGGGTGGGTTTGATTATTCAGCCTGTCCGGGACCAGGAGGGAGCACTCACTTGTTGGCTTGTTGCGCCGTCCGTCCGCCACCAAGTACATGAGTCACTAATAAACCTGACAATAGTTTGGGTTAAGCCCGGTTTTTTGGTTTGGTTTTGCTTTTGGGCTGTATTGGTTTGGGGTGAAACAGGCTAAAAATGCTGTTGGGCTAGTTTGGTTTGGACCCTATTAAAATGGGCTGATTTGGTTTGCTGTCAATAATAGAGTTAATAATGAGTTTTTATTTTATCTATTCATTTTTTGCTTTTGCTTATGGCTAAATATAAACAATAGCATGAGTTGCCAGTGAATTAGTGGATTAAAAATGTATTTTAGTGGGTTGAACGTATAAGTGGTTTGGTTTGGTGTGGATGATTGAAGTCACGGGTCTAGTTTGGTTTGGATTTGACTTTCAAATATACATGCTTTGGATTGGTGCGGGTTTGGTTTGGATCTTGGCCCATTGTCAGCTTTAGTCACTAACAAGTCAGACGTGTCTGGTAAGGGAAAGCGACACGGAATGGCTGGCTCCTTTGGTGCTGCCACTGCCATGGCGATGGTGACCTTGGCTTCGCCTCGCTGCCTAGTGCCCCCGGCCGACGCTATCCACACTGGGAACGCTATGTGTTCCTCCAAGGCGGAAATAGCGGATGGGCGCCCGCAGCGCATACTTTGAAACGCAGCGTCCGCCATTTTACCGGAGGAGCTCTCGTCCGCCATTCGTAGCGCCTTCCGGGACGTTCGATGCGCGCAGACATGGCGCGTGGGGCCCGCCGCCCACCACCGAGGGGTCGGCGACAAGGATGGACGGGGAGCAGCGCCCACGGGCCGCATCGGCGGGGAGCTCACCCGCCCTGGAATGTTGTCCGACGCTCCTTCGCGCTACTCGCGCCGCCCGCCCCTCGAGTCGTCCCTTGAGGCGTCGCGCGGGCCTCCGGGAGTCACCGTCGTCGCGGGCCTCCGGGGGTACAATGTCGTCAGCCAGGCGCCAGGGCCTGCGCCAGGTCATTTGTCGCGAGGAGCGCCCAGGCTCAGCCGCGCCACTCACCCGCCCGTGGCGGCCGCCCTGCCTCGCCTACACCACGCTCTTGTGGCCTTCGCCGCCGCCCATCGTCTGCCTTCGCCCGCCCACCGGCACAGGGCGGGGCGCCGAGAACCGCCCCTAATCGGCAAGCAGGAGCTCCGGCTGCCGCTCGCAAGGAAGAGAGAGAGAGAGAGAGAGAGAGAGAGGGGGGGAGTGGAGAAGAGACCCGGGAGGAAAGTTAGCTGTGGTTTAAGGCAGAAGGGGTCGGTGGAGGATAAAAGGGTGGAAGGCCAGCTGCTGTAGACAGGATGGGTATGATAGATTTGAGTAAAAAATATTGATGACTAGGATATAAAGTATGAGATATAGAAAATGACGGGTACGAGAGAAATTGGTATAAAGAAAATAATCTTGCTGACGAGAATAGAAATGGAGGATGGCGAGTGCGGATAGCCTGACTCACGGAAATGTCAAACGAAGCTCCTCAGTTAGTTAGTCAGAAACCGGATAAATCAATGACGGAGCACCTGGAATCAGCGCCGTCTCGTCTCGTCTCGTGTCCTCCTCCCAGAACAGAAAGATGACACATCACAGGCGACAACTGCAGCATCTGGCACTTGTCTTTTACCAGCACGGGCGAATCTGCTCGTGTCAATCAACCAACCCAACCAGTATCATATATTATATCAAATAAAAAAATCAACGAACCCCACCGGCCTCGCCGTTGCTTGCTTATTGCAGCTCTAGTAGGCCTACCGTGCGCTGCGGGGCTGCGGGCGGCGCATAGAGTGGCGGACGGACAAGGGCGCTCGCTAGCTTGCGCTTGCGCCGCCTTTGTCGTGCGCAAGCGCAACCAACCGGGCCTCGTTTTGTCCTCCTCCCCTCCAGGCTGTTCCTGCGTGCCCCATCCGGCTCAACCTGACCACATTTTTATCGAAAACCGAAAACGGAACCAAATCAAACTGAAACCAAGCCGAACTATCGGGTTGAACCAAACTAAAACCGAGCCAAACTATCGGGTTTTTTTTTTGTTCGGTTTCGTTTCCTATTCTGGGAACTCGATGTTCGTGTCGGCTTTGATTTCCAACTACCACCAAACTCAAACACCGATCGACTGAACAAAACTCAGCAGCAGCGACAGACTAATAAAAGCAGCGAGCTAGCACACGTAGCAGCATGCGGGAGCCCAGCCCAATCCTAGGCGGACCGCACTACATGTCTCCAAGTCATAGACTTGCCTCCAGCTGGTCACACGCGACAGGCCCCACTCGTGCCTCCCAACCTTATCCATCCAGACATTAGAGTAGCGGCACTGGTGCAGCGGCAACCGGCGATGACGCGACGCCGGGCGGGGATGGAGGCTGGCACCGGCGGCACCGCGGCAGTAACATCTCCTCTCGCCACTCGCCAGGCTGTTGTAGGTTAGTGGCGTGGCCGCGACTGCCACCCCCGACGAGGGCGCAAAGCGGCGGCGTGACCACGACCACGGACGCGGGACAGGGGCGCGGCGCGGCTGCGGGACAGGGAAGGCGGGGCGGCACGAGCAGGGCTGCGGAGCGTCGCGAGCGCGGGGGGGTGGGACTCGGGTGGTGGCGTAAGCAACCATCTTAGCTCCTGGCCATGGATTTCGAACTGTGTATATTGGTGTGTACATTCTAAATTTCTGAATTTTTCCCATCGGTTTGCTCAGTAAAAAACCAAAAAACCAAATTGAAAACCAAAACCGAACTTATCGGTTTTTAATTTCCTGACTGGCCGATTGGTCGTTATTTTTCGAAAACCGAAGTTTCGCGAAAATGAATAAACCAAACCGAACAATCGGTCAAAACCAAATACCCAGGCTGACATCCGGCCATCCCTATGTAATGCAAGCACTTGACTACGCCACGTGTTAGGGGGGGGGCGGCATGTGGACGAGAGAAGACGAACGAGGGTAGTCATTGGCCGTGTGGCCCGTACTGTTGGGTTGTTTAGTAGGTTTTGGGCGTCACGATGCTGTATTTTATTGTGTGAGGGCATGCACACTGGACACGCACGACCGACCGACCGATTGATGATGGGTCCCAGTCATGTTTCTCCTAATCCTCAGTTCCATACCTCGACTACATAGTAAACAAAGTTACACGTGTACTCTGTTTTTGTTTTGGCTTTATTTTTTTCGGTCAGGGCGGCGCCGGACGTCCGGCCCAACAAGGGGTCCGGACGTCAGGTTCGGCATGCGACGGAAAAAACAGAGCCACTTCCTTTCTCATCTAGAGCTACCCAACCTCGCGACGATAGACTAGCCGCCGCCCGCGCGTAGTAGCGTCGGGCAGAGGAGCGCCGTCCGGCAGGGAGCGATGCCGCCAACCCCGCGACGTCCCGCCGGGAGCCGCGCCGCCACCCCTGCGCCGCCAACCCCCGCGACATCCTCGACGGGAGCAGCGCCGCCGCCCCTGCGCCGCCATAGCCACGCCATGCTGCCCTCCAAAAATTGCCGCGCCACCGCCCCCCTGTTCCTCCGATTCGCCAAGCAACGCCTGATCCGCAACCTTGGCCCATCTCCAGAAAGCTGGCCACCCCCCTCCATGTCACATCTACTCTACAACGTGAAATTTCCCCCCTAGGCGCTATCCTCCTTCAATTCTTGGCGAAAGCAAGGCTGATCTCTCGGTTGGAGGGGCACAGGGATGGTTTGGAGCCTGATGTTGCAACAACTATGGCCAAGGGGGTGCTGCCGGCCTATGCTTCTTCAAAACAGCATGTAAGGCTTGGAAAACACCTGTAAAAATGTTTGAAATTGTGTTTAAAATTGCTGACAAAAACCTAGAATTGTGTTGAAATTGTTTTGTTGTTACGACTGCAAAAACTAAGAACATTGGCTGTTGGGAAAACCAAGCTGTGAACATGTCATCATTGGTAATCGTATTGCTGCAACATCAAATTTATGCTATTGTTACATCAGGATTTAAGTATATGCAACAATAGGGTATTACTAGTGTTATGTCGGTGGTCATGAAATAGCAGAGTTGAGAACTTGTTACATGTGAAAAAAGTGCTTATGCAACATCACAATTTTGCTACTGTTACATATCAAATTCTTCTATCCATTGTATCTAAGCTTCAGTGAACTTTTTTTTTTTTAGTTTTGGAACTGTACTTGCTGCATTAAGAAAAATCAAAAGAACAAAAGCTGAATTAAAAGCTAATTTATGGGGATCACAATTATGAAACTGTAGGGCATGCATGGTGAACCACAGCAAGGGAGCATAATGAAACAAATGTGAGTAGTGATAGGCAGCATAGAGTTATGGAAAAACAAAACATCGAAAACTCATGGTGAAACAAACAGGGGGCATCATGGTGAAACAAACAGATACAACATAGTGAAACACAGAATGTTCAGTTTGAGCAAATGAATAACATGACAGGGGGCATACATGCTGAAATAATAAAACATGTTAATTGGTGAAATATGAAAGCACATATGTATGAAACAATGGAAACAATTGCGAACATCATGGTGAAACAAAAAAAAATAGAAAACACTATGGTCCTCTCACAACTTTTTTTGATCCATAACTCTGGGATCAAGGCTAAGCACATAAATATAGACACACATGCAATTTCTCCCCACACTTGCTACTGGAGGTTAGACAACTGGCACGGTGATGTGGTTACCTAATTCCCGAGAGGAGGTGCGATGGAGGGCGCGTGTGCCACCAACTAATAGAAGCCACGCTAGACGGATGCTGGCGTCAAGGAGAGTGGAGTGGTGGAAGCACAGGGTCCCCCGTGCTCGTGGAGAACCGGGAAACATGTAAAAAATATATGAAAACTGAAAACTTGTAGAGAATGTTTGCTGCAACATGAAAAATCACAAATGAAACATGTACAGACATGAAACTGAAACATGTAGAGAAAAAAAGTAGCTACACCATGTATGAAACATGTAGAAAGTGGAAACTAAAACCATGTAAATATGTAACGCAACATGTGAAAAAAAGTATGCAACATATGGGATGGCTGCTGTCCACAGATTAGGTAGTAATAATGAAACAGATAAGCAAACCTAGTGAAACAGTTGAGTGGAAAAAGCAAAATAAAAGAATGAAAACAGAAAAATAAAGGGGGCAGCATAGTGAAACATATTGAGTATTGATAGGCAGCACAGAGTTATAGAAACAAATGGTGGCATCATAGTGAGACAAATGGGGCATCATGGTGAAACAAATAGATATAACATGATGAAACACATAAATGTTCAATGAGAGGGCCACAATTATGAAAAAGGGGCACTGCGTGGTGAACAAACACACAGGGGAGCATTGTAAACATGTTGATAGGTCGGAAAAGGAAGCACATAGGTATGTAAAACATTGGAAAAATCATGGTGAAACAATTGGGGGCATCATGGTGAAACATATATTAAAAACAACAACATGATGGCTGATATACACAAAAACAAACAATGCTTCAAATTTGGCCACTTCACAAAGTAATGCGCATATATAATGAGCAGGCTAGTAACACAAATGCATAGCATCAAAAAATACCTTGCTCCATGGGAGGATCCTTCGCTACAGGTTTCTTAGCAACCTTCTTCATTATATTTTTTTTGCGGGGGGGTGCTTGGAGATGATTGGCCTGCCTTGCCCTTGACAGAAGATGCTTCTGCCTTGCCCTTGCGCATGCCATCGTCCCTCGCTCGCAAATGTGCGGGCGCCTTGCTGCTCGACACCTTTCTCACTGCAAGCTGTGCGCGCGGGCAGCAGGTGTATCATCAAATGCTTCATTGTCGCTGTTGCTAGTTGTGTGAGTCAAGATGGGAGATCCCTCCCATGGCCAATCTCATGCGCATCATTGCTGGGAGGTGAATAACAAATTGGATAAGTTACAAAAAAGGCAGGCACATGTTCAAAATGCTTCATATTCATCGCCTTCAATACAATTCCAATGAAATAGACATACCGAGAATTTTGCATAGAATTATCGCCACTTTGGTCGATTTATGGTCGCACACAATAGACAGGCAAAATTTTAGGTAGGTTATGGGTCAGGCACACCTCCAAAAATAGATTCACATTTCATCGGCTGCAATCCAATGCCATTTGATACACATTCTACTGGTGGTTAAAAAAAAGCAAGCAAACAAAAAAAAAAAAGTTAGGATCAGGCACATGTCAAAAAAATAAGTTCAAAATCTAGGGTTGCAAACCAATTTCAGTGAATCAACTGCTATTGGGGTTAAATGGCAAGCACACAAACACAGAACAACATGCAAAAATGATTCCTCACACAAGCTAGTGGAAGGGGGCGGAGAGGGGGAAGGTTGGGCGCTGGTACGGTGATGTGCTTACCTGCTATCCGGGATGAGGCACGGTGGATGGGGCGCGTGGCACGAACGGAGAGAAGCCGCGCCGGACGGACGTTGACGCCAAGAAGAGCGAAGGGGGCAGAGGCGCTCGCCCTGCGCATGGAGATCCGGTGGAGGTGACGCCGGGGTGGTTGCTCCAAAATTGGCGAGGGGGCAGCCACGCGCAAGGCCACCGCCGCCGCGGAGGGCAACGCGACGTGGTGGAGGGGGGCCGCCGTCGACGGCGACCGAGCACGGAGTGGATGCCGCCAATCGTAGCGGCGTGATGAAGGCGGGCCGTCTTTGGAGGGCTGCGCGCAGGAGGTGGAGAGGAAGCGCAATGAGGCGGAGGGGCAAGCGCGAGGCCGGTGGAGACGCCGAGGGCGAGAGCAGCCCGCGGCAAAGACGGGCGGCGAAAAAATGACGGGGACGGGGGAGTGGAGAGTGGGGGATTTCATCGGAAGGAAGGGAAGTGGGGGAGTAGCGGGCTCACCACGGGAGCGTGTGAATTCCCGTAACAGACGGGCGTGGGCGCAAGCGTGTCCGGCAGGGATTGGTGGTTCCGAACGTCTTACTAGTATCATTACCGTTATTTTTTTGGCTCAATTAATAAATTAACATAGTTACACGGGGTAGTTGGGTGTTGGGTTAAAAAGTTTTGGTGTGTCACATCGACATACCGGCACACGTTTAAAGTATTAAATGTAGATTAATGAAAAATAAATTACAGAACTCGTGAAGAAACCGCGAGAGAAAAATTTAAAGCATAATTACTCTATTATTATCAAATGTTTATTGTAGCATCATATTATTAAATTGTGGACTAATTAGGTTTAAAAGATTCGTCTCTCAGAAATTTATCCTAATCTATGCAATTAATTATTTTTATCTATATTTAATACTCTATACATGTGTCCAAACATATTTAATGTGATAGATGAAAAGTTTTGGATGAAAGGATCTATCTCCGTCCCAAAAAAGAGTGCTTTTTTTAAAAGAGTGTTGTTTTAGACTTTCAGTCTATCGTATTTGATCATTCATCTTATTTAAAAAATTTATATAAACATCATCTAGAATATCTTGTTATGTATTTTATCATTGAATATACTTTAATAATAATTTATTTATTTATAGTATATATAAAATTTTTAAATAAGATAAATAATCAAACATAATATTGTATATATCTTTTTTTTTTTCGAAAGGACGGCAAAAAAGCTTTCTTTGCGATTTCTATTAGGCGAATAAAAAAAAAAAAAAAGGCAAGTGCCCCGCCTAGTTTTTGAAGTGGAAACTGGGCGAAACCACACATCTGATTATGGAGGGTACCCTACTCCATCTGCAAATCTAGGTACCAAATCAACTCAACTCGCGCCACAAAAAGCGCCAACTTAACTCTACTCAACTCCACACTTGGTCGGACTGGGACATCGATGAAAAGTTTAAAACAACATTTTTTTTACGGAGGTATATTTGGACAGTGAGAAATTCGAAGCTGGACAGACAGCCCAAGGCCACCACAAAATGTCGGCAGGCATATTTATGAGCCGGTGCAAACTGTGCAAGATGCTCCCTCCGTGGACCGGACACGATGGTCATGCCGCACGCACCGGCACTCCTCATTATTCCTCCATTTCTCGTGCCAGAAAGCAGAGTACCGGCCGCGCCACATCTAGTAGTACAGTACTACTACGGACTACTACGGCTCCCGAGTGACGACCCGAGACCCGAACCCGATGTGGATATCATCGATGATTGATGCACGAAAAGCAGCAAGTGTGGGTTGGTTCGGTGGGTCCGTCCCCCGCGGGCCACGCGTGGCAGGCACCGATTGCGGGCTTCCCCCGGCGAAAGACGAAGGCGAGGCGACGACCACCCCGGTCGCCGGTCCGGACTCCGGAGGAAGACAGCACGCAACCCCGCGGGGCCGCCGGGCAAGGAAGGCCCCAGCCCCCACCCCGTGGACACTCTGCCAGGACGGCAAGCAGAGTCAGCCACGCGCGCGTCCCTTTCCCCACCAACCCCCCCCGACACTCCACAGCCACGGCCGCGACCGCGACCGCGTCCGCGTGCTCCACGGGCAGGCACACGACGGCAACGGGAACGGGAGGCCAAAGGAAGGCCTAAATCCTCTGACCAAACGCACGCGCATCCGGCCAGCCACCTCCCCCGCCCGCCGCTACCCACCACCCGCGCACCACCGAGGCCCAGCCCGGTCACCAGTAACCCACCCAGCACAGCCGGCGACCTCCATCTCACCAACCAACCCACAGTGCCACACCGACCACGTCCGCCCGCCGATGGGCCGGGCCCGGACCCCGTCGCTCGCGCGGACTGCTTCACGCACGTTCTCCCCCTCCCCGCCGAGTACTAGCGCCGTACTGTTCGTCGCGTTCGCCTACCTGGCAGTGACCCAGCCAAGCTCTCTGCTCTCACATTTACGCCACGCCTTGCCACCCCGCGTTATATAAGCCGCCCCCGGCAGCCGGCAGGCAGGCAAGGCAAGGTCGGTCAATCCAGCAACACCCGACGAGCCGGCTAGTGCAGCACCCAGATCTCCGCGGACCCGCAATGGCCACCACGGCGACCGAGGCGGCCAAGGCCGCGCCCGCTGCAGCGGCGGCGGAGCAGGCCAGCGGCAACGGCAACGGCAGCGTCGAGCAGAAGACGCGCCACTCCGAGGTGGGGCACAAGAGCCTGCTCAGGAGCGACGACCTCTACCAGGTACGCTGAACAAGAGCGCACACACTGGCACTGCCTGCCCATTTCGAGCCGTGCTCGCCTCCGTTTTTCCGGCGGCGATCCGTGTGGCCTGAATCTGACCGGAAGAACGAACCTGATCCATCCGCAGTACATCCTGGACACGAGCGTGTACCCGCGGGAGCCGGAGAGCATGAAGGAGCTCCGCGAGGTCACCGCCAAGCACCCATGGTACGTTCCGCTTTCCCCCCCGTGCCGTGGATTCCATCCAGTGGACGACCTGGACCGATCTGATCTGAAACTAAACCATGGCGGCGGCGGCGTCCTGTGGTGCAGGAACCTGATGACGACCTCCGCCGACGAGGGCCAGTTCCTCAACATGCTCATCAAACTCATCGGCGCCAAGAAGACCATGGAGATCGGCGTCTACACCGGCTACTCCCTCCTCGCCACCGCCCTCGCCCTCCCGGAGGACGGCACGGTCGGTTCGATTCCCTCTCTCTCTCTCTCTTCCCAGATCTGCCACCCAGGCCATCTCCATCTCCCTGATGAAGAAGGTGAAGCAGCGAGCGGTCCACTGATGAACCAAGAATGGATTTTTTACGCAGATCTTGGCCATGGACATCAACCGCGAGAACTACGAGCTGGGCCTGCCCTGCATCGAGAAGGCCGGCGTCGCCCACAAGATCGACTTCCGCGAGGGCCCCGCGCTCCCCGTCCTCGACGACCTCATCGCCGACGTACGAACCAAAAAATGCCCGCTAGCTAGATCTATTATTCATCCAGCGATTGAAATGTCAGCGCGTCCTGACGAAGGTTCCATCTCGAATCCGTTTTCAGGAGAAGAACCACGGGTCGTTCGACTTCGTCTTCGTGGACGCCGACAAGGACAACTACCTCAACTACCACGAGCGGCTGCTCAAGCTCGTGAAGGTCGGCGGCCTCATCGGCTACGACAACACGCTGTGGAACGGCTCCGTCGTGCTCCCCGACGACGCGCCCATGCGCAAGTACATCCGCTTCTACCGCGACTTCGTGCTCGTCCTCAACAAGGCGCTCGCCGCCGACGAGCGCGTCGAGATCTGCCAGCTCCCCGTCGGCGACGGCGTCACCCTCTGCCGCCGCGTCAAGTGAAAAACCAAAACATGCCATGGCCTGGCTGGCCGGCTGGCACCCACCCGCCACCGACGGCGCCGCCGCATCCCCCCATCCCAATCATATCGTAGACGACGCGCAGCATTAAATTATTCACGCGCCGCATCCTCCTCTTTCTTGGGAATTGTCCAGTATGTATAAATTCTCGAGATCGATATTCGATAATACAGTAATATCAGTTTTACTATGAATCGTTTCAATATGTATAGTAAGTAAATCTGAAGATCGATTCACCCAATCCAGTAATATCAATTTTATTACACCATGTAATCCTACTCCTACCGTGTATGATTCTGTTCTACCTGCCATGTCAAAATTCTGATTTGCCCAAGCTGCCAAATTGGGTGCGTTTCGAATTTCACCTACTCCTAGATCCTACAGCTCCTTGACCCAATTCCTGGTCTGGTACATTTCAGTTCATGCGGGTTTGGTACATTTGCAGTTCATTCGCGCTCTGAATTTTTACCCCATTCAGTCGATGCATCCACATCTTTTGACAGAGATGGCAAGCCTGAATGGAAACCCAATTCCTCGTACGTTCACCGACAGCGATACCTCCGTGCAGATATTTGCTACTAGCACAGTAGCAACTATCTTGCTGAACGACATTGTGAAGAGACAGAACCTTCTGTGTCAGAGCTAGATCAAGTTGAGAGTGCCGATATGCTGATGTGGATAGAACAAAAAGGAAAACAAAATTCAACGAGGATAAAGCAGTGCAATATCAGAAAGAAAAAAAAGCATATCTTTTCCTTGCCAAAATCCAACATCCAATGCCCCAAATTGCAACGAAATCCTAGAGAAGTCCTACTATTGTAGTCAGACCATAGTTTTGGCAAGGCGAAAACTTGCAGAAACACGCCATTATGTCAGTCAGTCAGTCATGCCATGGATAGCAGTTGCAGTAGCAGCTAGTAGCATAGCACGATCCACGAGTAGCAGCAGCTTCACCATCACACACTGCCGGTAGTGGCGTGCAAGGAAATCAAAGACATCTCAGAGATAGAATGAGTGGGTTCCAGGACAGTTAGGAGGAGGCCGCCAAACCGGTTGCCGGAGTTGGGCCGGAGTTGGGTTGGCGTCCCTGTCTCACGTCACGGGGTGGTGGTGGGTGAATGGTTGGTGAGACGCTAACATCTTGAACCATCTTGGTGGAAAGTAGGTCTCCAATGCAAGCTAGTAGACTCTAGACCATCTATTTGCAATGATTTTCAATTTTGTAAATAATAGAAGAGTTCCTAAGAACCATGCATGAAGTCTTAGTAAGCATTGCAGTTTTTTTTTTTTTTTGGTTAGGTCACCATCAACATTGATAGCGGCGTTTAAGTCCGCGAATGAAAGTTCACCAACCAGCAGTAGCCTGGGTTTGAGATATGTTTGCAGTTGCGGTGTAACCTTAACATGGAGCATGATGCTGATTCTATGAGTGTCACAGCACAGACACAGTGTCACACATGCCTTTCCTAGTTCGTTCAGTGTCACATGCCCTTCCTAGTTCCTAGCACTTCCGTGGTGCAGTGGTACTGCCGTACTGGGTAGTACAAATTCATTTATTTATTTATTCTGTGTAACATGTACATGTATACAGATTGCAAAGGATAGAATCAGATAATAATGTATCGTTTTTTTACAACAACAATAACACAACACGCGCACACGCACACACACACACACACATATACAGTATTGTTGATCCTTTGATGAATCCCTTCTGACGATTCTTTCTTTTTCCATGACAAGCCAGTGGCAACACGGGTTCATGCAAGGCAGGCCGTCCATTCATGAGACCTGCACGGCGTCGTTGAGGTTGAGGATGCGGGGGATGGACCTGATCTGCAGGGCTGGGCTGATGGAGAGCAGGCCCACGAAGCTCTCCGGCGGCACCCGCATCCCGCCGACGTTGATGCACTCCAGCCGCCGGCACTTGTTCACCAGCGCCACCAGCCCGGCCTCCGTCACGTGGCGGCAGCTCCACAGGATGATGCTCTGTGTGCACATGTGTGCATTGGAAATTATTATTAAATATAAAAGAATGCAGGCAGGTCAACTACTCCACCCAGATATTCCTCCACTTTGCGAGGTTCTTTATTTTTTTCATTCAAAGAATCAAAGTCATCTGAAGAACTTTCAGATGACTGAAATTTGTAGTAGTATGTGTCTCGTTTATTTGACCAAGCGTATTTGTAGTTTTGACGAAACCTTGTGTTCCTACATCTACATGGTGTCGAGAACCTGTGACAGGTCCTCATGGTGTCTCCATGGATACGAATACGATACACGTCTCCATCAAATTTTTGTTCCCCCGGGCCCCGGCTAGCTGTTGCTTCTTCCTCCAACAGAATCATCGTGACATCAAGTAACGCGCAATTGTCAACTCGACCGGAATTGCGCTATCCCTTGGCATTTACTTGTCGTGTTTATTGCTGATAGCCACGAGATACCCCACAGCTAATGATGATAGCCACGCAGCGCCTAATGTACGGGCACCACCTTTTCCAGTTCCCCTCCGCGTCCTTCGCCACGCAATGCAATCGTACGCGTAGGCTCGTAGTACAACGGCGAGTGGTGGAGGGGGACAGGCGGGCCGACAGCTCGAGTGCTCGCCGGAGACGGAGAGGGAGAAGAAGCTAGTGAGCGTTTGCAATTGGCATGTGGGCCGCGGCCTGATCGGATCGCCTGGCCTTCTTCCGTCCGCTCAGCTCGTGTCGTCCCACTCGCACGAGAACGAGGAAGCCCAAAGGCGGCGGCTGCAGGCCGCCGGCGCCGAGGCGCCTAGGCCCAGCCGCTGCGCGACGCTCCAGAACGTGGAGAAAGCCTAGTAATAAGACACTACATCTCGTGGGCCTCATGGGCCAACACTCGCTGGTGGCCTGTGTGGGTTTGGGTCTTTGGTTATTAGGCTCCTGCCAAAACGGTTAGAACAGTACCACTGCTGGATATGGTTCTGTCTATATAGTACAGCAAGTAATAAGACACCTAATAATCTCAAAAGATTGTCAAAAAACCTAATAATCTCAAAAAAAGTAATAAGACACCTATAGTACATAGAACTATGAAAAAACAATACCACTCCTGGATGGTACCGCCAATAGTACAGCAAGACACCTAGAAACGTGAAACTGGGTCGGACAAAGGTAAAAAACGGACAGGGTTCATCCCGTCCGTTTTCGCCCTAAATCTGCGTTAAAAAAAAAAGCAGAAAAACTACTGTTATTTTCATGCTACCAACTGGATTATGATTTAGTGGATCTTTGTTTTTGACCCAACTAACAATTCAATTTTGAGCCACTGATCGAATCTTTTATTCGCAGACAAGGTTTCAGGAATCAGCAATTCAGCATAGCTGCCACTGTAACTCCAATCAACATCCTATCGGACTGTCTGAAAGCTAACTGAACCGCCCAACCACAAAGCGCTAGAAAAACCCTATTAGCAGCCAGACAACCAGGGATGGTCGAGAAGGCACACCGTGCAGGACAAACAGCAGCATGGCGGTCGTGCCTGCAGATCCTCACCAGAAAAAACCCTAATATCTAGCAGCATCGCTCACCTCAATCTGCATGGCTGCACGACAAGTATCTCTGCCAAACTGATGGCCCCCGGACCTAAGTTAATGAATTGCTGTTCTATGACAATTGACAGGACCATCAGAGCAGACTAAGTCTCCATTGATTTGTTCCACGTTTTTCTTCATCGTTAACCGACTGGTTTCAAAGTTCCATACGAATGTCATGGCAACAACCGTATCTGTGACGATCGACTTATTTTTCTGAACATGAGTTAAAATTGTGTTTCATTGCACTGAAGAAGTCAGCTCAAATTAATACCCCAACTGAAGCTAACGGAACACAGAACAGAGCCTAGCGAACCTTTACTTTCGCTTCTAAATGGCCTGAGTTTTAGGCACAGAATGGTCCAAGCCTCTGTTCATGCATCTATTGTGTGTCTACGAATCTATCTTCGTCAGAGAGATGTAACTAACAGTACAACGATGGCATATTTCTGTATCTCTTTAAGGATAACAGACATAAGAGACCAGGCCTAACCACTCTGGCACTGAACCTCAGTTTTGCTAAAGCTGTGGTGTTCTGAATTCTAAAAACCAGCACAGAGAGAACGAAAGCATCACGTCTGCTAATGCTGTTATTGTGTGCACATCCAGTTTGTTTGAACAACTAGAAGAAAAAAAAAACTCTCAATTGCTATACCTAGCATCATTTATCACCTAGACATGATAAATCATAACCAATCTCGTTTTGGGAAAAAAAAGTCATAACCAATCTGCCCAGCTCACGGACCACGGACATAAGAAAAATGCATCAATGTTCTGTGATAGGCCCAACAAACCAGGTTGTACATTTTTCTCCACGTTTTTCTCTTCATTGACTAGTTAAATTCAAAGTACCATAAGAATGTCATAATTGAAATATCTTCAACCAACAGGTTTGAACTGTTGCTAAACCCATTTGTCAAGTGGTTGTGTGGTGCTATGTCGATTTTATTGTTCGCGTAAACATGAGATGGTGCCATGAACTGAAGTACTTGAGATTCAGAAGGGGAAAAAAGAGGCACACCTTCAGATTTGTGCAGCTGTTTGCGACTGCATACAGGGATTCATCTGTGATGAATGTTCCACCAATGTTCAGGTGCTGCAGAGAATAAGCCCTTGAAACCTGCAGGGAGGTTTGACAAAACCACAATTGTTATGATGGCAATGGCAATTAACACCTTATGGAAGTGGTAGTATGGATAGAATTGACAGGCAACTTCTGTCTTGCAGATGAGATATGGTTCATAAGTGATAGTATGTGGATAATTCAAACATGTCATTCAGTACACGGCAAAGGAAAAAAACGTGAAGTTAAGCTATAATGGCAACTAACACCTCAAAGGACACGCTTAGTGGTGTGGACCAGATTGTCAACAAACGTTCTTCTCACGGATAAAGAGGAGAGTTCATGAAAAGCACGATATTTTTAATCTAAAAATATTGGCATGCATTCATCATTCTGAAAGCAACAACTCAATAGTCTAATCCACGGGTACGTCATCAAGGGAAGAAATTGAATAAAACTATGCGTAGATGATGAGAAAGCAAAACAAAACAAGTTGTGTGCAACTGTAAAGTGACAGCTTTTCCTTCAGCACAAGTCCACATCCAATCAAGTACCACGCGAATCTTCCCACAGATTCAATGTCCAAAAAAATCACTATTTGCGTACACTTGGAAAAATCAGGATATAAATAATTAAAATAGCCTAAACGTTTTCGTCCAATTTTTATTTTTTAGAAAAGAGAAACAGAGAAGCGGGTGGAGCAAAGCTATTGACTTCATCGCTCTAATAATCTGAAAAAAAAAAAAAGCGAAAAGGCGGCATCTAGAAGCAAATCGGAAGGTTCTCGTTCTCACCAGATGAACGACGCCCTTGTCCGTAATGCCGGCCATTCCCCAGAGCGATATGGACGTCAGGTTGCGGACGCAATCCGCGGACGAAATCTTGATCAAGCCTTCGTCGGTAATTCGGCAGCCCCAGCAGCTTCGTGAACTCCAAGAACGGGGAGACAGCGTTAGGAAGGAAAAAGGGAATGAATTTTTGGCTCGGTCGATCGATCGGCCGGCGGAGAGAGAGATTGGGGCCGGGGGCCGGTGAACTCACATGTCGAGGTCGCGGAGGTTGACGGCGGCGCGGACGAGGCGCGCGGCGGTGTCGTCGCCGGTGCGCTGGCCCGCGAAGCTCAGCCGCCGCCGCGTCGCCAGCGCCCGCTCCACCGCCAAGCGCCACCTCCGGCTCACTCCCCCAGCCCTGACGAAGACACGGCAAAACAACAGAGCAGAGGGAATCAGCAGCCGCAAGATGAGGAAGATGGGCAGGGGCGGCCATCGTGCGTACATGGACAGGTCGTGGAAGGGCGACAGGAGGGAGAGGATGTGCGCGAGGAGGTCGACGGGGAGCCGCTCGATGTCCGCCTCCGCCTCGGCGGCGGCGCCGTCGCCGTCGTGCTGGCGCTGCTTCCCCGGGTCCAACTCCATCTCTCTCTCCCTCCCTAGCCCCCGCGCGGAGAAGCTGGGAGAAAGGCGCGGCGCGGGCGGCTTCTTGTAGGCGTCAGGTCGCCACCGTGGCGCCGGCCGTCACGTGACACCGATGCGTCAGCGTGCAGCGTCGACGCGACACGAGTGGACGCGGGCGGGCGCGGCGTGGTGGAATCCGGCTGCGCGCGCGCGGGTGAAGTGAGGCGATCATGTGGACACCGTCGCGCCATCCCGCGACGACTTTTAAAATGCTTCGGCTCGCGACCCCTCGGGATGCTACGTCGTCCAACTGTTTGTGACGAAAAGACTGACTCAACCACAGTTTGAAATAAGCACTAGGATACTCCCTCCGTCCTTGAGTTTGTCACCTTAGACTCCATGCCATCTTGTTCGATCATTTGTCTTATTCAAATTTTTTGTATAAATATAATTTATTTTATTATGACTTCTTTTATCAACAAAGATACTTGAATATTGATTGATTTATTTTATTATTTGCATAAATATTTTAAATAAGACGGATGGTCAAATATGAAGTCCAAAAAAACTAAAACGACAGTCCTCCGTGGGACAGAGGGAGTATACAAGATGCAATTTGCGGGGCCTGACAAGCATCTGTTGCGTATCAGTGTGCTAAGTACTAATTCCGTTCCAAATTATAATTTAACTATATTTGCATTTTTTTTAATAAAACAAATTACATTTAAATTTTTAAAATACGCACCAGTATGTCCTAGGTTTCAAGGAAAAATTGTAGTTTTTTTGTTTTGCTGCACACCAACACCGGATATGTTCTCCGACTAGTGCAAAAATTCTTCTCACCAATTTGGCAGAACCAGCGCAGCAAAATTATGATTAAAAAATGGAGGGAAAACCTAATCTATCTCATTTTGTTTGTGCAATAAGAAATAATATTGATTGTTTGGTGTATACGCATGTATCAGGTATCTGATTTGGAGAGCTGCGAGAAAGTTGGGAAGAGCTCTGTTATAACTCACATGGTCACACCACACATCCACTCAAACTATTTTACATTAAAAGGGCCTTGTATTCGATCTCCAAACTCATTTAAGATATAGTTTATGTGCACACGAAAACATATATTTTATTATACAATACCACGTGCAGGTGCAGTGGTATATATATAGTTACCGGAAATGTTCGATCAAGAATATATGCTTTGTCAGGACACCACATGTAATTACATGATCTCATATGAAAATATAGTGAACTGGTAGACCACACATTAGCGCCAATAACCTGTAACTGTGTTGCGTCCGGCCACGCGTTCTATTATTTGCACCACCCCCACCCCCACAACACCCACACCACCCCCCCCCCCCCGCCAACACATAGATGAATTCCAAGTGTGTCACGGGTACCTTACTTACACACTACATGCATTGCCAAGTTGATTCACACATCAACTCATTACTATAACGATGGAAGAGATAAACGACATTAAAATCGACGGCTATCCACCATGCCTTGCTTGTGTTGTTAGCTGGAAGATTAACAAAAAGGCTGGCACTGCCTTGCAACGTTGTAAACTAGCCACAACTTGCTTAAAAATGACAGGGTTCAGTTTTCACGTGAATCAACTCCTTGATCCCAGATTTGGATGCTTGCATACTAGAAACCATTTGATTATCAATAACAAGCACCAACCAACATGTGATTCGAGTTACCGCCTGAAAACTGACGTCGTCGTCGCCGCCGACGCCGACCCCCCGCTGACGCCGCCAATGCCGCAGCCGATGCCACCACAGATGTCGTCGCCATCGCCGCCGCCGCCGCCTTCGATGCCGCTGTCGCCGACGTCGCCGTAGCCGCCGCCGCCGGATTGGGAGGAGTTGTTGCCTCCGTGTTGACCACGGAACTCCACATCATCTGGCTGCTGGAGACGACAACGAGCTCGGCGGCGTCGGATGACGTGGGCCACCAGTGCTGCGACGACGATGGCTGGAGTGATTAGGCTCCAACTGTGATGAGGATTTTCTCTTTCGTAGTAAATGTTGCGGTGGCCTTATAATGTCAATGCTCTCCATGCATCATCGATGCCGCTGGTGCCGGTGCCAACGACGTCAGAACCGGAACTAGGGGCGACAGGGGCCATGCCCCCCCCCAATGAATTTCTTTTTAACTATGGAAAAAATAAAAATTTCATCAAAAATTGAATAAAAATTGAAGTTTTCATCAAAAATTCAATAAAATTCTATTTTTTATCAAAAGTTCAATGATACATTATAAAAAATTTCTCCTTTCACCTATTTATGATATGTCATCTATTGCCACTACACCACAACCTTTAAACAGTGACTGACTTAGAGTTGTTGAGAGAGGTGTATAGCAATGGACAGTCAGTAGCAACGAACCCTGCAGTTGCTATTGAAGTCGTTGCTATATATAAACAACAACGGACATCAACCGTGAGCAGTTGCCTCATGATGGCACCGTACTTATGCATGAAGAGCTCCATATTCTGCAACCAGCGATGAACCAGAAGAGCGTTTACGCCGAGGCAGAGGCCAGATCTAGCGTGAGCGCCAGGTTTCCGTGTAGAACGGATAGGTCCAGAAACTTACGGCGTGAGCGACGATGGCAAAAAGGGTGTTGCCGGACCTAGGGCCTGTAAGAGGCGGCATCGTGAAGTCTACCCAAGACCCAGCTCGAATCCCCTCGTGCGCGGCTTCGGGGATCTCGTCGTAGCTAAAGTCGAACTGCCGATTCCCAGCTCGACGCATCCCTTGAGCTCCTCCAGGTCATCGTCCGTGAGGCTCTTGAACCTCCCCCACCGCGTCGTCTCCACCTGCGAGCACGACGGGCTTCGGGTCCTGCCGCCCTAGCCACGTTGTCTCCCACTGCGCCCCGTGCCACACGTCCTTCGCCTCAGGCTCATCGACTGACTCAACAGCCACGGCCCGCTGCGGCGTCGGGATGGTGGGTCGCGGGCGCCCGGTGGGCCAGCGCAGGTGCGGGGGCGGCGCCTCGCCCGTGAGCCCAGGTGGATGCGGTGGATTTTCGCGGCGGGTGCGGCGTGTAGGTAGTCAGGCCGGGAGTGAGGTTTCTAGTCCGTAGGTGAGTCGTGACTTAGGGTTTAGGTAAGTATTGGGCCAAAATTTTGCACAAGCGGCCCGAAACAAATAAGTAAAAAGTTTAGCGACGGAGGATCCGACTCAGGTCATAACCTATAGCAATTGTCCATCCAACGCAAAAACGAAATATTTATAGCAACGGATGATCCATCGTAATATTTGATATTAGCAACGGACGGTTTGAGAAAAAGCTTTAGCGACTCACCGTCCAACAGTAATTATCAACTTTTAGCAACGGAGGTGAGATGCAATTGTAGGTGTAGTGTGCTTGGCCCAGCCCCCTTATTCAACAGTGTTGATTGGGTGCCGTCATCTCCTTCCTCTCTCTCTCTCTCCCTCTCTCTCCCGGCCTGCGTGTGGTCGAGCTTGCCTCCTACCGTAGTTCTAATGAAGTGTGCTCCCTATAAGCGCAGTATTATAGAGCGAACGATCGAGGAGCCTGCACGTCGATCGCTTCCTCTCGGTTCCGAGCTAGCGAGCGAGCGAGCGAGCTCGTGATCACTCGATAGTACGTAAAGGGAATGATAATCGCATATCGGAAGATCGACGTAACTAACTACATATGGAATGCATGCATGTGCCTTGCAACGACGACTATACGGAATGGAGTCATGGAATTAATCCGGCCAGGAACGCTGCACTATTTTAGGGCTCGTTCGGTTGGTGCAAGGGAACTGTTCTGGCAGGTGGTTGCTCTTTGATGATTTGTATAGCGTGGGAATTGTTCCTAGCCAAAACTAGTCCAGAACGGTCTGGATTCGTGTTAACCAAATGGGCCCTAAGGGCGTCCACAACGATGGGCGACGTCGCCAGCTCAAGTCCACGTGTAAGACAAAGAGAGGGGGGAAACAAGCAACCAACGACGAGCAAAATGTCCAGCGATTTCATGTTTCCCGAGCACCTGTGAGGAGGATAGGTGGGGTCAGACAAGAAAAGATGAATAGAATATTTTCTTTTGTTTTCTCTCTCATCGAGCTCACTGGCTATTTCACATGCCTCACTGCGGATGCCCTTATACTGCCAATCATAGCCGGGAACCCTTCCTACCCCATTCCGGCCAGGAACGAACGGGGCCTAACAGTGGCTGTAGGTGTAGTCGTAGTTTTGCTTTGCGTCATCATATCACACTCGATCGAGATCGTCGTCCTCAGCTAGCTCGCCCTGGACGGCTGGCGCAGGTGGACGAGCTAACATGCGTGCAAAGGGACTCTGCAGGATGCACCGGCCGGCGCGGCCTTGAGCATTATATATGAATTGTTCCATCCGCAAGGAATCAGTATATAAGAAAATTTTGTATTTGACGACAAATATTGCATACATATATATGAAACACAAGGAAATTTTGGTAGGTACGGTGCTACTACATATGCACTATATATGCACGTTTACACGTTTACTGCTCCGCTTTGGTTGTGCTGGTTGTGGTCTAGTCTCATATCTAAGGCTATGCATGGGCTTTTTGTCTGCAATAATTTGCATTGTGTGCCCTCCTGATTAGCCTTGCATGGCACCTGGGCTGCACATGTACAGGTATACTTAAACAAAGATTAGTGTATCTGTAAATGCTCCTTGCAGATGTACTGTAGAGCTTGAGGAAGAAGAAAATGCCTGAAAAGCAAGACAGATTGACTGACGAATTAGCCTTGCATGTCACCTGGGCTGCACACAAGAAGTATTAATTAGTTTCCAATGGTAGCCTTGAATTAGGGTACTGGTACCTAGAAATTAGGAGAGAAATTAAAACTCCCAGGAAAGCAAAACAGATGGACTGACGAATTGCTCAAAGGAAGTGGGAGACGAGCAAGATCGAAAACAATGCAAGCGGAACCATATGCGGCTTAGACAAATTAAAGTTGCTCAAAGGAAATCTAAGGAATTTGGGCTTTGAAATTTATGGTCATTCATATATATGACGATGGTGCATGCCCTTATGAGCTATGCATGCATAACCGTCGTACTGCAATTTTTTAAAGTGCACTACCAGTCTTTAAACTTGTGTTGTTGTAATATCGGTCCTAAACTCTTAAAATGGTCATCTAGGTACCTAACTATTGTCCAGGTTTCAATATAGTCATAACGGATCTCTGTGTTAGCCTTCACCTTGTGTAGTCATGTCATTTTGGTCCCAAACTCCATGTAGTAGATCGGCGTGCTCTGGCCACCAATTGCAATGCTGATGCACCTAGGCTCCCTCAGGCGAGGAGGCCATGGCAGCGATGGGCAAGTACCAAATATATATAGAGTTATTATCAATTATTTATTATTTATTTTATTTCCAAACAAGGGTAAAATAGTAACTTTGTACTGCCATTCAAGGCTCCCTTCTTCCCCGTTCCATCTACCTTTGCATCGAAGGTAACACCACCTATAAGTGAATCATCTAGCGCACTTACTTTGTATCAAATTAATAAGTTGATGCATCAAACGTGGAAGAACGAGATGCAAAATAGATTAACAAGTTTTCTACCGTTCAGCGTAACGCTAGTCTTAAGAAATCAGTTAATGTCGAATCCACCATTCATAGTTGCTCTGCGCTGGTGTCATCGCCTCCTTTTTTCTCGAATACGCAAAAGACTTGCGCATCTTTTTCATTAAGAAGGAGAATGCAATGCAGTACAATGAAAAGACCGGGGTGGAGACACGATTTGAAATAAGCTCAGCCACCTCCGGTAGAAAACCAACAAAAGAAAGAAAGAAAATGCCACCCGCACATCGACAACCAAGAGGCCCAACGGGGCAAGCAGGGGCATGACTTGACGTCGGAGGAGCTCGTGGGTGCGCCAACGGAGCCTTCAAGAAGGAAATGACGCCCGCAGACGCTAACTTCGATGGACAATGCACCCATGTGATCTTTCGTTCCCGGGTTGGCTCCGGCAGTGGCGCCCGAGGGACAGCGTAGACGACGCCTTCAAGAAGGTGATGACGAGCCCGCTACCGTCGCCAGTCCTAGCCCGTAGGCCCGAGGACGTGGTTTTCACCAATGCTGACCAGGCTTGCCGCTGCCGCCAGAGACGTAGCTTGATGTCTTCGTGGAGTCTGCCGCCAGTGCCGATCATCGTGGTGGACGAAGTGGAGGTGGGCGGAAAGCCGGCGCGTGGTTACCGCCAGGTCGGTCGTGGCTCGCCGCAGGCGGGAGCCCCGAAGACCGTTGGTCACCGTCCGAACACTCATCCCGAGTGCAGACGGGAGGGCGCCGCCAGATCGGCCTAGGCCCACCACCCTGCGAGCATGGGGGGCCGAGGCACGTCCGCGGGAGCACAGGCCCCGGTAAAGCGCGCGGGGAGGCCAGGGAGGGGCCAAACGGCCGCCCCGCCGCCCACCCCAGCAACGGGTTGGCCGGAACTGCCGCCGAAGGCCGCCAGTCCCGGCAACGACCCACCAATGCCGCCACACGGCGCAGGTGGTAGGGACAAGCGCACACATGGCCCCGCCGCCGCGTGCTGCTCTGGAACACCGGAGTTGTGGACGGGGCCTCCCGCTGCTAGCAACCCCCCCGGCCGGGCTTCCGCCTCAAGGCCATGGGGTGCGGCGGGCGCGCCGGCCCCTAAGAACAGGCGGACAGAGCTGTCGGGCGCGCCGAAGTCCCCACCTCCATTGCCACGACGAGCGACGAGCCGGGCGGGGGCGCCCGCCGCCCCAACGAACCGCCACTGATGGATCGCCGGCATACGGGTGCGCTGAGCGCGTCACGGCCACCACAGGGGGACGCCGGACGGCACTGACGGGACAGATTTAGGCGGCGGGCGTTGGAATGGCGGTCGGGCCTCGCACGAGGTGCCTCACACCCAGGCCGGGGCCCGCGGCGCCGCCGCGGTTGCACAACCCCGCCGCAGCCGCCGAGCGGAGCGCCCGAGACGGGCGAGGGGCGGTACCGCGGGGGGGGGGGTAAAGCTTCAGGGGGCGCTGCCGCAGCCCGGGCCGCCACCCGCCCCGCCCCGGGCCGGAGCCGCCGCGCTGGGGCCAGCGCCGCGCCAGCGGAGCACCCGGCCCGCCCCATCCCGCGGCTCGGGGGGCCGGTGGCATGGCGGGCGCCCGGCCGCCCGCCGCCCGTCGGCAGCGGGGCCGGGCCGGCCTGCGCCGCCGCGGCGAAACCTAGGGCCCCCCCCTAGGGCGCCGCCGCTTCTCGACCAGGGCCCCGGGGCCGGATCCAGTGATGTGGCGGCGGATCCGCCCCCAGCGGACAGCGGCGCGCCCCCCCCCCCGCGAGGACGCCGGAGTCCGGGAAGAAGGGGGGAGGGGGAGGCGAGGGAGGACGACAGGGGGGCAGGGGAGGGCGCCGCCTTGGGCCCCCTTCAAAGCCGCCGCCGCGCCGGCGAGGAGCAGCGACCGGCTTCCCTGCGGGTATGGAGGGCTGGCGGCGGCAGGGGCCCAGGTCGCCTCCCGGGGGAGACGACGCGGGTCGGGAGGCGCTCGAAGTGCGGTTTCGTGTCATCGCCTCCTAAGTCCATGGATTTTTCTTTTGGCATGCTAATGAACTACCCTAAAGGTCAAGAAGGTCCTTCGGCGGGTGTTGTGGGTACTAATGCTTTAATGATCAATCCTACATATAGTCATATACTACTCCCATCAGCAGTGTTCCTCGGACATGCAATATGGGAGATTGGATCGATGATGATCTTTAGTGAGTTGGCAGGTTTCAAATCTCCTTCTACTATCGTAGCTTATGGGCCTAGTATACCTCCTGAAGACACTACCTAGCCTAATCTCATTCCTCATGTTTTTAATCATTGTTTGAATACCTGGCAAGCGAAGCAAAATCGCGAAAGGCCAGTCAATGAGAGATCGGACATGCTGATCCCCCTCATAGTAAAACAAATTTGCCAGAGCCCAGATGTAAGGGAGAGAATTCGCTGAACATGAAGCCTCCATGGTTAAGAGGATAAAACAGAATGGTGGTGTTGATATTTAGGGCGATATATCAGTTATCAAAAGCACTATCGTTCTTGTTTTGACCATGCTCCGTCTCCTGCCAACTTCGATTGCTTGATTTTAATGTTTGCGCGTCACTGCATCAGGGGCTACTCGCATCCGTCTCATCCAAACTTTCGATTGCCTGATTTTAATTTTGACACGTCAGTGCATCGGGGCCTACTCGTATTAGCAATGCCAAGTATAATTCACATTATTTCCTAGAGAGCACGAGGGCACGAGGCCAACAAAAACTCAAGGCATTTCTTTTGGGTAAGAGTACAGATTATGGATGGCTCATATATAGCTCATACGAATGGGGCATTTTGTATTCCAATTAGCCTAATTTAATGCAATTATACTTTTACAACTAGCCAATAAATAAATTGCACTAAACCTAGCTTAACATGCCACTTCTTTTTTGCGGCAAAGGAAAACAGGAGCTCAAGTTCGACTAGTTGCTTCAGAAACGCTCTAACCCTACCCTCACAAGAATCAGGCTAGGAGCACACGCTACCTATCAGCAGCTCATGTTAACATCATATTGTACGGGTGACAGGACCAGCTGCCATGGAGAATTCAAGCAAATGAAACATTTGAGTTACATAGATGAGTTCAAATAAATTGGGGCCTATGAATGACAGGTTCGTTGAATGGCTGCCAAATTTGTGGCCAATGAAAGAATCGGAATCAGATTCATCCTCTGGTGTTCTGGGCGAGCTTCTTTGCACGCCCATTGGACGGTTGCCCATCATCCTTTCCTCCTGAAGCCTCAGGCTTCCGGGCCCAAGCAGGGGCTCTGTCAGGCTCATAGCGGTAATCATAGAATAACTCCTCTCCAGCGAGGATTCTTTCTTTGGCGAATATGCCCACTCTATGATCACCGGCTACCATGATAACCTTGGCATAGCAATTCGGGTCAGGGGCATGGTTGGCAAATTTCAGCTTGTCACCCATTCTGTATGCGTCCAGAACATACTGCATTCAAACAGTAAAAGTCAGCATGCGGCAGACGGTGGACAAAGCAGAGGAGTTGAAAAATTCAGTTAACACAAAGGCACAACACAGTAATGGTCCCATCAGGTGGTCAGCCAAGTATAATAACTGAATGCTTGCAGGCGATTATCTTCACACCAACCTCATTGTTCAGGTTGAAAAGGAACGATGAGTTCTCACGATCGTATATCTTTCCACGCTTATCTGCTTCTTTGTGGGAGATTAGTTCCCCAGTGTACTCACCAAGATATTCATGTTTGCTAACACTATTCTGAAGGTTTAAGAAAAGACAGATAAGACATCATAAAGGGAAGTGGAAACAAAAAAAGAACAGATGAATAGTTTTACCTTGAGGAATGCTCCCCAGCCAGAGACATCTGATCTTCCAAGTAAGACCTAAGAATATCATGAGTCATAACTAAGTAAAGACCTTTGCTAAAATATTTTTCAAAAAGAGCAAATTCTAAAGTAATGTAAGAATATTTTACTGGCACATGTTGTCTCAGTGCACCACAACATATGTTCATTCATTCATAAAGTCAGATGGATTTACACCTTTGCACTCAAATCACTTGTACATCACAATAACAATGTACCAGACAAAGTTTAAACAAAACTATACTTGAGAATCTCCTGTAAAAGGTTTTGCGGTTCTTTTTTCTTGAAAAAATAAATTAAGGGATCAATATAGATAAAACAATTATCATCTTCACTGGATTATAAGCGACATGCCAATAGCATGGGTGTATTATCAAAGCAAAGCCTTTTACCCTTTGTTGTTGTTTAAGAAGCAGTTTCATGTTCCGGCATTCATAATTATCTCCTCTCTGGTTTGGAACTCCCAATGTACCATCACCGCACCTGTAAGTTGGAAAATATAAGTGGATTGTAGTTCAGTATACTGATGACTTATTCGAGAAAGGAACTGTGGATCTGAATCAGCTTTAGAGGATGTAGTTTTAACAGACTAGCAAAGAACTTAGGCAAAGCTCTAATGACCAATGAGGAACCATTTGACCAAAATATCTTTTTATAACTAGTTTTTGAATATGGTACTCAATCTTTCTTTGCCTTCTACAAAACTGCATGTCATGAAAAAAATCTGAAAAATCTTCAATTTTTTGGTCGACGATAGAAAACTCAAATTAGGAAAATTCCTGATGTCCTAAAGCCTAGTTGAAATTAAACGAGACAATTTGTAAATCATCCATAAATGGGAAACTAGGCATGTTTCAGCCCAATTAAAAACTGCAAGGCACAAATTAACATTTAGTTCAGTACTCCCTCCGTTCCAAATTGTAAGTCGTTTTAGCTTTTTTATGTACATAGCTTTTGCTATGCATCTAGATATACACTAAGTCTAGATACATAGTAAAAGCTATGAATCTATAAAAGCAGAAATGACCTACAATTTGGAACGGATGGAGTATTTAGCACAAGGCATGGCAAGATACTTCCTAATTACTATGATAACCGACAAGCAATCCTATTAACTTGATCATCTCCAATATAATCGATTTGTTAAGACTTTAATATGCAGAATTTAATAAACTGAGATACTAGAACATAAAAACAGAGAATCACAATGCACTTCTTGATGATCAATGTTCCTAAGAATAGATGAAGTTATATATACCCTACTTCAAGGTACAGTGAAAATTGCTATGCAAGTATACAACTACAGCTTTACTTCATACAACTACTTAGTCTCAAAACCTCTGGTGGTGAAATATAAGGAACATATAAATTTTGTTTAAGGTGGTAAACGACCAGGGTGTGATTGGAGAACACATAATTCAGAGGTGTCACTATAATGATGGCCATGACTCAGATTTTTTCAAATACATACCCAACCCAGCAGTTTCTGCAAACATCCGGATCGCATTCCCTGTCAGCAGCAAAACATGGACATTGGCGGCTGCGACACTGGCTCTTTGCACAGTGACATCCTCGAAAACGGTTCTTGCAAATTTTCGGACACCTGAATGCATAAGGGAAGGGATAAGCTTTCACAAAAAAGAACATGGTGGATCACAAAATTACAACAGCAGGATGGTGGTGAAATGTTGCCACATGCTAATTTCCTACCCAATCAAGAATAAACAATGCTTCAATCCAAACAGGCACACCTGGGCATGGTCTAACACCAAAAACTAGGTGGTATGGTTCAACAAACAATCCAAACATCCCCACAATATATTTGAATGCATATGTTTCTAGATTAAAAGGGTATTGACAACACAGCAACTCAAAGAGCATCAGAAAAGAATTAATTTTCATTTACCATAGCAGTGCAACAGCACGAGTGAATCTATAACTGTCTATACTACAGTTTTTCCCCTAACCAACACCATTAATAACCAGAAGGGAAACCGTCTATGCAGCATTAGAATACAGACTTTTCTATGTTAGTCTCGTGCTATACAGTATTCCAAACAAGGAGCAAGTATCAGGCAGAATAGATATAACATTTCTGGTATCAGCAAAAGGTAAGTAAAATCATGATAGATAATGCTGAGGTTGCAAACTGGTGACCCTTGAGGTTTCCACTGCCCCTCCCCTTTTTAGTGCACTAAAACTAAAATTGTAGTAGTTATTCAAAATGAGAATACAAAAATTTTAAAGAATATACTGTACATATAAAATTATGCATGATCCGCTGATGCGAAGGAAAACAGGCAACTCACCACAGTATTTCTCACAGCATGTCCCATTTGTAAGACATGGACACTGCTTTCCACATGCAGATTGACAACCAAATTTATGCCTGCTAATAAGCTGATGTAAAAGAAAACAGGTAACTCACCCGCAGTATTTCTCACAGCATGTCCCATTTGTAAGACATGGACACTGCTTTCCACATGCAGATTGACAACCACAAGGATTATATTGTCGACAAGGCTGATCCTTTCTTTTTCGGTAATCCTTTTCCTTATGAAATGGTAACCTGCAGATTTCCAGGTGTACTTCAAACGACGGACTTTACCTCGCCTTCTAAAATACCTTGACCTTGTGCGCAACTCAGTACCCTGGGACATCAAAATGGACAAAACATAATTAAGTTACCGGCTTGAATGTAAGTAGCAACAAATAAGGGTCACAGTGAATCCAACCTTAATATATCCTTTAACAAGAGAATCAACACCAGTAAGAGCTCCAGATGCACTGCTGTTCTCAATATAATTCATATACTGAAAAACATCTCTGCATGTCTTCATTCCACCAAGAAGGTTTCGAGCAATTAAACAACTGTGTGAAAGGCACAACATGGGTTCAGTGTAACTATCGAGATTAGGTGAACCAAGATTAAATTGTTTTTTTACAATTACAGTAGAAAGATCTCCGATATGTTTGTGGTGTCACAAGGTAAAGAGAAGATGAATTTCAAGAAATTTGGAGATTAGGGAAACAAATTTCATAAGTTCCTTGCACAAGGAACACCATTCTGTTAACTATGAGCTATCTGGAGTTCGATATTAGGAGAAAGACCCAAACCTGTTCCTTCCAAAAATCTCTAATCCTTTCACCAGAAGTCCCTGTTCAATTGCCTTCCAGGATCTCAAGTAACCCTCCTGCTTGCATATATTCTCATCAACGAATTCTTCTTTCCTTGAACTATCATAACCATCTGTTGCTGAATGACGGTTATTCGCTTGCTCTGTTGAATCATTATGAGCTTCAGCAGAAGCTGAGTTATTCCCAATTTGAGGTGTGCTCTTCTTTTTGGAAGTTCTTGTGCTTGGAGAACTCTGCTGTGAGGATACAATTAATTCTTTATTTCCATTTCGTGTATCAGATCTAAGCTTCATGTCCCTTGCCAAAGGGGATCCACTAACAGAATTAGAATCAGATGAAGCCATTTCCTTTTGTCCTTTCTTCACACTCATAAGAATTCTCTTGGCGATTCGTCTATTGGTAATCTTTCTGATTCCACCTTTGGGCCCAATTTTAACTTTTGAGGGACTAGGGGAGTGTTGTGGGGATTTATTGCTTATTGGATGTACTTCTGAGTCACTGCTTTCTGAGATAACCCTTGCAGTTGAAGAGCTTTCACTTTGTTGAGATTTAGTCTTCCTTCCACTGGAGCCGTTCTTTTTCCTACTTGGGCCTGGCTGGTTCATCACATTGTCTGATGAGTGAGCTGGCTCCTCAACATCAATAAGCATGTGATCAACTCCAGCTACAGAATCTGGTTCAGGGACCTGCAAAAATGTTGTTAACAAAACACATAACAAAGCAAAATCGTGAGCTTATGCTTCAAAGTTCAGAAGGCTAAATTGTCACACCACAAAAACAACTATTTGAATGTCATTCGCAACAAATACGAACCAGTTTATAGCAATGAATACCACAGGGTACACCATCATCAACGCCACTCCAAGCTGGCTGTTTTTCAGTCTGTATAAAGAAGACGCAAATCAAGTAAACACACGATTTTAGAAATAACTCTTTCAACTTGTGAAAACTTACAGGAAATACTAAATCTTGAGAACACCCGTGTAGCTTGCAATCAAACACCTATCAGCATCACCAATGAGCAGAAATGTCCGTCAGCACACAGGTCCTAGAAAAGAATATCTGAAAGTTAACAGTCAAGCGTACTAGACATCGTCGACAGAAGAGATTGTCGAAGGAATCCAATGCTGCATCCAAATCTTTGTCACAGTACAAATCTTCCACTTTGGCATTATGCTCAGTGCCTTTCTTGCAAGAATCCTTAGTTTTCTCACCATGCAGGATTTCATACCTGGCCTGTAAAAGAGGATGTCATTTTATATGTCAGATCTGGTAGATGAAATGGAAAAGGAAGGGCCAAATACACCCTTCTCATACACAGCATTAATGAGTCATAAGGAAAGAAAAGAGAACTAGCCTTTATGTCATCAGTAGTCCGCTCCATGTACCGAGCTAGCGTTTGCAGTACAGCATCAGACATGCCACATTCTTGAATTGTCATCCTAACAAAGTACAAAAGAGCAGACCATTAGATGATCTCACTGATCAAGAATGATTGTCTATTTAAAACTAGTGAAGTTCTCTGCGAAAAGTAGACAAACATATGAACAGTATGGTACTCCCTCAGCCATCCTCTCGATGGATGGCCTCTTTTCCCTAGTTAGTTGTAAAACCAAGGCACTTATGGCCACAATGTACAAATCACCAAGATTTTGTCTCACTGGAATGTTTTATATGGTACATAGCAAAAAGACTATATTCCCTCAATAAGTGATGTTTTGGGCATCAATAAGCTCTTAAAACACAAACTTTGATTAGTGTTTTTTTGTTAAATATGTATAAAATATAGCAGAAATGTACTTTTATGAAACTACCTTTTGAAACAAATTATTCAAATATCCAAACTCAACACAAGTAACATGCGACCAAATTTAGGAACATAGGCTTAAGACAACCCTAAAATACAACTTATCTTTTATTGAGGGGAGTACAAGACTTAGACTATCATTATGTACTTCATGTAATTTTTTATGTACAGGAAAAAATTTGAAGACCCTATACAGAAACAAGTATGACATATGTAGATGTGCTTTTCTTTCAGTTTCCCACAAACTAGATTTCTTATGTTGAAATAACAAAATATTTGTAGATACTAGATATTAGATACATTGCTACAAATGTTTAATCGAGTTCAAACTCCAGTACTCCACATAATAGCTTGGAGGCACCATACTTTTGAACGAGCATATAATTTCTTTCTGATGGTTTACATACTTATCATACTTCAATGATATATAGCAGCAGTGTACCGTAAGCTATTCCTTCTCAAAAAGAAAAATGTAACTTTTACATTAAAGTTGAGTGCAATTGTATTCTTCAATAAATTGTATTTGTAAAAATCATCAAATCCATCAATCACAAATTAGTGCATAACTTAAACAGCATCCACACCAATGCAAAAGAAAAAGAAATAACTCAGGCTTCCATACCGAATAATGCGATCCTCAGAATGTTTAAATTCCTTTTTCTCCTCCTCATCCTCAATGGCTTCATCTTCACTGTCACTGCAAATTAGAGCTTCACCGCAACTGGTATCATAGTAAATCCTCCGTCGACCAAGTACAGATTGATCTTCTGTCATCCTCTGGTTCCTGCATGAACCCCAGAAAACAAACTGTTGTCTCTTGCATACATATGTGCATTTATTTTTCAGCCAAGGGATAACAACTATTTTAGCACTTAGCACAGCACACTATTTCATAAATATCCCAATATCATACTACTGTTAAATATTCCATTCATAAACTGGCAGCAATACAAGCACAACAATATCAGTTCAAAGTACTGTAACGTAGTACTCCCTCTGTCCTCAGAAGCAGGCCCTTTTAGTTTTGTCCCAAGTCAAAATTCTCTAACTATAACCAAGTTTATAGAAAAATATATTAACATCTACAATACCAAATAAATAAACTAGACTATTTCTCTCTAACTTCAACCAAGCTTTTCAAGTTCATAGAAACTAATTTGATGATGGTACATTTTACTATGAACTTGGTTAAAACTAGACAAGTTTTAGAAGAAAACTAAACGACCTACATTTTGGAACAGAGAGGGTATTTCCTAAACGTATGTAAAAAATGAATTTTATGAAATATTAGTGCAAAAATATGCTTTCACCAAATTTCTTGTAACAACAACAACAATAATAATCCTGCACGTGCTAACTGTGTTATAACATGCCACATTCTATTCTCAGTACCTAGATAGCATATGCAGGGTTTGGGATGTCAAGAAAAACTATGATTATAAACTGACCTGTCCAAAAATATCCATGTTGTATAAGGTGGAAGCTTTGGCACTTCTGGTAGTTTAATTGGTCTAATAGCATTCTTGGGACCAAGATTTCCACCAAAAATAACACTTGATGAGGAGAAAAGACTTTCATCTTGAAAATTGCCACCATCTTTGTCAACCGGAGTAATATCAAGACTATGCAGGGTGCACAGCGCATCATCTTGCCTTTTGGTGAGCAAATTTGATGCTAAATCAGTACCCTTTAATGTATTAGTTTGCCTATTTTTTGATAAATTGTAAGTCCTCTGTGTATAGCTGCTGAGATTAGTCTTGTTCTCCGCTATCCTATTCTGGCAAGTGGCAAGGGATCAAAAGAAGAAAATTAGCAACACAAATATGGGATACAAATATTTCTGAAAAAGGACAAAATATGTAACCTCAAGGCACCTTAATATAAGTCAAACGATCTGCAGTAATCCTCTTTTTTAATGAGTCAATAACAGATAAAACATAGGGGGAGACAGCATTTTCTTCTCCAGCTTTCACAGATGTAATACTGGTGACCTAAGAAAAGCATAAGCAGTAAATTAGTCACAGCAGGCATAGTACAAACCCACATGCCACCTAATATGATTGAAAGGCAAACAGCTCTGGGTCAAAATCAATATCACTATCAGAACAGAACCCAACAATTGGTTATCTATGTGCACAGCTCCACATTCTTAATAAAAATAGCTCACAACAGAAAAACGGATACTCGGTTCTAACATAATTCTTAATCGTTTTGCACAGGCGAGAAGCAAACTAGGCTAGGAAAAAAACAAATGCACTGCATAGAAAACAAATATTTTAAGGGAACACATACACATAAAATCCCTGAGCTGTATCATAGTGATTTGAATCATTCAATAGATGAGCAAAAGTTAGACAATGACATTTAACATATACTCCTCCCTAAGTCC
Organism: Chrysopogon serrulatus; assembly: GCA_015844335.1. NCBI lineage: Eukaryota > Viridiplantae > Streptophyta > Magnoliopsida > Poales > Poaceae > Chrysopogon > Chrysopogon serrulatus. The sequence continues at coordinate 395,927 of JADLZL010007518.1, read as the reverse complement.
AAGAATGTTTTGATTCAGACCAAAGGTTCACATATATAACAGTTAAACAAAACTAACTTCATTTGTGTATAAGGCTAGCTGTTATCCACATTCACATCATCTTATGTGAGAAAACTGTGTACATGAAATATTATGCAAAAAAAACAAACAAACTTAGTCCCGCACTCTGATATGAATAAGATATTACCACAGAGAACTGAATACAGCTTAAGAACATGAAAGCAACTTCTTTTATAGTGTTCCTTATTGTGCTGGTTGTGGTATCGCCACACAGTATACAATGGTTGCACACCCAGAATTCCCTTCTATGTGAAAATGGAATGAGTCCATAAAATAAAGGCTCTTCGGAATTCAGAAGCAAAACAATCGGAAGCAGGGATGTAGCCTGCCAAGCTACATTCCCTGGATTCAATCAATATATAAGTCACTGGAAAAAATGATACGACCTCATCACAGAAAAAAAAATGTGGAGTCAAGCTCAAAGTACAGTAGTTATTCTGATTCCATCAACTTTTTTATGGAATGCAGTCTACTGTTGACCAGTCCACTGTCCCGTCTCTGAAAACAACCTGAAACGAAACCAAGTCGTCTCGAGGGGAAAAAAAAAAAAAACACCGTGGCAACCCCACCTACCGCCGCCACAACGACAGAAACCTCCCCTAAAGGAGCGCCCACGCGCAGCAGCACAAACAAAGCAGCCAGCCAAAGCTCCGCATCGAAATCCGGCGCCCGCAACCCGACACCCCGCACAAACGCCGCCAGATCTCTGCTCGAATTCCCCGAAACCGACCGATCGCCGCCGCATCGGCCACGAAATCCAATCGGCATTGCCCCCTCGACGCAAGACGCGAACCAACCACACGCCGACCGGCGCACGCGGAACCTCGGCACCGCAGGGAGAGGGGAGAGGCGAACCTGGGCGGCGCTGGAAGACGGGAGCGACAGGCCCGCGGAAGCCGAGGCAGATGCGGACGACGCCGCTGCCGCCGCGGCGGCCGCCGCCGCCGCGTCCATCGCCCGCCGAAACCCTAGCCCCGCGCGCGCGCGCTCCCCGCCCGCACACGCGAAGTCGCTTGGATTAAAAAAAAATGAACTGAGGATTTGGTGGGGGAGAGGAGAGGGGAGGGAGAGAGGAGAGGTGAAGGAGCGGAGCGGGGGCTGTGCGGGGAGGGTAAGAGAGGAGGCGTTTTTGTTTTGAAATGAGCGGCTCGTGACCTTGTGGAGTTCTGTGTGGGGCTGGCCGCGGGGCTGGGCTGCGGCTGCCTGCCTACCGGTTACCTGTGGTCAACCTCGTGGCGCCAGCTGCCGTGGCGGGGCGTGGTACCAGACTTTGTCGTATCTAGAGTCGCTGAGCAGTGGGACCGATACATTGTGGGGCCGGATGTCAGTGGGTGGAAGTAGATTGCTTGTGGGAACGCGGTGTTAAAAGGGAACGCGCGTGGCCGCGTCAGCTAACAAACGGTGCGCCGCGGCGGGTATGGTATGTCGTTGGTGAGCGTGAGCATTATTGTGGTTTTTATTTATGGTAGGGAAAAACAGTGTGCTCGCCTTTTTCCTGTTCACAAAATAATTACTGTACGGTCTGGGGTGCTTGTTCGTTTTTCCTCCGTCAGCATAAAATGTCGAGTAAAATTAGAAAAAAATACTAAGATCGAGATAAAACAACACAGGTTTTCGTGCATTTGTCCTTGAAGTTGTGAAACTATAATCCTTTTTTTTTGTTAAGAATGCAGAACGATAATCTGTTAGCCTTGTAAAAAAGAAATTATCAAAAGGTTTTGTCTATCATAACATAACATAGTTCTATCGAAAAGTCCCATCAAAATCAATTCAATTATGTATTGCAGGCATGTTTGGTTACACACTACAGCCAGTTATGTTATAGATTCGGCAGCACCATAACTATATGGCGAGAACAGTGACCGTCGCACAACACGCTTTTTGTCTAACCAAATAAATTGTGAATCACAGTGGTCAAACCTATGAGTGTTGAGCATTCATTCATGGTAAAGCGTGTCTAGACAAGTTTCACAGGTGTAGTAAAACAACACGAGTAAATAAGGACCAACTAGAATAGTTTAGTTCAACATATACTAGCACAACCCAAATTTAAAACTTTAAAATACCTCCTCGTGACTAGGCGAAGACCCCCAAAGACTTGCAATATCAACTATATATATCAAGTAGAGTAAATTGCACTGTAGGTCCTTTAACTTTCGGTCGACTACCAGTTGGGTCCTCCAACTAAAAAAGCTACCATCTAGGTCCCGGATCTAAAATTAGTACTCACCAACAGTCCAAATGTTGCCACGCGTGCCCCAGCTGCATACGTGGACATGCCAGACTGGATTGCGGGCATGGATTTTATGTAAAAACCACCCCCGAACCTGCTTGTTGTGTTCATTTGTCTCCCGTCGTCTGTCTCCCCTCTCTGCTCAAATCGCCGACGCGCCGGCCGCCTTCCCCAACCTCGCCGCCACCTGGGAGCTTCGCCGTGTCCGCGCACCCTACGCCAGCAGCCATGCGTTCGTCTTCCATCCGTGTTGGCGACGGGCCGTCGGGTTACCAAATGGGTGCCTCTCAAATGCGGGCAAATGGGATCGGGCCGCCACTCGTGCCCCCCCCCAAGTGCGGCGATGAGGTATTAGAGCTCGTCGCTGCTGCTGGATCCAAAGTCCCCGGTGCCATCTTCTTCAAATGCCGCCTCCACGAAAGAGATGTAAGTGATTATTTCACTACTCTTCTTGTGCTAGTGTTTCCTGTACAAATCTTGATAAAGTGTTGAATAAATCCCCTATGCAGGTGCCTGGGACTTGCCCATGGTTCCTATTTGCCGACAAGTATGAAAGACTACTCATTCAGAGGGGTTTGATTCAAGGCAACAGTGTGTGCAGCATTCAACCTGGACTTGAAGCTTCTGAAGAAATTGGAGGCTTGCAGGGAGGCGGTGCTGATGTGCCTATACTGACGACTAGCATTGATGGATTGGATGCAAAGTTGAAGGAGTTGGTAGACCTAGGGAAAATTGGTGTTGTTTGTTGTGTTGTGCTTGCAGTGTTTGTTGTAGTTGCGGTCATTCGGATGTTGCTGCAGTAGAACTAGGAATTGTATCGAGATGGTAGAAAGTTTCAGTTAATGCAGTACTTGTTTTATGGCAATTATTTTCAGTAATTTGCAATGTGTACACATTTACGTGCAAACCATCACCGATTCAAACCAAAGTGGCATATAAGCGATTAATGCAGGTTTGGCTAGTTGATATAATTCAGTGATTCTATTTGACACCAATCCACTGTCATGACCGACTGAAACCCAAGTGGCATAAAACCCGGTGATTCGGATAATTCTCAATTGACACAACTATCATACACCAAATTGAAATGAAGTGACATGAATATTTCATAATATCAGTCACATATAGTTGTTTACATCCAACCTGATAAAGTTTTGGTGCTTCCACCATGACTCAAATGACATCGTAGCAAAACAACAAGTTCTTTGCTTTGCATATGATCTCGTACCTATATGATCAATGCACAAAAGGCAACCGTAAGTGCTTTGCACAAAAGGCTACTCTAGTTGCTTTGCAAAAGGCAAGTAGAGTTGCTCTAGTTTCCTTAGAAAAGACTACTATCTGAGATGTACAAAAAGAACAGGGCACACATTCCATTGCCTCTCCCTACTCTCGTCCAGGTTGGCCTTTCTTGCCTTTGGCTGTGTTCTTCACTTTCTTGGTCCTTGAGATCTTCCCAGCCTTTTAGTTGATGTTGTAAGTGGAATATGTCTTGTTGCGGCAGGTTGGAAATGATGTAGGCACAATCGGCAAGGGTTGGTCGCTTGAATTTGCCTCAAACTCGTGAAGCCCTGAATAAAATTGGTTGTAATCAGTTTTGTAATATGGCAAAAAGGAATGAAAAATATTGTAATATTGAGTACCTCATCTTGTAGTTGTGACACCATGGGGTTATCCATTTGGTACAAATTGTGTATGTGATTCTGGAGCTGGTTGACCCATCTCCTAGTAGCAAAAATATAGTGAAGCTATCTACATTTGCAAGTGTAAAATAAAATGGTTTAGTTTTGCAATTACACGGAAATAATCTTCTTCATAACTTGGTTCCCGTGCATTGGGTCAATCTGCACTTCTAGATGGCAACTTGGTTTTCTTAATAGGTGGTTGCCCCGCTTTTTTATTGCACATGTTCTTTGAGTTGTGACCAGGTTCTCCACAATGCCTGCAATGTATGGTTACTCCATGTTTGGACAGACCTTGGTCCATTTGCACCTTGAACTTCATGTGCTGCCCTCTTTCTTGCCTTTGCCGGTCTTCCTACCTTTTTCTCATATTTTGGTGGTGAACTTGTGGACCTCTAACATTCTCCCAAGCGGACTTATCGAACATGGGAAAATGTTATAGTCGTAGGCATTATGGAATGCTTGAATGGAGTAACAGTTTGGCAAAGACACAGACTCTTCGGGGATTCTTTCATGCCCGAGGCATGAAATGGCATGGCTACATGGTATGCCCGTTAAATCCCATCTTCTACATTCACAATGCTTGCTTTTTAGGTCAATAACATATTGCCATTCCCCGTCATGGACTTCAAAAATTCCATTCCCACTTGGCAATGCATAGCATGTGTTGGACATCTCTCGCATGCCTAGCTAACTTCTTTTTTCGATCTTTGGGCAAATTATTAATTGTCCCCATTTCTCAACTAGTTCTTTTCTGTTTGTTGTAATGCCTGCTCATCAACCGGCCTTTGATCTTCTCGTATCATGCTTAGGATAGGTAGCTCTCTAGCTTCCAAGATGTATTTGTTGAATACTTCACAGGTGTTGTTCAATAGGATGTCACACTTAGGGTACTCACTAAAAAAAGGCTCTAACCCATGTGTTTGGAGCCATCTTCTCTAGCCGTGCATGAGCATCCTTGTTCAAAGACTCTTATTTTCTCCATCTCCTGGTTCCATCTTGTGACTGTACTTGCTCTAGCACAAGCCCACAAATTGTTCTTCAAGTTCTCCCCTTTGAAGTGGCCTTGGAAGTTTGAGTACAAATGTCTAACACGTAACCTATGTTCTGAGTCGGGAAAAAACTTGTTGAACAAATAGGGGATAAGACCTTTCTCGCTTGTCTGTCATTATGGTCCAAGGTGTGGTGTTTTGTATGCCTAGATCCCCGCTTCATTGTGCAGTAGGAACCACTTCCATGATGCTAGGGACTCAACCTCTACTACGCCATAGCTATAGGAAAGATACAATCATTTGGGTCTATGCCTACAAAGGCCGCTTAACGATTGTCCCCCAAATTTAGTCTTTATGTGGCGACCATCTAAACATATCACGGGCACGCAACCAAATGAGAAAACCTCTCTTGCAAGCATCCAAAGACACATAGAGTGTCTTTGAAATACCCATCCAAAGAAGGTTAAATAGAAGGTACTTTGCCTGGATTTGTTTTCCTCGGTTCATGAGCATAGTTCCATAACTCATTGAATTGCTGCTCCTCATCTCCATGAATAATGTTACATGCTGCCTTCCTAGCCCTAGATAGCTTCATCCTAGATGGTGTCAAGTTCAGGTCCAACTGAATAGTTTTGGCAAAACTGGCCGGAGCTCATCTTCTCATCAGCCCCTAAACTTGTCCAAGTACTTGTTAGCTAGCCATGCTGCAGTACACCTCTTTAGCACCCATTTCTTCGACAAAAAATGATCTCCAACATAAGTCTTGATCACGAAACACTTGAATCTTTTGTCAAACGAAGCAAACAATTTCCAGGGACACCCTACATCACAATGGGCTCTGAGTCTGCTCTGGTCATTCTTTGGCATTATTATCTCCACCCTATTTTTTATATCGATTCGTAATAGCGCTCCTAAGCACCTCTACCGATGGAAACTTCATTCCAATTCTGAAAATAGGGTTCAAAGATGTCCTCCGGCCCGAAGGTCTTCAAATTCCTACCAATCGACCCTCTTCATCAGTCGGGCAACTCTAACTCATCGTCATCGTTGACAACTCATCCCATTCCCTATCGGTTGGCACCTTCTCTTTGCCGTAAGTCGCATTTTTCTTATTCCCTTTGTTCAATTACCATGCCTCTAGCTACACCTTCATCTACCACCCCATCATCAACATTGTCATAAAATAGGTCATCATCATCATCATCAACTTCATAATCACTATCTATAAATTCCCCATCCATCTTTGCCATCACAATCCACCGATGTTGGTGGCCACATGATCATCTTTCCCGGGACTTAACACTTTAGGCAATGTACTAACTGGATTGGACACAATGTCTTCCCAAGCATTGACATCAACTAAACCGTAATGATCGAAGTAGAGCACAAAGTTTTTAACCTTATATGCAACTTGCCTCATTATGTTTGTTTCCTCATCAGAGTCTACAATTCGCAAACCCGGCACCCAAATCCATCTCGGGCAACAACCAGTAAACCTTGACATTATCAAATCCATAATCTAGCATCATCTTTATCTCATCAATTCCAAATGAACACCCGATAAGTCACTTTGATATAGTCAAACCAATCAACCTTGCCATCTAGATAAACTTCGATTGTTTCCAAATTCCACGTAAAAAATCCACCATGATGTACTTCCACAGAGAACTCGTCATCTCCAGGCCCTAAATTGAACAGAAAAATCTAAAGTTCAGCACTATGCCTTACCAAGTCAATCCCTACATCAAATCCATCTATGATGACACCACCAGAATCAACTATGCCATACTCGATTGAACAGAGGGATAGGTTGGGTGTTGGCGCACTTACAATACGCAGGTGCTGCTTCCCCTTCCAATCGACGCCGACCGGCCATGGTGCCGCGCCGCGCTGGATGCGCCGGGGCCGCCAAACCCCGCACGGAAGTCACGACCCTCAATGCGCTGGCACAGGGACACAGCAGAGCTCCGAGCTGGTGGCGAGGTTGAGGGAGACGGCCTGCTGTTCAAAGGGAGTTTGGGGAGGCGGACTCGGGTCTAGAGGGAGACAGAACAGAGGGAGACGACTGGAGCAAATGATGAAAGGGAGATGCTATACGGGTGGTTTTTGCATAAAATCCATGCCCACAATCCAGTCTGGCATGTCCACGTATGCAGCTGGGGCACGCGTGGCAACATTTGGACCGTTAGTGAGTGCTAATTTTAGATCCGGGACCTACATGGTAGCTTTTTTAGTTGGAGGACCCAACTGGTAATCGACTGAAAGTTAAAGGACCTACAGTGCAATTTACTCTATCAAGTATTATTAGTTCGTGTGGTTATAAAATTAAATGTGCTATATATAGCGTGGTATAGTACCGGAAGTGGACTGAGAAGAGACATTCAGACATTCACTGTGCTATATATGCTCTATGTCTTACACTTTCCTGAGCTTCGATGCGGATCACGTATAGTGGGATATACAGCTGGTGATAAGTTGGAGAACCTTTTTATGGCGAGAGCTAACATCGTCCCAGGTTGGACTAGTCAGGGGTGAAAGGGGCCTATGAAGGTGAGCTTCTGGTACCGTGGTTGATGGATATCTCTCTCTCTCTCTCTCTCTCTCTCTCTCTCTCTCTCTCTCTCTCTCTCTGAGCTTTTGTAAACTAGTTTTATATGTAACAAAAAATTATAAAACCTGCATGCTTCCACTTCTTAAATGATATGTCAGTACTCTTGCCATTTTGTATTAAGAAAATATCAACTTCAGATTTGAGTAATAACACTGCAACGTTTGTACATAAAATACATGATGGTCTACCACACCAACACTTTATTATCCTTGGCATATAAATAAAGACAAAATTTAATAGAATGATATGATCTATCGCATCATATCAGAAAGAAAAAAATAAAACTTGTTTGAAAAAAGAATATGAATATCTGATCTCATTATTTGCAATGGTTTTCTTTGTGCGGACCATATTATCTTAGTAAAAAGATTAAGCGTGGTGAACACTTTAACCACGTACAACACGCAAGTTCAGAGTTCAGAATTAAAGAAATGGGCAAGGCCGCGACGGTACTCATGTTAATCAAAGTAGTCAAACTATTTTTTTTTTTTACTACTTTGGCATCGACGTGACTTTCTACGTACTCTTGCATCTACTATATCCCATGTATACATCGGTGTGCACGTATGGAAAATCTCTTCTCACTTGGAGGCCGGCCCTGGAAATGATATAAGTATATAATATATTAGGCTCCATGTAGATTCAAAATGAAATTAGGCTCTCTCACGGTATAATATGCAAAAGATCACATCCTTATGCATTAAATCAGAGCAAATTAAAATGAGTTCAAACATGAAAAAAATAAATGACACGAGACCCCCATGAACACAAACCTCAGTATATAACAAGAACAGCTCCTAACACTTGAAACCACATATAGTTCTATGTCTATTAATTTATGCAGACATTACATTAGAAACTGTATTCTTAATTAATAGCTTCTACATAGTAATTTTGTGTTACAATCATATGTCTTATTTATCCATCGTTTACCTATCAATTTTCTCTTGTAGACATGGTTCTCTTCTTTTTATTACAATATTGTTTTACAAGTCACTAGACAATAGTCCCTGCCTGAATATATACATTTCACAGATATCGGCTTAGTCAGGAACACCAACAATAACAAACACAACATAAAAAAAACTACAAACAACATACATGAGGAGAAACAACAAAATTGCATGCTTTAACATAACCTTCCATGATGCAGACATGTCGTTAATCAAAGAACATTGCACCATAAAGTGACAACTCTCTAAACAAAACAAATCTAATTTCCAAGCAATTATAAGGCATAGAATCAAGGTTAATATAGATATAGAATAGATATAAATATAGATTTTAGTAATATATAGGAAAAAATAATTTCTGAAATATCCCTTTAATTTGCAACAGAGGATTAGCCCATATGAAATTTCTTATAAGATGTAATAATAGTAAATTTAGAGAAAACAAAAATCATGTTGGACCTCACAATAAATATTATTCCTCTCTCCCCGAATTGCAAGTTCCATACAATTTCATTACACATTTTATTTGTTCATGATGTCATACAGATAATCCTTTGCTCCAAAGAATATTTTCCTCTGTGGCTAAACAATGTTATCGTATTACAAAATTCTTTCCTCTGTGTCTAAATAATGTTTCCTAAATCTTTTGTTATTATTTGTTAGCAGCTGAACACCTATTTGTCATGTTATGGTTTGTTGCCGTTATTTTGGAGAACAAAATGAAGAAAAATAGAAAAATGTCAATCCAATAAAATAATTTAATGAACAACACTCTTAGAAGGAATTGAAGTCATCATGCACCTTGGTTTTAATGCCAATATTTCACTTGAGATTCTTCGAAAAACAAAACTCGGAGGTAATCACAAGCATAATGATAATCAATTAAATGCTAACTTGTTAACACCATTGGCGCCATTGACTCCCTACTATGTAATTTTTGGCAACAACAAAACTGGGACTACAAAAAAAAAATGAATGTATTCAATAGTAAAGAAAGCGAAGGCAACAACTTTTGTTGATACAAAAAGGGCAACGACTATGTTACTAATAATTCTACAAAAAAAGAAAGCACACTGATATATGTCAATGAGATATAGCAATATAAGCTGACCCCTCCAAAATGTTGGTTGTCAATTTGTCATGTATGTCAATTAATTACTTTTGAAATTTCTTCTCCCGTATTGTAGGGGGTTGAACAACAAAATAGCTTTTTTTGAGCACTCAAGCTGAAGCACAAATTGCCATTGGGACAACCCAAACTAACCATCAAATCTCATGGATGAGGGGATACACTCATCCCCATACATGTGGGCCATCACTTCCCTCCTCATTCCTATGTGAGCTTGACATCTTAGGACTTGCACATGGTTCGTGGTATAAAGAAAGAAGGAATCGACAAACATCAAGAATACCTCATCATGATTCTATTACCGTGAGTGGATGGGCCAAAATTAAAATTCAACCTAAAACATCTACACATAAGGCGTGAATCCAAATTCCTGGTCTAGTGATTCGCGATGATGCACTAGATTGAGGATTCAACATTCAACCACACCAATGCAATGATCAACTGTTAGCTAGCAACAACTTGGGGTGGATCAAGAAACAATATATAACCTGTTTTGAAAGGACGAGTCCTTCTGGCGATGTTTGACGTTGACGTGCTTCCTCAATGACGATGTGGTCGGCGCCATGCCTTCATCTCCAAATACACAATAACCATTGCTTTGCTAGTGCATGGCCCTCAATGCTCCACAAGTGCAAGTGCTTACTCGTGCTAGCCATGTCGGCGGCGCCAAAAAGGACCGGGTAAACTAGATAACATTAGGGTGTCCAACAAAGTGCAAAAATATATATAACTTAACATGGGCTAGTTTTGGGTGGCCCTAAAGAACATAATGCTACTTAATGATTATTTCTTAACATTACTGAGTCTGATTTGTCAACCTATCTAAAGCCTATTTAGAAAAAAAAAAAAATGAGTGTGGGTGATAAATCTAGATTGTCACTTGAGTTTTGCACTGTTTTTTATTACAGTAGATAACAACTTTTTAGAAAAAACTTATTATTTAAGAAAGTATTTGGATCCTAAGGCGAAACATTAGTCCATCTTATGATAATAGAGTACATAACGATAGAACAATAAGGGCTAATAGGCCAAAGAACTAATAATGGTTAATAGGCTCAACCACCAATTAGACTGCATTATGAATTCGATGTTTAACCTCCTATAGTCCTATTCAGCAACTGGCATAACAAACATAAGTTTATCACTATTTACTAATTTCCTTATTTTCTTAAACAATAAGTTCATATATTAACCCTATTTACTAATTTCCTTTTGTTTTCCATACGAAGACTGAAGAATCAGAACATGGAGGCAGTATCTCATTTTTAGATGGAAACACAATATATCTCGCAAAACATACTTTCTCTTGAAAAGTGAAAAGAAAAAAAGAAAAGATTAGGGCCGAACATGTGTTTATCTAACGCACGACCATCTTCTACCTCTCATTTGGATCCTCATCTTTGCCCTTCTTTTTGTCCTCACCGCAACTTCTTGGCCTCCAAAGTGACCCTCGCCCCTACCGCCACCCACAACCCCACCGTGGTGAGCTAGAGTTTCGTTGGAGCTCTACGGTCGCAGATGAAACCTTATCTTACCTGCGGGCGCCACCTTCTTCTCCTCCAACCGCCCGCCATGGCCATGGCAATCTCGCCCCTCGACTTAGCCCAACCGGCCTCCATCATCCGCCAAGGCCCCTATACCGCGTCCCCGGCTATCCCCACCGGCCACAGTCGGCCTTCCTTTCCCAAACCCCTTCCTTTTTGAGGCGGCCGGAGTTTGGGAAGATGAGAGGGAAACCTCGCCCGAAACCCTAAATCACAGATCTAGATAGAGGAGTATAAGAAGGCCTACCTCTGTGGTGTCGCTGGAGCTGAATCCGCTGCCGCTGACGCTGAACCTGCCGAAACCCCAAGTCGGCGCGTGCGCCGGGAGTTGCTCGCCAGAGATCTAAGAGAGAGGGAGGGGGTGGAAGATGTGGTGTGCGGGCGTGATTGGGGTGGTTGTCCCGATCTCTAAAAAATGCAAGTCCTTTTTGGAAAGTCGCAAAAAGTTATTGGGCCGGGGGGTCATGCCTCTGTGGTGAGCGGCGACCCTCCCGGGCTCCTGGCCCACTAGGTGCTAGCAACTCTCCGCGGCCTAGCCATGCCCATGTGTCCCCCCGATGTACCATGCTTTTTTGGTTTTTCCCCTCTTTGTGTGGCAACTTTTTATTTTTCTATATAGCCTATTTCTTATACTATATCTCTGTCCCGTGAAGTCGAGCCCAAAGATTATATGTTGTATTTTATTTTGCTAAATGATATCAATTAAATCTGCAACAAATAAATAAGCAAAAAATATTCTAGATAGATAAAATGTTTCTTCTATCTAAAATAAAAGAATGGGCCCTTCTATCCAAATTTATTTGATTTTTAATATTCTTTGTATTCTTTATTTGTATCCTTTGTTTCTCTTTTTTTTATATATTTTTGTTTTGATGTTCCTTTTAGTCTCCTTTTTGCTTTTTTCACTTTGTTCTTTTACTTTTTCAGTTAAATGAGTTATGAGTTTTATTTTTTATTCACTCTTTCAATTTAATGAGGTATAAGATTTTTTGACTTCAGTAATCCTTTTAGGCTCAAATGTCTTTCTAATTCTCGCATATTCTTTTTCTTTAATATTTTAAATGTTTTATTTTTTTTGTTTCAATTTTTCATTTGTTTTCAATTATTTGACTTTTAAGTTTTATAGTTTAGTTTTTTCATTGTTTCCTTTAGTTCCAATTTAATGACTTATTAGTTTATTTTCTTTCTTTATTTTAATTTTCATCATATTAGAGTCAAATTTCTTCCTAAACCTATTTAATGAGTTATGAGTTATATGTTTATTTTATGTGTTTTTCATGATAAGTTGCTACTTATATAAATCAAATTTTAATTTTCTAGTTGCCATTTTTTAGTTTCATTTTTATAGCTATATATTGCCATTCTCTGTTTTAGGTTTGTTTGTTATTTAATAATTTATCGTTTTAGCAGCTTATATGCAATACTTGCTTCCTACGTTACAGATTGTTTTTTATATAAATTTTAGTTTAATTTTTCATGTGTTTGGAAGTCATGATTTTCCGATGGAGCCATGGAGATACGGTGGATGCAGTTTACACCCAACTTTTTCCATTTTTTAAGACAATATATACCAAAAGATTATCCTGTTTTCTCCGATGCAAGCGTGAAGCGTCCGTCATCTTCTTCCTTCAATCTTCACTCCCATATTCAGCACAGTCGCCAGCGAAATCCGAGCACTGCCTTTCCCACGCGCGGCTCTTCCCGCCCATCGCCACCGCCGCCATGCCCCTTGCCCTCTCCTTCCTCCATCTCCCGCCCAACACCGCCCCTTTCCATTCCCTCCGAGTCCACCGCACCCACAGCCACCCTCACCTTTCCCTCCGCACTCGGCGCGCCTCAGCGACGGTGGCGGCGGCCGAAGCAGAGAACCCGTCCGCATCGGCGGACGTCGAGATGGTCCGCGGGCAGGATGGCGTCTGGACGGCGCGGTCCCCAACTGTGGTGGTCCTGTGGGACCTCGACAACAAGCCCCCGCGCGGGCCGCCGTTCCCGGCCGCCACCGCCCTCATCGGCGCCGCCTCCCTCCTCGGCCGCGTCGTCTCGGTCTCTGCCTTCGCCAATCGCCACGCCTTCTCCCACCTCCCTGGCTGGGTCGCCGCCGAGCGCCGCGACCGCCGCGCCCTCGACCGCGCCGAGCGCGCCGGGGTCGTCGCCCCTCCCATGCCCTACACTTGCGCCGTCTGCGGCCGCCGTTTCCCCACTCGCCCCGATCTCACCCGCCACTTCCGCCAGCTTCACGAGCGCGAGCGCAACAAGAAGCTCTCCCGCCTCCGCTCCCTCAAGGGCAAGAAGCGGCAGAAGTTTCGCGAGCGGTTCATCTCCGGCAACACCAAGTACGAGGACGCCGCGCGGGAGCTCCTCACCCCCAAGGTAGGATATGGGCTCGCCTCCGAGCTCCGGCGCGCGGGCGTCCACGTCCGCACCGTCTCTGACAAGCCGCAGGCCGCGGACCACGCGCTCAAGCGTCAGGTGAAGCATTCCGTCGCCTGTGGCGTCGATTGGGGGTGCTCGTCTCTGACGACTCGGATTTCACCGATACGGTGCGGAATGCTCGCGCTGCCGACCTGAGGACGGTCGTGGTCGGCGACGGTTGCCGCGCTCTTGGCAAGGTTGCTGACATTTGGTTGCCATGGGACCAAGTCGAGAATGGGGAGGTTGATGAGGAGATGCTGAGGAGTCGCACATTTTCAGAGTACCGAGAAGATCAGGAAGATGAGCGGGGTGAACACTTCATAGGGGATTGGGATGCAAGTGACTTCGATGATGTTGTTGACGATATTGTTGGAATGAGAACCAGTTTGCTTGGAGCTACGACAATATCTGCCTTTGCTGATGAGGACATTACAGATGGCATATTTGATAGCATGTTTTGGAGTAGTGATGATGAGGAAGAGGATGGTTATTTGTGAGGTTCACATGTGAGTTAACAGGTAAGCAGTAAACATTTGGATGGACATTTCTTTTGTTTTCTGTACATGTGACGTGATCAATTGATCATGCAGAAATTAGCAAACTACTGTAGAACTAGCCACAAGATTGTCTTCCCTTGAGAAGGAACTGGATCATGGATATTGGATCAGTTTGCAAGAGTAGTTCACTGTCTCTGGCATACGAATGTTTGGTAACTGAATTAAGTTAATTCTCCATTTTAGTTTTTCTTGCGTATCGAAGCAGATTGCATGTGTTCACTTTAGTGCTAATGCACCATGGCAACATCCTCCAGAGAATTGGGAAGAACTTATATCAAGTTTTAAACTGTTTCTAGCACAGATGGATTTCTCCACCTTGTAGGGAACTGGAAGCTTCATTTGTTTTTCAGCGCATTTCCTACAGGAATCCAGGAATGAAATACGCCAACCCAATCAACCAACCACACCACAATTAAGGCTTGTATTGTCTTCCTGCACACCTCCTGAACTAACTTTTCATACTGAGGCATGATCGGTTTCATGCTTTGCTCACTGCTGTTCTGCTTAAGATTAGAGGTCCCTTTTCTAGGATCTCCTATTTCATCAAATAATTCAGCCATTGTTACTTGAACTTTACCAGTAAATGTTGCACATGCCTGAATTTTGTAGATGCTGATCGTCACGATTGTCAGGCCTGCATCATTCCTGCTCTGTGTTCTCTATTTCTCCAAGGCACTTGTATTTTTGGCAATCTTAGCCCATCCTCTGCCCTAATAGATTGGTAGGAAGCATGCTCACCTTCTGGCCAAAATGGTATTGAGGTTTGGGGTATCCAACTATATTGATTTATCTGTATATAGGTTCATTTCTCACTACCAAATCTTTTTGATAGTTGAGCACCTTTTCTATGTTCTATTATAGAAAATGGCCATGTGATTTAGAGAATCCGTAGTGATGGTTCATTAGAGCAGTGTTAGAATGGAAACTATGGAGACGACATAGAGTTTTGTTTTTCATTTTTCATTCATATCAAACTCCAGTTTTGGAGCAAGTTCCTCAGACAGAAGTACTAAATTAATTTTAGTTTGGACAATCGACAAAAAAATACAGTACCCCTGTTATATGCAATGCAAGTATGCAACTGGTAACTTGATGTCCAATGTTTACAAAGAAAACCGAATTTTGAAGCTTGAGTAATGTTGCTTTCGGAATAGCGAGCCTGCTGATTGTAAAATGAGTTCATTTGTATATAATAATAATAATAATTTCATTTCTCACCACACCAAACTTTTTAATAGTTGAACAACTTTTCTCCATTCCTTTTGTAGAAAATGACTCTGATTTCGAGAATCCGTGGTGGTGGTTCATTAGAGCAGTGCAGGACTCCGACTCCTGCGTCCTCTGTGATCAGGCCTCCGAGACCCTGGACCATCTTGTCCTTGGCTGCATCTACTCCAGGGAACTTTGGACTGCGATCTTGGGCAAGCTTCAGCTGATCCATCTTGTGCCTGGTCAGGATGACTGTATTTTCATTTGGTGGCTGCACGCCCGTAAGCAGGTACCCAAGGGTGCGCGTCACCACACGCTATTCTTCCTCGTCGGCTGGTCGCTGTGGAAGGAGCGAAATGCCCGAACGTTCAACAACATCGCTGTGCCGCTTAGCCTACTTGCCTGCATCGTGGATGAGGCAAACGAATGGAGCTTGGCCGGCTACAAGTCGCTGAACTCGTTGTTGGTCCTGCTGTAGTACGTGCTTGCTAGTTAGTTTCTGTGGTCGTCGATAACTCGTGAGCTGAGGCACTACTCGTTTCTTTGCTCATGAACTCCCTGTAATCCAAATCCCACTTCTCGTAATGAAATACGTGCAGCGCACGATCTCGAAAAAAGAATGGAAACTATGGAGACGGCAGAGTTTTATTTCTCATTTTATTTACATCCATATCAAACACCAGTTTTGGAGCTGAGTTTCTCAGCCGGAATTACTAAATAATTTGAGAACATTGGTTATGAGCTAATTGATTTGAGACAGTTGTTTCTCTTCTGTCTTAATGTGTGGGAACAATTAACAAAAAAAAATATAGTGCCCCCCTGTAGTATGCAATGCATGCAAGTATGCAACTGCTAACTTGGGCCTTGTTCAGTTCGTGAGAAACTGCTCCATATATCGCGGGTAGAAATTGATGTGATGGGAAAGTTGCTTTGAAAGTTGCATGAAAGTTGCAACTTTCATGGCAACTAAACAAGGCCTTGATTTCCAATGTTTCTTCCCAATGTTTACAAAGAAAATTCAATTTTGAAGCTGAGTAATTTTGCATCCGGAAAATAGCCCAGAAGTATCAGACACGGAAACACCACCAAACGAATGAATCGTTACCTGAAATAGCATCCCGTCAAGTTGGCCGTAGCCAATCCATCCATCTAATCCAAGTGACACCTTCCCAATGTTTATTTATAATTTTGGTGCTAAATTTTACTCCTACATTACCCGTGGAATAATTCTGAAAACGGTATTGCTCTGATGTTGTAGAATCAATTTTCCCATTCTTCGAGTATATGCAAGAAAATCTAAGCAAAATGCAACACCTGAACAACAGTAGAGGCGCGTGAACCTCGTGTGTGTGGGTGCCGTCAGCCGCAGCCCCCTTCTAGCTGTATTGTAGCTGTTCAAGAGATAAATTCGTCAAGAAGTCCCGTGGACTTGTGCGTCTGCATCCTCTGCATTTCAGTACTAGAGTCTTCCGAAAATGTTTATGACGTGCAAAACTGCGAATCTGAAGAAGGGCAACCGTTTCTTTATAAGTACTCAGGTATTCAGGTAGCATCTTGATTCAGGGATGAGGGTGAGTGTCGGGAGATCAACAAGTCACTCGTCGGTCTCGAAATTTCCAGACATACAGTAAGTTTATCCTGCCGTTGACTTGAAAGATTAAACAACAGCTTGAGTGGGTGCCCGTCGATGCTCAGTTTGGTCATGAAGAACACTTGGTGAAGTTGAGTTCGATGGGTAGGCAGGTTGAGCATCTTTCATCTGCCGCAAAGGGGTTATTCCCTCCTGCTTATCTGGGTTTTTTTTAACGCAATATTGCCTTTGGCTTATAACTTCCGCTGAACAAGCCCGTGAAAATAAGATCTGATGGAGAACCGTCATAAGAAATGCCTGGCGGGCTGTACCTTCGTGATTCTTTCTGCTGAGAATCCACCTTTTATTTTCTTTTTTCGCCGTTGGCAGAACAGAACAACCGTACGAAATGAGAAGCCTTGCAACACAGAGTACTGTCCGGCTCTCCCACGTGCCAGACTCTGACCCTGCCAAAAGCCTAGTATAAAAATCACCTGCCGCTGCTAGTACAGGACGGCGCGCGTCGCGATTCGCGGACGTGGTTATCCACGCTGCCATCGAACCACCTGTCTCTGAAGGAACTGTCAGGAAGCTCTCCGTCCACCGACGCAAAATCCACTGGTGTACTGTAGCATACTCCGGCCAAACCGGAGCATCGATCGCCTTCACCAGTGGGCAGTAGCCCAGCGTGACAGGACACTAGTGACACCCCAGTCGCTCGACGCATGCACTCCGTCCTGCTGATCGTGTATGGAAATCTGAAAAATCGCGCTGGTGCATCACCTGCGTGCCCAAACGGCCAAACGCATCAAGGGATCTACGGAGTAGCGGTGAGTCGGTCTGTCGGTGACCCGGCGGCCACCGGCCAAGTCCAGCCGCTCAAGGATACGGAGTGGGTCCACCGACGTACACTCACGAGTGCTCCACGTCCCTGAACCAGACAATCCCAGAGCGTCAGCCGCCCTAGTACCCCTCGTTGACGAAGGCGGAGGAAGAGAATAGAGAAATCCAAGGGCCGGCAGGCAGCGCAGCTGCGCAGGGGCCCCCACACCCGCGCGAGGGGCGGGTCCGGCACCGAGGCATCATCGGCACCGGACCGAACCAAGCGGAATGATAACAACGGCGTCGCGGTCGCCCCCGCCTTGTCGGGCCGTGGGGGCCGGGCGGCGGGCCCCGCGCTACGCGACACGGACACACGGGACGCCCCCGCCCCCGCCCGTCGTCTCGTCGCCGTCCGTTCGGCCGTTCTCCCACTCCGCTCGCGGCCGCGCGCAGAGCTTCTGGCTTCCCGGCCGTATCCGGTGTCCGCGTCGCCGGGCGGGGCGCCCGCCACGTGGCCGCCGCTCTCCCGCGCATGTCGGCGCGCGATAGCTGTCCCGTCCTCGCTCGTCGGTCGCCGCGCAGCGCGCACCGTCTCGGCTCGCGGTCGCGGCCGCCCATCCCGATGCCTGCCCGTCCCATCCGCGAGCTGCCCTCCTGGCGCCGCGACACGCGGCGCTGCTGACACGGGCGAAGGCGGGCCGTTCGGCCGACGTCGGCGGCGCACGGCTCCCCGCCACGGTCTCGTCTCGTCTCTCGCGTACGGCGGCTGGGGTACATGATCGCGTTGCTTAACTGGGACGGCTCTCTTGATTAGCCAGCACAGGATCCTGTTACGGCGGCCGCCGCGGCGGGGGGCGGGGCCAGATGCGGTGCACGTAACGTAAGCTGGGCAACGCGCGCCGCCTACTCCGTATACTGAACTTACTTGCGTTGCCATCGTTCGTCGTCGCTGTACATGTCCGCCCCCTCGGATCTTTTGCGGCGTTCAGACAGAACTGAACGTGCGATATAACAGGAATCCATGTTACATCACGGTGGACGGACGCACAATCCATACTGATACCATACGTGTACATACTGCAAGCCAGAAGTGACAGTGTCCTGCAGAGCTGAGCTGTTAGCTTTTGAGCGAGAGAGAGAGAGAGAGAGCGCGCATATCCGTTCCTTCCCAGTGCGCACCGACCATCAATTATTTCGACCATACTAATGACCGCACCCGTCACACCAAAACCTAACGAGCGACTAGTTTACTCTACTAAAAACTCCCTGGCGATAAGCTCATAGTCACCGTCACACTCACAGAGCGCCTCGCCGGCCGTCCCTGTCGCCACTCGCCACACAGCCCACAGCCGCGCGCACCGACTCGCGCCCGCGAAAAATCCCGCCACGCCCACGCCCTAATCGCCCTCCCACCAACTCACGCCCCACGCTAATCCCCACCTGGCCGCTCGCCTAATCCCCAACTATTTATAGACCCCACCGCTCATAGGCACAGGAGAAAGAGAGGGAGGGGGAGGAGGGGGAGAGAGACACACACACGCAGACGGACCAGTAGCAACCCACGACCACCACCCCCCCGCCGCCGCGGCAAACTGCTGCTGCTGATCCAACCGGGGATGGAGAGGGACGCCACTGCCTTCTGCCCGCCGCCGCAGCCCGCGCCGGTCGCCCAGGCTTCGGCGCCGCCCGCGACGGTGCTGGGCGCCGGTGCAGCGGTCGCGCCCGTGGCGGCAGGGAACGTCCGAGGCGGCGGCGGCGGAGGAGGAGGGGAGGCAGTACCGCGGCGTTCGGATGCGCAAGTGGGGCAAGTGGGTGGCGGAGATCCGCGAGCCGAACAAGCGGTCGCGGATCTGGCTCGGGTCCTACTCCACCGCCGTCGCCGCCGCGCGCGCCTACGACACGGCCGTCTTCTACCTCCGCGGCCGCTCCGCGCGGCTCAACTTCCCCGACCAGCTCGACGGCGCGGCGGTGGCCGACAGCCCCGAGGGGCACAGGGACGGCGCGGCGGGCGCGGGGCTCACCGCCGCCGCCATCCGCAAGAAGGCGGCCGAGGTCGGCGCCCGCGTCGACGCGCTCCACTGCGGCGTCGGCCTCGCTGGTGGCGTCGGCGTCGGCGGCGTTGCCTCTCCGCAGCCGCTGTCGGCCCATCGCCGCCGCCCCAAGAACCCCGACCTCAACCGGGAGCCCACCCCGGACACCGACGACGACGAGTGAAGCCCGCCGATTTTGTCTTTGTTCTTCTTCCTCTCCTCCTCCATCTACCGGTCCCCCTAGTCCTTAGGCAAAACTACTCACCTGAGGGGTAGCTAGCTAGCTAGTAGATAGCAGCAAGTAGCAAGTAAAGCAAGCAAGCAAGCAAGCAGATGGCGCCAGGCCAGACGGATGAGCGTGGGCGGACGCAGCGCAAGGTGTTCGGTGGAATGCGGATGAGCTCGGAGGTGGCCAATAATGGAGCCGCGACGTCGACGTCGACTTCAGGGCCGGAAGCCGTAGTCAGCAGTAGGAGGAGCCTAGCGTGCGAGCCGTGCCGTTTGCCCGGAGGCGACGTCGACGGACGGGGACGGCGACGGCGACGGCTCTAGCAGTAGCTGGAGACAGACGGGTGCGTGTCAAGTGTGTGTGCGGGCATGTAGCTATGCAAGACGGCTATGTACCTCTCCCCTTCACATAAAGACGTGTGTAAAGAAAAAAAAAGATACCCGGCAAGCAAGATGGGCAAGTGCTTCATGAAATCCTTTTTGCTTGTTCGTGACTGATGATTCCGCTTCGAATTTGAAAGGCAACTGGTGCTTTATCATGGAAAATCATGGCAAATTTCAAATACAAATAATTCGTTCTTAAATTTGGGATTTGTTTTTTTCACCGTTCCAAATCCAAATGAGGCCAATTTGAGGGCCTCTCTCTCTAGTGGTGCTCCCTATGCCATACCGGGCCATGTCTGTTTGGCTGAAACAAGCAGCAGCAGGTTGGTTTTCGTCGCGAGCTAGCTTTGCCATCTTTTAGCTACGTCTCGGTCCCTCGGAAGTGGGGGGGCCTCGTCGTGTCACCTGCTGGCGATGGCGGCAGGCGGCAGCCGGCAAGGCGGCAAAGGCTGAGGCCGTCGAGGCGACGGCGGCGGTGGTGCTGGCGTCGGCTGCCTGACGGCGACGGGCACACGTTGCGGTGCCGCGCGGGGATTGGCGACCTGGCCGGCGCGGTGGACGGACACGGACTTGCCGTGCGAGGTGTACGTACCTGTGTCTGTCCCGCGCGAAAATGATAGGCGGTGGGGAAAGTGCGGTGCCGTGCCGGTGTGGCGGCCTGGTGGGGCGGACCGGCCGGTCCGCGTGCGTGCGTGCGTGCGCTGGTTCGTTCGGCCGGCCGTGGGGATGGCGTGGACCGCGGGTGCGCCACCGGTGTCCGGGGGTAGTCGCCCTCATCGTCAGCTGGCCAATGATGCGCGTGTCGGCAATTGATTACGGCGCTCGAGAGCCGCCGCCCCGGCCCCGGCCCCGCCCCCTGGAGCTGGACCTGGACCTGGATGGAACTGCAAGCGAAGATTCGTGTGGGCTCGGCGGACGACGACGACGACGACCGGGAGTACGGCGCCTGGTCCACGGCCTCGGCATGGGATGTGGCACTGGCACACACGATTTCTCTGGCGCGTTTCGTCAAAGTATATATGCTGCCCACCACACGTCCATCCGGTTATGCTTTCGGGATCAGATGGTCAGATCAATTAGTTGGTGGGAGACGATGAAACGCTGCATCAGCTCGCATGGCATGGAGCCGGAGCAAAGGAATCAAAGAAAAGGCGTGTTTAGGCCCATGTCGATATTTCTCTCCAGTTTGCGATACAAATGAACAGTGAGTCAGTGACCGTTTGACCACGCCACGTTGATGCCTTGTGGGGACGTGTAGAGTGTAGTTGTGCAAGAAAAAAACATGATTGATGAATATCTGCACTCTGAAACTGGGAGTAGCTTTCTTGTGCACTGAAGCGGAAGAACATTCCCACTAGAGACTTCGGGCGGCGGCAGCAACAATCATTCAATCAAGCAAGTATCAAGTATGGACGGCAACGACCCCCATAGAGTATCTCGGCGACGACAACGACGTCGTTCGTGCCTGCGATCATGAGAATCCATCTGCGACCATCATCTGGGTCGGCATCACCGCCATGTGGGGAACCGGAAAACAACCCAGGGCGATTTTGGAACGGAGCGGGAGCCACCACGCACCGGATTTCCTTGCTGATCTGGAGTCCGTGTTTCGTCAGGAGCCGTCCCGCCGGCCAGGACACTGGTTTCTGTTGACCGGAGCCGGACTAGGCCGCGCACGCTGCGAAGGCCTCTGACATTTCCGAGCCAATAACCCATCGGAGTATTGTTTTCTAGTGCTTGTGCCGCCCACCAAAGATAGCTAAACTTGTTTAGTCCCTGTTCGTGTACTTGTGTGCTTGGATCGATATCGTGGTACGGGCAGTATTTTAGTTTTTAGAACAAAGACCGTGGAGGTCCCGGATCGTCTGTACTGTACCTCACCGACGGGCGACCACTGCATGATCCGGTGCGGGCTCACTCAATTCGTGGGGTCAGATAAGATCGAGATGCTAGATTGGAGGGCACTGGGTGGCAGGGTGGGTCAACCTATACCTATTCATCCTGGAGCATGTGGTTCCCATAATTCAGTAGGAGTGTGTCTGTTAAACGACTGAGGTGGGTAGTGCGTACCAAATACTAGTACAGTACATAGAACGATCAAGGTAATAGAAGTCTGAATTGTATTTTTATCTGAATGAAGATAGTACATTAGAGGAGCTACACCTACATGGTGTAATCATACGATGCTTTATAAACAGAAAAATGTAGCGTCTATGATTCTACGTGCGTCCATGCCGGATAATAAAATGATCGTCACAAAGACAGAGCTGCTGATGGACACCGTCTTATGTGCCACTCCCTCTCTATGACAGGCTTCTAGGAGAACAATAGGCTAATACCATTACCTCACCCAACCGAACAGAGACGAGCGGTCCTATTGTTAAAAGACACGTGAACTGATCCCATTTTCAATAAAGTTACCTCAGAGCAAACCAAATGCTGTCTAAATATGCGTAGTAGAATATATGTACTAAGACAAAACAAAAACATCTTATAATTTAGTAAAGTGGAAGGTATGACATTAAACCATTGGTTGATTCTTTTTTTTTTTCAGAGTGGTTCCTTACCACAAGGGATGAGCAATGTTCTTATCTTAAGGTTACTACTCCCTCAAACCCATAATAAGAGGTATTCTAGCCTCTAACATTTGTCCTGATTTATTTGCCATTCTCATATTCCAATGCATATCTTTTTCCCAATATATACCTCTCTCTAACTCGTTTCCTGTACATCACAACTTTCATAGAGCAGTTTTAACCTATAAAAGATGAGTTAGTTTCTATATTTGCTAAGTCATGTAGACACAACATATAGAAATCACATTCTTAATGAGTAGTTTCTTCAAATACTCCTCTCTCCATCATCTACTTATCACATCTCTTCATATATTGGTTCGCATGCGTACATTTTTTATCTAAAAAACTATTTTTCTCCACTATTCTTTAATTTCAGCACAATATCATTATTTTGCTTAGTTTTCACCTTAATAAATAAACATATCAAACTCTATACTTCATTTTCCCCTCCCCACACCTGTTTCTTTCTCTTTCTCTCCGTCACCATGCGACGCATCTGCTCCGCCTCGCCTGCGCGACTCCTTCTTGAGCACTCTTCTCTACCGCTCGGCGGGGGGGGGAGGAGTTGTGGCAAGAGGCGGCATGAGAAGCTGCAACAAGGCAGCTAGAGCATCTGATTGTGGATGTGTTCTTCTCTGACCCAGAGATGGCGCCCGCAACCACCATGGCACCATCTCGCCACCTACATCCTCGTCCCTGTCCCCGTCCCTGTCGTTGTCCCTGGCATCTATAGTTGTAGCTTGTGGCAAAAATCTAATGTGCTAGGGTGAATGGAGGTTTCCCTCACCATTGAGGGGTTGAAGGATGGATTTTAAGTGGTTGGAAATTGAGGGACAAGTTGAGATGCTCATTCCTTCAGTGCCCATTAATTGCTAAAAAGATACTCCCTCCATTTCAAATTATAAGTCGCTTTGATTTTTTTAGTTCATTTATTTTGCTATATATTTAGACATATTATTATATATAGATACATAGCAAAATGGATGTATCAAAAAAGTCAAAGCGATTTATAATTTGGGATGGAGGGAGTAAATAATATGAGATGTAGGGAGTATTCTAAAACCCTTGGATTTTTAGACCAATTAGCATTTGTATATTATCTATAAAGTGGGTTTCTAGATGTCTGTCTGGTCAATCGCTTGAGGCCATGCCTTAATGTGCTAATCTCTCCAAATATAAGAGTGTTTACAATACTATTATGGCGTTCAATTGTATTCGTGCAATTAATGGATGAGAGAAGTAATTTATGTTAGATCTCTCCAAGGTGTATGTTCCATGGTGTAGTTTTTCAATCTCTTCATAATGGTAGGGCGCCCTTGTTCAGATTGAAAAAGTTAGAAAAAATTAGAACTTGTAGCATTTCATTTGTATTTGGTAATTATTGTCCTTTCGTGAACTAATTAGGCCCAAAAGACTCGTTTCGTGATTTACAACCAAACCGTGCAATTATTTATTTATTTTACTTATATTTAATGCTTCATGTATGCGGCTAAAAATTGATGTGACAGAGAAAGTATGAAAAAATCTGAAATTTAGAGGGGAAGAAAACAAGTCCAAGTTGACTTGCATAACCTCAGTGCGCTACTCATTCATTTCGATTGGGTATTTGGGTGTCTTGACATCTTTACCCCTTCGCTTGGTCTACGCCAAATTGATCCTATGATCTATCATACTCCCTCTGTCCTACTGTGATTGTCGTTGTAGGGACTGACCACGTGCAGCAGTTGATTCAATGGACGTGAAGACAAAGGCGTCCAGATTCAATGCGGGGGCGGTGAACCGGGACATTCAAAACTTGTGCCAGGACGACAATCGCTGCGGGACAGAAGGAGTAGGTGCCAACGTGAGTTATTGCCTTATTGGTCTCATCCATATCAATTGTTACAACATCTCCAGGTAGTTAATAAAGCACTCACATTTTATAAAGGCAAAAACAAAACAATAATATTGTGATAAAAAAAACAATTTGAACAATAAATATTAACTTGTTAGTCATGGCTCGAAGCGTATCCTTGAACTCTTAAAAGTTAACTACTATGAGCAGTCGATGTCGTATCTTACAAAGGGAAAAGTCAAATACAGTACTGTATTAATTATCACACGTATATGAATTATTACCCAATCAAAAGTAACTTGAGATAGCAGTATGCTTAGACCTAGACGACCGACAAGTGACTAACTCGACTTGGACTGATGCCAGCAAAACCGTAACTTGACATTTAGATAACCCATGTGTGATGACAACAGCTAACCAGTGCTTTCGTCATGCTCTGAATTGAAAGTGAAACCACCGACCGACAAATTAAGCTTAGGATTTGGAAGTAGTACTACGTGCATACACGACAGAAACAACGGTCACGTAGGATTATTATTGAGTGAGCTAAGCCATACGCAGATGACGCCCAGGAGTACTCTACTGCTACTACTAGTAAGTAGTGTGTGAGACTACACGTCGCTGCTGCGCCTGCGGACGCCGCCGTCGCCTACGCAAGTATCTTGAGCCGCTTCACTGACTTCACAAAGACCCTGCAAGGAAACCAACGTCGTTTTAAGCTTTCTTTTGCTGAATAATTGGATTGGATTGGATTGTTGCCATTGCCATCATCACAAACCATATGAACACAAATATTAGTAGCGACTGATACTTACTCCCACGGCACATCATCTCCGACGAGCAGCCAGTCCCCTTCGCCGTCCTCGTAGGTGACCACATAAGGATGGCGACGGCGGCGCTCGTGTGAAGCCACCTCCTCCTCTTCTTCTGCTGCACGATCTGCACCTGCACCTGCCAGTGGTTACAGGAACGCGACCAAGTTAATTAGCTGCGACCGAACGAACGGGAAGCTACAGCGAGGCACGTGTCGGAGCCAGATCGACGGCGGCTGATGGTTACTAGTACAGAACAATTAAATAAAGGCATCCGCAGCACCGCCGGTCGCCGGCCGGCCGGCCGGCTCGCCGCGGGAACGGGACGCACCTTGTTGGTCAGCCGATGGGAACATGCGCTGGAGCGTGCGGAGCAGCTCCTGGTACGAGCCGTGGAGGGACACGTCCACCTTCCGCCCGATGGCCACCCCTTCCATCTTGACCTTCACGTACCCGCCGCCGCCGCCGCAGCTCCGCCGGCGCGCGCACTTCACCGGCGGCCACCCCACTAGCCTCTTCTTCCTGCGTCGTTAGACACACGACGGATTTCGATAATAAGAAGACCCGCGCGCGCAAATAAAACGTACTAGTATATTCTAGTTCTACTACTAAACGACAAGATCTCGGTATACGCACGTTGTATGTTACTTAGTATTATGAACCACTGCACACTACGTACTCACTTGCTGCTCGGTTCATGGTCGACGCGGTCGCGGTCGCCGCCGCCGCCGTCACCGTCCTCAGACACGAAGAGCGGAAGAAGCGTGGCCTTGGCGGCGGCGGCCCCGAACGCGTCGCCGAACACCCTCTTGTTCCCGCACGCGCCCGCCGAGCCGCCGAGGAGGCCGACGAGCTCCCCCCCGCCGCCGCCGGCCAGCGGCTGGTGCGGGTTCGGCAGCGCGAGTCCGAGCTCCAGCTCCATCCGATCGATCACTTTCCCTTGATCAGCTCCGCACTACTACGTGCGCTCATATGCGGCGCAGCTGACACACCCACTCCGATCGATCCAGCTAGTAGTGTGCGACAGACTGGAAGGCACACGGCGAGGGAGAGCTAGCACAGAGCACAGCACAGCGAAGTCCAGCTAGTCAGGCTCGACCATGAGCTGCCAGAGCAACCCGTAATAACGCGATCGGCTGATGACGATGGGTGTGTGTATATATACGTGCAGCGGCGCACGCACATGCGGATGGATCGATCCGGGGTCCGGGCGGCGCAGTCGGCAGTGGGGGCAGGCAGGGCGGATGAGATCTGGGGAGGAAATGAGGAGGAGGAATAAACAAGGGGCCGACAGGGTGTCGGGTGTCCAGGGGACCCCGCCGCGGGCGCGCTGTCCGCCTGCCGCCCCGTTGCCGAGCGCGGACCGACACGGCCACACCCCACGGCCCCGTTCGCTGCTGCCGCCCCCCGGGACGACGGGGGGTTTCGTTTCGTGGTGGGGTTTTGTGGCCGGCTTCTGCATGCTGCTGCTGCCGTTCCGCGACACGGCACGGCTAGTGAGCGGCTGATGCCGGGGGATGTTGCCGTGGAGAGTGGGCACCGCCGCTTTGCTTTGCCGATCCAGCGCGGTTTTTCGGTGCGGACTTGGGTTGGTAGTGTGTGCCAATTCGTGCACAAGCGTGGGGCCGGCGAGCCTGAAATAAAGCTCGCTGCCTGCTTGCCTGGTGTAGTACCTCGCAAGATTTCTTCAGTGCAGTGGGAGCGGTTGTCATGCACCGGCGCATATGATTGCCACTCCTAGCTATTATTTAAGATTTGTGATGATGATTGGGTACGTTAATCCTTCTGCGTCATCTGTCATGCCCACGTAGTACAAACCAGTACAGTAGGCAGCTGGACACTGCAACAATACTTACACCGAATATATATGGTCTTTGATAAGGTGGTTTTCGATTGCAGAGAGATTTTCAAAATCTGAGCTATTTTTTTTAGAATCTACTCAGGCAGGCAACTCGACACCGCTGTCAAAAAACAGCACCATATATAGTTTCGTCCCCTTTTTAATTATAAACCATTTTTTGTGTTCATGAGAACTACTCTATTTTTCCCTAAACTCTAATAGTAGTAGACAAATAAAGTGTCACGAAGGCAGGCAACATGTGGGCGCGCAGCTGTTCCCTGTGTGAGTGCTGGGATTCTGATGAAGGGAGCTGGCGGTCCCCCTACACGCCACCAAGTCAAGCGCAGAGCCGGCCGCTACTACTGCACACTTCTCATCTCAGCGGATCTGCCACTGCCACTCGCTTGTGTCACTCGAGTATACATGCACTGCACTGCATCGCGATCTGCACGAATGGGCACCGCGCTTCCCCATGCCTCGGCGCGCCCGCTGCCGGCCGGCTCTGTCCTGGACGTTCCGGACTTGTGGCACAAGCCGCAGTAAAAAAAAACTTCTGTGCAGATTTTCAGCGCCCAAACGACCGTACCGCGCCTACTGTTTGATTTTTGTACAGTATCCTTCAGTCGTGTGCACGTCGGGCTGACACGTACTCAGGGGACAAGATTTCACGGAACGACCCGGACGTCAAAAAGTATGGGCGTTACGGCTCCACTAGTACGAAAAGAAAAAAAAGTCGGGTGGTGTCGGATGCTGCCCGCACGCATCCTCCGCGAGCCGTACGTTCTCTGCGATGGGACTGGGAGGGAGGAGCAGTTTTTCCGTGCCGGTGCTGCACAAACCACTGTCCCGCCGGCACGCAGAGACACGAGCCGGCGAGCCGGCGACACGAACACGATGGGATCGCTCCCATGGCGCTGCCGCCTGCCGGTGATGGAAACAATGGTGGCGTGGCGTGATGATGAGATGAGTGGTGGCCGACGAGAGACAGACGACTCGTGTTCTCGGTTCGGCAGCCGTTGGTTATGGTTACGTGCCTTGGCGAGATTGTACATCCGCGTCACGTCTCCAAGACTTTGAGATTTTTTTTGTTAACTTTAAAAGCTTTGAAACAAAGAACGTCCGCCACACGCCGGTTGGATTTCCCTTGATGGCGATACAGCAAACCAAACACAAAGCATTGTCGCGTCGGTTCAAGGGAGCACATAATCTGCGAAGCTACAAAAGGCTACTAGTACTCCTGCAGCGTGTCCGGGAACTCTGCTTTGACCAGGACAGCTCATGGGTGCTTTGCATCCGGTCCGTGGAACCCTGATCGGCTGATCTTGGCCGGAGAGGGCTCAGTGCTTGACTGCCTAGTTCATGCTTCCCCTCCGTCTTTCAGACCACCGAACACGCGCTCGCCAACTCGCGATCACGCAAGTACAATGAACTCACGCAGGAACCTATCCCTGTCCGTCCGTCCGTCCGGGACAGGAAGAACGGCACGGCCCCCGTCCGTTCTCTCGGGAACCAGCGTATTCCTTGGACGTTTCGTTCGAAACAGGTCGCGGTGCGTCCTCTCTCTCGTCTGGGTCCTCGGTGCCTGTAGCATCCCGAGTGGGCCGTTGTCCCAGCTATCCACTGCACGCACGACGCCGATGCGGTGCGATGCACTGAACCTTGGGAGCGCAGACTCGTCGGGATCGGGTCCCCGGCGCGTGACAAGTGTCGACCAGCCCGTGCTCCGCTCGCCCGGCGCCGCTAGCTTTGGTTTCTGCTGGGTGCAGCCGCGCGCGCCACCGCCACACGAGATATTCGCGCCACGCGTACAGCCGCAGTGCACGCTGCACACTGCTCCTACGAGCAGTAGTTCTCTTGCGGCGAGAGCACCTTGCAATTGCAAATGCTGTGTTTACTGCTCTCTGCTGGATCGGCGCATACTCGGAACCGGATGGGGGCGCATACTCGGAACTCGGAACCGGATGAGAGCCCGTACCAGCATGGCCCTCTCGCTGGGCTGGATCTCCGGAACTGTGTTGCTCCTCAGCTCCACAGCTCCTGCCCAATATCGTGTTGTATGACTACGGTGAGATTACATGGTCCCGACGACGTCATGCCAGCGTGGCACTCATTACATGTCGCCGGGTTAGCCCCGAACCCGATTTTGGTCAAGTTTTACTATCCCACGGAATTTTAACAAACTTTTCCATTCCTTACGGATCTCAAGATTAAAAAAGTCACCGCATACACCTAATTGTCCTTAAAAAAGTAGACACCAGTATATCAACAAATTCCATTTGGATTGTCCATGACTAATTGTCAGTTCAAACTAAAAATGATAGTCACATAAAAGATCTATGTAGACACCCCTCCTATCATAATAATCAAATTTTTATAATCAGGTGTTCATCCGAACAAAGTTGATTATATGATGGATTATTAAAACCAAAACTCTTTGTTAACCATAATCCCCATATAATCTAGGTGAGACTAGGTGATATGGGGTTATAGATGTTGAAATTCCAACTTGTCTCTGATTGATATAGTCCAAGTTACCAATAATAAAGGATAAGATAGGAGTATATCTATGGACCCTGACACTCTGATTATTAAAATCCATGATCCTGATTATAATAATCCAATGCATAATCTAGACCTAAACAAACAAACACACACACACACACACACACACACACACACACACACACACACACACACACACTGATGGAACTAATCACCAATGACTGGAAATATAGACCCGATCAAAGATCCTCTAAACATCAACCTGAGCTGTGGTGCATTACCATCAACCATATGAGACCAAATTTGGAAACAAATGATTCTCTGACATGAATGGTTCAAATACTTAAAGATAGATAGACATATAAATACTCCTACTCGTGTTCTATGAGCTGAATTTACAATGAAGCCAAAAAAAACTAGTAATCTACCATGTTTCTTTCTCTTTGAGCATGCGATAGGTTTCTTTCTAGAGCAAGTGAAAGCAGATGAACTTGTAGTTAGATACAACACAACCTTTACACAACCATGTCCGTATTCACTTCACATTGCAAATGTAAACTCCACAGATAACAAATGGGAACAAAAGGTTTCTTTTAGGTAAAAAAAAGGGGACTGCAAAGCTGAGCAGACAATAATATAACAACTTGCTGCCCATGGAGATATATGGGAGGAACAAACACAAGTGATGAATAGTTTGAGTTGTTCAGGTAAGATAGAAGAACGTGATGATGAAAAAACAAGAATAAAACCAAAGTACTACTTGAGTGCTTTTACACATTAGAAACATAGGGCTGGTTGTGAGCATTCTTCCAATCTAGCATATGCAAAGTTTTTTTTATCACGAAAAGCATCTGCGACGACAAAGACGGAGCCCTCTCTGCCTTTTGTGGAAGTGGTCCTCCCGGTGTGGCAAAGCCAGAACTTGAGATTAGGGGATGGGCCGAGGAGGCACTTACCCTTGAACTGCTTCCAGTTATATATACAGCTCAGTGAAATGAAAGTTTGCTAGTAGTTGCCAGTATATTGACATGCATATATATCAGCATGTGAAAGCTACTACTAGTACTAGAGCATGAATGTTGTCACAGTGCGGTGCGGCTGGGTCAGGACTGGCTGGCGGGCCTTCGCGACGCGGAATTTTAAGAAAAAAGCACTACTACGTGAAATAAAAGGGCCGGGGCTGCGATTGAACTGGCTGCTGGCCTTCGAGACGCGGTTGAAAAGGGCCGGGACTGAAACTGAGCAGGCCGGGATTGAAACTGGCCCTTTGCGAAGTGGATTTTTTTAAAAAATAGATCAAAAAAGAAGAAAAAAAAGTCCGTATTACCTTACTCAAACTTTGCAAAGTCTAGTTTTGTTTACTGAACCCAAAAACCAGGTAAACCTCCCTGAACTTTAAAACCGTTTGTTTTATCTCCATAACCTAGGGTGGTTTTGTCTTTTTCTTTTTTATTTATTTTGGCTTAATATTTAAAATTTATAATAAATCAAAAAATAATAAAATAAAAATTTAATTTTTTTGATTCCACACGAGAAGATCTACACAAAGAACACATAATATAGTATGCTTTAGAACAAAGTTTTGGTTCTAATTTTAAATGTATCATTTTATTTAATTAATTTATAGCTTCAGTTTCTATGTTTCGTCAATTTTTTTAGAAGTGGGCTAATTATTATATGTTTTAACTGTAGTAAAAATTTTATACTCATTAGATTATGTATAACTTAGTTATAACTTTTTAGGTTTATACTGTTAAGAAGTTATACATGATCCAATTAGTGTGAAGTTTTTACTACAATTCAAACATATAATAATTAGCCCACTATAAAAGTTTCACTACAATTAGACCATAGAAACTGTAGCTATAAATTAATTACAAAAAACATATTTAAAATTATAACAAAAACAACAAAAAATTTGTACTAAAGCATGTCATATATTATGTGTTTACAGTGTAGATCTACTAATGTGGAGCCTAATAAATAGATGTTTTATTTTATAATTTTTTGTGACTTACTATAATTTTTCAAAGATTTAACCAAAATAAATAAAAAGATAAAGACAAAACCGCCTTCGAAACCGCTTGTGATTAGGTCAGAAAGGTAAAATGAATGATTTTAAAAGTTAAGAAAGGTGGTTTTGGGGTTCAAGGAAAAAAGAAAAGAGCCTTTTATTTGTGTGTCATTAAAAAAGTTGGTAATCTCATTTGAAGGCTCTAAAAAGTTTGATCTATCAAGAGCGCACAAGTTCAAGAAATTTTTTCTCCCCAAACCATTCCGTCCATGTTCCGTTTAATTTTTCGGGCGTTTAGGACCTCCGACATATGGGTCCAATCCAACGTTTTAAATAGCGGGCTATAAAATTTAGCGTTCACCTATTCTGGCGCTATTGCCGCTATAGTGGCGCTATGGCCGCGCTATAGCGGCAGCTACACGCCGTGGCGTTAGCTTGCTGTTCGCGCTATATCGCCGCTATAGCGCGCTATTTAATTCCAGCCACAGGAAAACATGGTTTCACACTTCACAGGCAACAATCCATAGGGACATGATTTAACAATATAACATGCAACAATCTAACATTCTAACATAATCCATGACTTCACACAAACAGCATAGAGCCATCAAGGCATAAAAGAAAATAAGTTCACAATTCACAGCCATCCACAGAGGTTAGCTGATAAGTTAATTAAGTTCACAGTTCACAGCAAAGCAAAACAGCCATAAAGGCAACAAGTACATAAGCATCCACAATTCCACATTGGCAGCCAAGACTACAAGAGCAATGATCTAGTATGGAGATGGACTGTATGGTTCTTCAGCCTCAGAACCAGATAGCATATGCATATCAGTATCATTGTCATCTTCTCCATCAGAAGATGGAGATGACTCGTCATCCTCAACTGTAGGGATCAACCTCTTTCTCTTCCTGCTCCTTGATTTCTGCTGGTTAGCTCTCTTTGATCTCTCTTCTCCTTGAGATGCAGCTGCAACTCCTTGTGATGATGCTCCAGTTCCTCCTTCCTCCTCTGAATCTCTTTCTATTGGCTCAATACCAGTGATCCACTCATTGTCTTCATCTTCTAAAGCATCGTGGACAGGTTTCTCTAAGGGATCTTTGTCCTTGTTGTCCTTCTTTTGCTTTAGTTTTGAGTTGAACTTGACAAACACAAGATCCCTCATTCTATCAACAAGGAGCCTGTTGCGTCTCTTTGTGTGGACCTGCACAAGTTTGATTATTTTTTTTTTAAGTCTAAGTCAATAACAAAAAAGAGGATTAAAGAATTGCAAAATGAACATAGAAAATAGTACGTCTAAGTCAGATTCGTACTTACTTGTTCATATGAACTCCAGCATCTCTCACAAGCTGATGAACTCATGTCAAACTTAGAATTCTTGCAGCTAGCTTTCTGAGGTTTGGTGCAGTACTTCCATGATTCAGCCACCATTTAGCTAAATTACAAAAAAACATAGGACAATGTAAGATACTATGTACCAACTACCAAATTCTATTTTAAATTAATATTTTTCATACCTGGATCAAAATTGATATTTTTGCACTGCCTTTTAGCAATTTCTTTGCCAAAGGATCCTTCAGCAATGTTTTAAAGGCGGTAAGGCGAGGCGAGGCGAGCAACCCCCTTCCGGACGCCTAGGCGAATAAGGCGATCGCCTAGGCGACTCCATATAAACATATTAATATATAAGCTAACTAAAATTTAGAAGCAAACCAGACATTAATATTGCCAATTCTTAGCATGTAATACAATAATAATAAGGGGTGCTACAAGGATACTAGTGCACAACATCAAGTAGTAAGATAGCAACTCTGAGATCTCTAATGTCTAATCAATGTCATCTAGGGCCGCTGGCCTTCTCCTTCTTCTAGTGTTTAAGTCATCTCTCATCTCCTTTCTAATTGCAGTAGTGGTCATTGTGCATATTTTTGTATCTCCAAATCCACCAGCTAGATGTTGCTTCAACCTTTTTATCCCTCCATAAAATGAGTGACCACACAGGGTGCATGTCACCACATCTTTGTCAGAAAGGTTTGGCCAGTGGGCATACTTATGCCCTGGATCTGAACTTTGCCATCCTGTGAACCAGAGCAGAGGGGTAAAAACAGAGTAGCAGCCAGCAGAATTAGCACAGAGCAGCAGGGAACAGACAATGCAAAGCTTCGACCTTCAAGAGAGGAAAGAGAGGATAAGAAGAGGGAAAGAAGAGACATACGCGCGCGACAGGCAAGCAGGAGCTGGCACCGTGAGGAGCAGGGAACCGGCGAGTCTCCCTCAATCCCGCTCTTCCTGCACGGGATGTGCGAGCGCGCAGAGAACAGCGGAAGCCAGCAGGTGCGATGGATTTCCTCTCTTGGTCTCTCCTCTCCCCTTCTTATCCACTCCCAATCCCTCTCTCGAGCGCCGCGCGCGCGATTTCTTTCCCCGCGCGATTTCCTTCCCCGCACGTTTCCTTTCCTTCCTAGGCTCAATTTCTTCCCTCGCTCGATTTCGTCTACGCGCGCCCGTAGGGAAAGACCAAAGATGAGAGAAGTCCCGCGCGGGCGCGATTCCCGCCCTGGCCCCTTCCCTTTCCCGCGCGCCCGCCTTGGATCTCCCTTCCCTTTCCCGCGCGCGGCCGCTCACGGGTATGGCGGGCGCCTCAGGCTGGTTGGCGACGCCCCAAACGCCTAACGCGAAAGGCGGATGCCTTAGGCGCCCAGGCGGACGCCATACCACGCCTGGCTAGGCGAGCTCCGACGCCTAGACATTTTTGTCGCCTGGACGCCAAGTCGTCGCCTAGGCGACGCGTTTTAAACATTGTCCTTCAGCATCCTGAAACTGTTGCAGCTCTTCAATAATCTTATCCTGAGTGTCTTCATTTGGAACAAGCTTCGTAATGCAACTTATTACAGCCTCTCTAAGTGATTCATTCTCCCCTATAGCCAACTTGTTTTGATAGTAATAGAAAGGATTCAAGTAGTAACCAGCCCTATGTAAAGGTGTCTTCAACTTACTGTCCCACCTTTTGTCAATGATGTCAAAAACATTCTCAAACTTTTTCTTCTCATTGTTGAACCTCCTAGACATCTCATTCTTAGCTTCTACTAGATACCCATACAAGAACCCCATGGCTGGAACATCACTATCCATTCTCCTCAACACAATAGCTAATGGCTCAAAGTAATTAACAGCAGTCTCAACTTCTTTCCAGAAACTTTCAAATGTCACAACCTTGTGTGCTTTCTTCCCCTTGACACTCTTTAGGTAGCCTAGTTCATTGAGCTCATCCTCCCTAAAAAGCCTCTGCAATTGCTTCTTGTTTTCTAGCAAGCTCTTCAAGTTCAGATAAGCTGTTGCAAACCTTGTAACACCACACCTCACCAAATCTCTAGAAAGATACTTCCTCATCAGGCTCAAAACTCTAGTATGGGCATACAGAAAAACAGTCAAGCACCTTGCTTTGCTAATTGTTGCTGCAACTCTTGGCATCTTTCCTATATCTTCCAACATTAGATCAATGGTATGGGCTGCACAACCATTCCAAAAAATAGAGGGATGCTTCGCTTTCAACAAACTTGCTGCTGCCTCATTGGGTCTTGCATTGTCAGTTACAACTTGAACTACATTTTGCACCCCTATTTCCTCAATGCATCTGTCAATCAGTTCAAAAATGTACCTGCCATCTTTCTTCACAGCTAAGCAATCTACTGAATCAAGAAAACAAACACCATATGCACTATAAACTACCAAATTCATCACACCTCTACCTCTCTTGTCTGTCCAAGCATCTGTCATAATTGTGCATCCATGTAGCTCCCAAGACTCTTGGTGGGACTTCAATGACTTGCACTTTCCTCTTCCTTTTTTGTAAGAATTTCCCACTCATCTCATATGGAGTTGGCCCTCTCAAGTTCCTGCCAAAGTCTCCAATAGCCTCTAGCATAAGATCAAAGCTAGGAAGTGTGACTGTGTTGTGTGGGATACCTGCTTCATAAAAGAATTGGCATATGTACTCACATGCTCTGTCCCTTTTCTCTTCCCTTTTTTCAGTTGATAGCTTGGATTGGACCTTTTCAGCAACACCAGATGCGCCCTTCCTTGCAGCCACTATTTCTTCTGGGGTCAGTTTACAGTACTTATCCATAGGACCACCTGAAGAAGCACATTTGCTTGTCACCTTCTTCAACACAATAACTGAATTGCCATCAGCATCACTGTGTTCCTCTCCTTCAGAATTACTCAAATCTACTGCAGCTCTATCCTCTTCTTTCTCCCTATTCTTCCTATTCTTGTTATCCAACTTCTTTGATATCAACTTAAGCATTTCTTCTTGCACATCAGATGGGACTTTATCACACTTTGCAACACCACATTTAGGAACTTTACCAAGGTGGCATTTGATTCTGGTTATTCCACCATGATAAGTCTTGCCACAGTAGTTGCACTTAAGAGAATTTTTCTTGTTGACATCTGGCATTGTGCAGTGCTTCCAAGCTGGGTCAGAATCAGATGCTTCAGCAATAGATTGTTGGCCCATGGATGCAGTGCTAGATAAGCCTACAGTAGTACACAGATTGAAATCAGAAAATCACTAACTGTATATAAATGACTAAATGTATGAGACTATAAGTAATAAAAGCACTGAGCTAATTTACAAGCACTGAGCTACTGAGTACCTATGTATAAGTGTATAACTGAAAGTGTGAAATCGCTAATGAACTGTATGTACTATACTATCTAGCAATAATCTCAGTCTGAAATCGGCAAATCGCTAATCTACTGTATGTACTATCTAGTATAAGTTTTCAACCAACAATTCGACCATGGTCAGTGTACAAGTATGTACTATCTAGCAATAATCTACTGATGACAAGAAAATCAAATGAACTTACCTACTGTTGGCGCTGGCGCACTCTCATCTGGACTTGGGTCGGGGCATTGTTGGACCTAGGCGTCACTTGCTGCTGCTGCTCGCCCGTCGCAGCTCGCCCAGCCAGCCGCCACTGCCACCCCCGCCCGCCCGCCCCTTCAACCGGCCAAGCTTCCACGCTTGAGCCGCCCGCCCTTGATCGCCCGACCAGCCCCGCCGCCACCCGCTGCCACGCGCGCTCGCCGCCACGCTAGCCAAAGTCGGCCGCCGCCACGCCGCCCGGCAGCCCAGCCGCCCGGAGTCCCGCCCGACAAGGCTCGCCCGACCACCGCCGCCGCCCGCGTATTGTGTCGGGGAGTGAGGGAGAGGCCGTGAGCTAGGGTTATAGCTTCGAGGCAAAACGTTTTTGGTTGCTTAATTGGGCCACTAGTGGGCTTAATTGGGCCACCCACACTTGTATTTTGGGCCAGCCGGGGAAAACAAGAATAGCGGCAAATTAGCGGCGGGCGCGCGCTAAACCCGATTAAGCGGCGCTATAGCGCTATATCGCTAATAAGCGCCAATAAGCGCAAAAAATGACAGTAACCGGCGGCGGTTATTCCACGCCACTATAGCGGCGATATAGCGGCGAAATAGCGCGCTATTTAAAACGTTGGTCCAGTCAGTGAAAATGTCCTTAATACCCTCAGTCTTACTTCTTTCTCTCTGCGTCACACTCGCTGACAGGTAGACCCCACCTGTCGGGTCTATCCTCTCCCAGCCCAAGCCCCAGCCTCTCTCGCCGTCTCGGTGGCCTCCCGCCTGCCTTCGCAGCGTCGCCGGACCCACCGCTCGCCTCTTCCTCTACCGCCTCCACCTTCCGCACCACTGGAGCCGTGGCCTCGCGCCCCCAAGAAGGAGAGCGAACCCATCGCCTGACCCCAACTTGGCGGCCACGCATCGCACCCCACGAGCCCGCGGCAGCTCCGCCTGCCGAGCTCGCGGTGGTGCTCGCCCTCGCCGAGGCCGTGGCCGCGCCGCATACGGAGTTCCCAGCTGCCGCGTCACGGGCGGTGGCTTCAGCGCGCTACGCTCGCTGGCGGCGGAGCTCGACGCCGACTCCTCTCTCGCTCCCTCGCCCTACCTCAGGCCCGAAGCCACTCTCGGAGGCTGGGGCGGGCGCTCATGCCGCCAGCGCGCCCGCATTTCGCAAGCGAGCTCGTAGCCCTTGGAAGCCACAAAGACAAGGAAGAAAAAGAGAGAAAAGAAAGAGAGAAAGTTTGGGTGGTTGACCAACGGAGCCCATTGGAGGGTATAAAGGTCATTT
Organism: Chrysopogon serrulatus; assembly: GCA_015844335.1. NCBI lineage: Eukaryota > Viridiplantae > Streptophyta > Magnoliopsida > Poales > Poaceae > Chrysopogon > Chrysopogon serrulatus. Next base: position 357,774 of record JADLZL010007518.1, on the reverse strand, counting down.
GACATGTCTATTTGATAGAAGGGTAGGTAAAGGATAGGAAAAGAAAAACCTTCGGAATTGAGATGACACACTTGTCTAATCCTATGGGAAATGAAAACAAGGGAAAGAAAGTAGATGGCCTTTGACAAGACCTAGGTGAAACACAGGAATAGGAAATAGTTTTTAAATCGAACATGTACACAGCAACAAAATCAAAGCTATCCGTTACATAAAAGTACTAGCCGTTGCAAGTGCTAAAGTGCCTATATACAAAACATGTCTATGACTTGCATAAATTTTCTTTGCTGAACTGCAATCCGTAGAAGCCGCAACACTATCAGCTGCTCTCCAAGCCTACATTTCCTGCATTCAGTAAAGGCCCCAACACCATCAGGTCACCTCCAAGACATCAAGAGATCTGAGTCATAAGTTTCATCCTTCAGTTTTCATTTGCCGACATAAGCACTGCAAGAAAATTTGATTGTTTGTTGCACTTTCTCAAACATCAGGTATTGGTAAAATATGCACACAACACATTTTGCCATGGATGGAACCTAGGAACTTTCGTAGGGAAGTTGAAGTCTTGCAAACATCAGGTATATCTTGAGTAGCATCTGAAGTGCAATGGTCATCATTAAAATCTACATTGGTGTGACAAGTATCTCGATACAAGCATCGTTTCCCTTACAAGAAAATAAAATGTACATTAGATAAAAAAAACAAGGCATGGTACTGCTGATAAAATCTGGTAAAAATACAGTAGAAAATAATTCCAGAAAGTAGAGTTCAGATCCAAAATGGTTGTGTTATCAGAAGAATAGAGGCAAAATTATAGAGGCAAAATTGACAATGCAGCGCAGCACGGATCTTCCAAAAGTAAAATATAATTATCCATTCTCAGATTGGGGAAAAAGAAGTTAGTGAGAGATGGACAAGAAGAGACTTACGGATTACTTGCAAGCCTGCTAGCTGTGGTTGACGATGGGGGTTGGGGAGGGTATCGTCACGTGGCCTGCGATGGAGCCGTGGGCAGATGGACGTTCCGGCTAGGGATGAGGGTGACCTTGTGTGGCCCGTTGTGGGCGGACGGAACTGTCGCCGATGACAGCGCTGCCGCAACCGGATCTGGTGCCGGTACGCCGCGCCGAGGATGCCTAATCCGGTTGCCCGATCTGGTGACGGGACGCCGCCCCTGGTGGTGGGGACGGGCCACCGCGGCCGGGTGTGGAGTGGAGCCACCACCTCGCGACGCCGTCGGTGGGTACTAGTCGATGTTGGATGCGCCAACGTTGGGGAGGAGGAGGGAGGAGGACGGCGGAGCCCAGGCCACGCGGCGCGGCCGCTCCCCAGCGCAGCGGACACCAGGCATGGTCTGCGGCGGCTGCCTCGGACGCGCGGTGCAGTGGTGGGGCAACGGCGGACGAGCGACGGCGGCGTGGTGGGGCGACGAGAGGCTCATGTTTTCTTTCCTATGGATTGGAGGTATAGGATTCTAATCCTAAGGAATTTCTCTATGCTTTTCTTGTGTGCCAAAGAGCAGGAAATGAAACTTTCCTATAGGAATCCAATCCTGCGAAATTTCTTTGGTTCATCTGTGAACCAAAGGGGGTCTAGATGGAGAAGTGGACGTAATGGCTTAGGAGAGAATTTTTTTCGAACTTATACGCTGCTGATAGATCGAATTTTTTAATACCTTCAGTGAGATTACTAACTTTTTTAATGGCACACAAATAAAAGACTAAAAAAATATACTTTCGCAAAAGTAAAGCGAGTTAAAGTAAACTTTGTCGTTGAAAGAATGGAGATGGGAATGTGACTGAAACTAAGCTGGCCGGGATTGAAACTGGCTCTTTGCGGCGTGGAGAAAAATATTTCAAAAAAAGATTGAAAAAATGGAGATGGGACTGAAACTGAGCCAGCCGGGATTAACCTTTGCGATGTGGAGGAAAAAAAACAGATTTAAAAAATAGAGATGGGACTGGAACTGAGCCAGCCAAAATGGAGATGGGACTGACTGAACTGAACTGAAACCGCAAAAAATGCCAAAATGGAGATGGGACTGACTCTACTGAACTGGAACTGAGCCAGCCAAAATTGCAAAAAATACATTAAAGAATTGGAGATGCGGGGTATCGATCCCCGTACCTCTCGCATGCTAAGCGAGCGCTCTACCATCTGAGCTACATCCCCTTGTTGTCAAAAAAGCACTAATTTCTCTGTTTCATTTTATTGGGAGGTGCTCCACCAAGATAGACTCTCAGGCGACGTATAATCCGAGAAAGTCTTGGGATTTTGAGATGTGGCTTGGGCAAATTGCACCAGATTTCGGTGCATTGAACTTTCTTATCCAAACAATCTCAAAATCATAATCAGGGACATTTTACAGTGATAGAGCACATGTTATCCATTTTTTTTTCTGAAATATAAAGATTAAAGGGCAGTTTACCATGGCTTTTTTTGTGGAACCAGTTTACTATGGCTTTAGCTCCTTTTAAAAGACATTTGAGTCTAGCTACTCTCGTGAAGTAGCGTGATGGAGCTAAATCTTTTTGGAAAATGTTTGGCAAAAAAGGCTTCGATAATAGTTTTGTTATGACTTATGCTAAATTTTTACGACCTTGCTTATCTAGTACTTTTCCTGTCTTTGAAAGTTTCAACTTCTAGAGTTGTCTTAAGTCAAAATTTTTTAAACTTTGAACGTATTTCTAGAAAAAAATACTAAGATTTATGGTATTAAATCAGTATTATTAGATTTATTATATAATATATTTTCATAAGATACTCATTTTATGTGATAGATATTGATGCTATTTTCTATAAAATTGTTCAAATCTAAAAAGTTTGACCGACACGATTCTAGAAATTGAAGCTTTTCGGAACAGAGGGAGTATTAAAATCACTCTACCTCCTATCTAGTAGGGAAAATGGTTCTAACTCGTTTGTGATTTTTTTTTCTGAAGTCGTGAATGGCTGTTTAGCAAAACTGCAATCACAGCTACATCTAGTCTAGCCAAACAAGCTAAAAATATCCATAGACCCAAAGAGGCCAACTGTCCATCGCAACATAAATGGGCGAATAGCAAATGCAATCACGGCTCAAAAAACACCTACATCCAAAGAAAATGGTAGGCAATCGGCCGAAAAGATGCGATTAAAGACAGCAACTTAACACATGCTGCACTATTTGCCACCTCTAATTTCCCAGGACGGCCCTGTCGCTGGCACGGAGGGCAGTTCCGCTCGATTTACTCACGTTGATTTTTCTGTCATGGTACAGATTCTTCTTCGTATAATCTTAGATGTCCTTGATGCCAGGTACACCGGTGCAGGTGAACAAAGCCTAGCCGTAGGCCCGTACGTGCGCTCTCCCACTAATTGCTGTGGAAAACCGAAACATCTCGTCATCTCATCGCGTATGCAATCCACACGAAAAAACTTTCGGCATCCCCTCCGTGTACCAGACGGCCGTAGTGATGGTGAACGTTGTGGTCGTTGGCCGTGTAACCATCACCACCAGGCACCAGCAGCTCCACCTCGAGCGAGGGTTTGCACCGCACGGCAAGCAGCGGCGTGGGCTTGCCGAGCCCCAAGTCCTCCAGCCCAACCGGCGTCGGTCGGCGCGTGGGAATCGCGAGCAAAAAGGCGACGAACAAGGCCACACCGAAAGCGCAGCTGCGAGGCTGGTCTCCGCTGTTACGTCTTTGCCTGCTTCTCCCCTCCTCCACCTTCCTCTAGTCCAAGTCCCTCCCCCACCGGGCCACCGGCCGCCACCACCACGCCAGCCAGCCAGCCCCCCACCGCTCCATCCGAGTCTTCAACTCCAAGCCGCCCCGGCCCCCTGTTCATCCTCGGTTCCACGCACCGCGCCGCCGGCGGGAGAAGAGGAGAGGGGTCAGGGCGACGCCGATGCACCCCAAGCTGTCGCGGGCCGCCCGCAGGCTCCTCTGCTGCGGCGGGGCCGCCTCCCCGGAGGACCTGTAAGTCGCCGGCTCCATGGCCTGCTCCCCCGCTGCGTTGTTGTCCCTTTTGCGTTTCTTGGCTTGTCTGGGCTTCGCTGAAATCAGCGACGCTGTGTGAGCGCGGCGATTGGTGCTGGTGTCGATAGATGTTTGGGTGTTCGTCCGGGGACATAACGGAATTTCGCGCGCTTGGCTGCTCGGTTCGCGGCCTTTTCTTCTTGGACCACGCCGGGTGCCACCGGGGAGGGTGCAAACTTCTGTAACTAGCTCGTTTCTTGTTTGGGTTCATGTGAATTTGCCGAATTTAACTGATTCAGGCTCCAAATTGGTAGATACCTTATTTGATTTCAGAGCTGGAGTACTGTTTCTACAAGCGATTGCTGTGAGGTGTAGTAGGGATTTTGGTGCTCCGAATTTTGTTGTTTTTTTATTGACACTAAGACCAAGGGAAAGTTTAAACTTTGGTGCCAGACGATGCCAGCTTTATTCTTTCCTCAGCTTCAGAAATAACTATGAAATGGTGGGGGAATTTGGCATGTTGGTCTTGTTTGATTTGATGAACCATCCTAAAATTCATGATCAATTTTCTACGCTCGGACTAGGCAAATTTGATCTACGTGCACAAGGGGGTTTGTATCAGTGAAACTAGATATGAGTTGATCACCTATTCTATACTTGGAAGGTTAGTTGATAGTAGCTCATCATGTATTTAATTGCTTTGTTTGTCAGGTCTGATGAAGGAAGTGGATCATTGAGGTGGGTGTTCTCATTGAGAGAGCTTCGATCAGCAACAAACAGCTTCAATTACGATAACAAGATTGGAGAAGGGCCACTTGGGAGTGTGTATTGGGGACAAGTTTGGGACGGTTCTCAGGTTTCTGCTCTGTACATCTTCATCCTTGCTGTGAATTTTAATTTCAACTTTATTGCCTGCCGGTTCGCCCAGTCACATTTACTTTGCACAGTTTTGGGACATTGATCTTTGATTGCGTTATTATTAGGTAGGTAGGATATGTTGTCATTGGGAAGTCAACCAAAAAAAAAAACACATTATATGAACTGGCTACAGGTTTGCATATCTCCATCTTGTGTAAATAAAAAATAAAAAATGCCTGCATTACCCTGTCATGGTGGCAACTATTGGCCATGTCTTCTTTAAAATTATGATTGAGGTCTCATGAATCATGATCCTCTTGGGGTAGCCTTCTTTTTAAGCATTGCGAAAAGAATTAGTATAATGCTTAATAGACAATTTTTATATGTACTTGTGTCCATATTGTGCAAATTGAGTGGCTGGGAATATTGTGACAACGTGTCATTCCATTCATTATTCTCTGTATCCAGCTTCGATATTATATAAAACTAAGTTGAATTCAATGCAACCTACTGATTGACTTTACCAATCTTCATTGATGCAGATCGCTGTCAAGAGGTTAAGGAATGCAAAGAGTGGCACAGAAGTGGAATTTGCTTCAGAAGTCGAAATATTGGGAAGAATAAGACACAAGAACCTCCTAAGTTTTCGTGGATATTGTGCAGATGGACCCGAACGCATTCTGGTGTATGATTATATGGCGAACTCAAGTCTCTATGCACATCTTCATGGAACACATTCTGCAGAATGTCTCCTTGACTGGCGGAGGAGAGCAACTATTGCCATTGGCACTGCTCGAGCTATCTTGTTAGTGAACGACCTCTTTATCTTTGCTCATAACAGAATAATATTGATAACGCATTATTGTTGCTTTTGTTAAACACTGTGACAGACATAACTCAAGTACTTTCTCACAGGTACCTTCATCACCATGCAACACCTAAGATAATCCATGGAAGCATCAAGACCACCAATGTGTTACTGGATTCAGACTTCCAGGCACATGTTGGTGATTTCGGTCTGATAAGGCTTATTCCTGATGGAATGGACCATGAAAAGATAACCAGCGAAAGCCAACGAGGCTATCTTGCTCCTGAGTACATTATGTTCGGCAAACCAACAACAGGTTGTGATGTATACAGCTTCGGAATAATACTATTGGAGCTTGCAAGTGGCAAGAGGCCGATAGAAAAGTCGGGTTCTGTTAAGACATATGGAATTCGAAACTGGGTGCTCCCACTGGCAAGGCAGGGTAGATACGATGAAATTGCAGACTCAAAACTGAGTGACAAGTTCTCTGAATCCGAACTAAGAAGAATGGTGTTAGTTGGGCTAGCATGTACGCATTCAGAATCTGAAAAGAGACCAACAATGCTTGAAGTTGTGCCATTGCTGAAAGGCGAATCAAAAGAAACCCTTCTTAAGCTTGAAAGAGATGAGCTGTTCAGCTCAGACTCGATGGTGAGTTCGCAGGGAACACCAACCCCAGATGGGAGCACAGATTCTGCGCCAAAGAAAGATGAAGAACTGGCTGGGGCGTGAACTGTGATATATTGCTACTGTAGGCGATGGTAGAATGCATATTTGTGGTATTGATGATTGGTTTGTGCGGTTTGACATGAATTGTATAGGCATTGTTTTCTGTAAGGTTTTTTTTCTCTCCCTTTTGAGCGAGTAAGGAAGAGTGAGGGGTTGGAGATAGCTGTTATGCGAAGTGCTTTTTGTATGCACCGCATAGAAAATGCACATGTTTTCCAGATGTTTGTATATTTCTCTGATCATGTTGTCCTCATTAATTTGCACAGAATGCTTGCCCTTTAATTTGCAGATATACTAGTATACAATGAGACAATTAAATTACTTCACTCATAAGCCGACTCATAAAACAAGCTGACTGATTTGCCGTGAGAGAAAAATATTGTTTGATTTCTAGACTGAATTTTCGATTTATGTCAATTTCCATAATCCTCGCCGTCTCATGTCGCATTCACACCTTGTTGGCAAATACGTTCAGTTGCAAGCTACTCTTTGCAAAACCTTTATGTCAGGTCTGGCACACCCATGGCCAGTTCGCAATGAACTAGACCTCAAACAGACAAAATAGCAACTGTCTTAGGCAAAGCATATCAATAAATTAGTTGAGATGTGAGGCACGGTTGGTAGTTGGTACGTGCAAACAACTGAATGGCGCAATGGCACCCGAATTATATATAGCATAAAGACCAGAATCTCAATCAGAAGCAGTAGTTGAGGGTAAAGCAAAGGAGCCGCAATAAAACAGTTTATAAAAACCGAAACGCGGCAAGCGTAGTGTCTGCTTTTTGCCCCGTCATGGCCCCATCCAACTATTTGATTCGATCGGATTGGGATTCACGCACGCTTTTTCCTGTAGTGCCCAGGTTGTTAAAGTTGTTACAAAACTTAGATCGACTACCAGTAGATCAGCATGGGTAAACAAGTTTGCAGTGTAATACATCGAGTATGTGTATGTATGTATGTATGTATGTATGTATGTATCAACTAAGCATCGCAGCTAAGTGGAAATGAAGTAATAACTTCTGACAAAATCACCTGCCAAATGTTCTATGCAAGTTAATTATCTGCATACGGACGTACCGGTTTTGGCATTGGGCCTTGCTAAGTGATGAAGAGAAAAAAAACAAAGGAAAGAGGCGTGTGATGCATACCGAGCAATATATATAGACTAGACTACGGTGGTGCAGTTGTTTGCATATATACATTTATCATATCATGTCATACTATATATCAGGATAGTGGTCACTGGTCAGTTGGAGAAAAAAGTTCTGATGAGGTATATTTCAGGTCCAGCGCGCACTGAACTCGTGGTCACTTATATGCTGTGTACTTCTCTTCTCAAGTACGTAATCAACATTCAAACAGTTGACCAACGGATAGTTTTGATAAACCTCATTACCACTCATTTAATCACCCAATTGGGCAGCTAAACAGCAGATGAAACGTCAACTGAACGGCTCTAATCAATCAGCATTCATACTGTGAACCAGAAAAATTAGCTCAAAGTTTTGCTTCGAACAGTTCTGTGTTCACAGAGGGAGTTGGTAGTGTGAATCGCCCAAGATGTGGATATATACGTATATATAGTTCTATCTACAGCACTACAGAAGGTAGCAGCTCGCGAAAAATAGCAATGGCGCTTTGCTGCTGGCCTGCTGTCGAGGCGTCTCGCCAGCTGCCCATCCGCATTTTGAGCCGCCACCTCGTGAAGGCCTCTGATCCTTCCATCAAGCCACACACTGCCGCGGCCCGCGGTCTCCAACATTGACATCTACAACCGCGGCACCGGGCAGTTCAGCATGGTATGCCTCCACCCTGCCAACAAGCGTTCGAAGGAGGCAGCTGCAAGCGACGGCACTCATGACGTCGTCGCCACTTTCGAGGCTGGCTTGCCGTCCTGCTTGCTCAACCACTTCTACCCTCTGTGTGGCCGCGTCGGCACCAACCCGAGCTCGGCGACGGGTTCTCCATCACCCAGCTCATCAGGACGTGGTCCGAGCTCTCGCGGTCGTCGCCTGCTGGGACGATAGCCGAGGACAGGGTCCCCAACCACGACCGCTAGCTCCTCCGTGTCCCGCCCCCGCGACAGGCCATCCTACAGCGCCAAGCTCGACGCGCTGCTCACGACGTTGGAGGAAGACCGGCTGGTGAACGTACGTCCTGACGGCGCACGACAGCTTCGTGGAGCGGCTCTACTACGTGGAGGCGAGCGACATCGACAGGCTGCGCGAGACGGCGAGCACCAAGGCTCGGCGCTCCTCCCGCGTCCAGGCCGTGTCCGCGTACGTGTGGAAGGCGCTCGCCGGCGTCGCGCGTGCCCGCGGAGCGTTGCCGCATGGGCTGGTGGGTGGACGCCCGGCCCGGCCGCCCGCGGCTGGCTGCGCCGGAGCTCGTCGCCGTGATGCCCAACTACTTCGGCAACGCCACGACCTACACCCTTGGGGGTGCGACCGTGGAGGAGATCCGGCGGCGCTGCTTGGGTTTGGACCCCCCGACGCTTAATTAACCAGACGGTGTTCGCGTCGTTCCCGCTGGACACGGACTTCGGCGTCGGCCAAGCTGCCCTCGCCATGCCCGTGTTTCGCCATACCAGGCTCGGCTCCAGCTTCATGGCCATCACCGCGCGTCCTGCAGGTGGAGACGGCTCCTGGTTCGTCAGTGCATGCGTGTGGCCTCTCACGGCAGAGAATCTTGGTCTCATCTAGTGCGCCTCGTCCAGAAACCAGTCACATCCCCATTCCAGGTGTTATTTTTCCTTGTCGATGGATGTGTGTGATGCGTGAATATTTTTTTTTTGATAAGTGTGTGATGCGTGAATATATATATCTCACTGTTGTGATTTCGTCGTCATACTTTTATTAATTGTAACATCGTTCACTGTACCGTTTTCTTTCCTATTTTCCAGGTTTTCAATGCCCCAATCTATCCTCCACAGCAAAGGTCACGGTCACCTGCTGTAAGCCTGTGTAACTGCTCTTCCCTCTCCCCCATCCTCAAATTGACCAAGGCCAAGTGACCATATGATGCCATGATGGACAGAGTACGTGATCAAGGTCACCAACAATTATATGCTCGGAGCCTCGGACTCGGCTAGTAGTCGGTTGTGCGCCGGCGCTGGGGTTAGGAAGACAAACTGGCGGACTGCCGGGCTGGTTACTCCGTCCAGCAAGACAGATCAAGAAAATGTAGTAGCACTGTGCTAAATCATTACTCACCGAGAGTAAGAAACTAATCATTTTGGATTTACAACAATACAACTAGTTGGCAACTTGGAAGTACTAACAGGGCCAAAAAGGACAACCACGAATCCGAGAGCAACACAGATCATCATAGACCGAAGTTGAATATGATGAACTATAGATCAGCAAGCCGAGTACACTAGTTAACCGTTGCTTTTGAGACATCATCTGAATTATAGTCAAGAAAATTAACTCAGTTCAGTACTCGCTCCCATCGCTAAATTCAAATTAAAGCATCTTCAGTCCATGAACGCCCAAACTTGACCAGGTGAGGTTTGTTCGCTGCCACTGCTCTCCTCCGGGAATAGATCAAATTTCTAATGGTTTGTAGACAATTGCAATCTTTTTTAATGACACAACCCACCACAGCACTGCCATCATTCCACCCTCCACAGTCCTATTGTCTGCATCTGTCCTAAACTTCATCTTGGTTGCCTGGCGCAAAAAACGCCCCCCCCCAGGACACCTGGTTCGAGATCGATGCCTGGCCAGCTCCCCGCCTGGCACTGGCAGGTATCGAACCAAACAGCCCCAATTTGTGCCAACAAGAAAAAGAAACACCTCAGATTTCAAAGCGAAGGGATAACAGCAGCCTGGAGGACAAAAGGAGAGCAAAACGGCCAAAAACAGTGCATCCACACATCACTCCATTGGTAATGTGAAGAAATGTGATGAGTGCAAATAGCACTAAAATAGAGGTGTGGTATAATAAGAAGAAAAGAATTTTGAGAGCCTGATTCAGGGTCCCAAATTCATCACCAATTATTAATAATAAAACTCGGCAGCTTCAACGCTTCAGGAGCAGAGGTCATGTAAGCATCTTCCACAAACCAATTATTAATAACTTGGCAAGAAAAATAAATTAAATTGTCAATAGAGATATGAAGACGATTTAAACGATCTATAATTCTTCACAGATAAAAAATAAAGACACAGAATTTTTAAGTATCAAGCAAAATGCTGGGGAAATACAAAGATAATGCATAAGTACAAAGATAATGCATAAGTACAAAGATAGTGCATACACACTCATTTCAGTTCAATTTTGCATAAATATGGCCACACATCCTTCCTTTGAGTAAGTAGTTTACATACTAACATACCAAAATAAATCATTAGACTACCTTAACTATTAAAGACTAACCATCCTTAGTTTTTCAAGCTCCCTTACAATTTCCTGTCATCAAATATGCTCATCTCTTTAGAACACCGAACAGAAGCATGGTCTTCTGAGCACACCCTAGCTATGCTTTTCTGATTTGCTAACAATATTTATGACAACTAGTTTTATCTAGTGCATAAAACACATGAAATCTGATGGATTTCAACGTAGCAGAGCATTTGTGGAATGTAAACCAAAAGCTTGCACTCAACAAAACCAGCAATGCCACTCGATCAAGTCCATAAGTCAGCGCACAGAAGTAATGAATCAGATTTAAGCAAGGAGACAACATGTTGTAGCTGAAAAAAAGTAAAGTAAAAGGCCAAAATACTGCATCCATCGTTGTGCTAGGTGAAGTAGCTGTGCAGACATAACAGTAACAAAATTGTAAGAGACGACCAACAGTAAATATCAAAATAAAGCATGATTTACCTCACAAATGAGCATGGCGCATTAATACCAGGTAGCATACCAGTGAATTAGGGTTCAGTAATCAGTACACTGAAATTACATTCAACCAGTAGACAAAAATAAAATCTATCTCATTCAGCAACCGAATAAAGAGGGCAGTATTAACCAGAAACCAAAGTGTTCATAGCATCATACTAGCCTAGTGGCCTTACACTGAACTAAGAAAAGAGACAACAAAAGACATAAAGAAATGTTGATACTAGATAACTGCATATGCAACCTTCGAAAACTAATCTGATCTGCTAACCCTTGCAGTGCCAAATATGCCAGAATGCGTCATCCAGAGGAGGTGCTGCCACCCAAGATGCATGCCCATAGTCATTGATTGATACATCATTTGGGAAAGGAATTGACAAGACATCACCAGAGCTAAGATCAATGCATAGCACTCTGCCATTTGTGATCATTCCATCATCATCGGTAATATAGATGGTATTCCTTCGCTGGATAAATGATCCGTCCTCAGCTGGGAGCACCACAGGTTTGTTGGCACCCAAGTAAACCGAGTAGCTCCCAATATCATTGGTAGGCACCAAACTATCATTTGATCTGCTGCTACCATGGGAACATCCAGAAAAACCATGTCCAATCCACGTGGACCATCAAGCTCATCAATAACTACCTTTGTTGAGTCTTCAATGATGTATAATCCAGCTCCAATGAAGTATAATCCATCATCAAAACTCACAGACTTAATGGTATGTGCCTCTGTACCAGGATAGAGCACCCATCGATGCAGATCAATCGGCTCATAGTGAAGCCTCGGAAGGGCATTTAGAGAACCTGGAACTGTGGTTGTGAGAACAGCCAGTGGATATAAAGGGTGCTCATTGAAAAATATACCACATGGAGCAGTCATTTCTGCGGATAGCGGAGGAATGATCATGCTCCTACCACAGATAAGACAAAAGAGATACAAGTCGTTGGCCCCAGACTGTCTCAAAGCTACCAGTCCGTGCGCAGCACCCCAACAAGTTGCAGACGACGGTGGGGGGGAAAGACACGGGACAATCTCCATTCTAGCACCTGCCGCAGCATCACCAGCATGAGTTGGACCAATCATTCGGAGCACAGCTATTCTCTGAATCCCAGGTGGCAACGCCTCCTGCCGGCGCGACACTACAAGCCATGGGCCATTAGTGTTGGGGACGACCGCTCTCCACGCTGGGCAAACAGACCGCATGGACTGGACATCTTGACGGGAGGCTCGAAGCCGGCACGCTATCTCCATGAGAACGTCAGGGGGCAGAAGCTTTGCCTTATCCCCCACGTAGACTGGGGCCTGGGCGTTGGAGCCAGCCGGCGGCATCAACTGCTGCAGCTCCGGCGGTGCCAGGCCTAGGAAGGAGAGAGCTCTACCGACAGCCCAGGCGCTGAGACGCAGAGTGCCGATGACGACACCCATGCCACCACCGATGAGGTAGAAGGGGAACGTGGCGAGCTTCCAGGCGATGCCATGATGGTGCGGAGGAGAAGGCGCCGACGCCGTGGGCACGATCAGATGCGCCCCCAGCGGCAGTGCTGAAGGGACCGCGCCAGCGGAGGAGGGGTCGGCGGGGATGGAGACCACGGCGAGATCGTTGTCCTCCTCGGTCTCGGTCATGGCGGTCGGGTTGGGTGAAATGGGATCGGAAGGGACGGCGAGGAGGGCATCCATTCCGGCCGATGGCGCTGGAGGGGCCTGGGTTGGCGAGGAGGGGTCGGAGTCGAATAGTCCAGTAGTCTCCTGGGAGGTGCTCCCTTTGTCTTCGACGGCCATGGCGGCCGGCGGCGAGGAGGCGCGCGATTTAGGGCTTTAGGGATTCTGGGATCGCGGAGCGGGTGGTGAGTGGTGACTGGAGTGGATTGTGGTAGCCGGGTAGGGAACACGAGTGGAGTCTGGAGTGGGCTCGTGGGAGGAGTCGGGGGCATGTGCGAGCTGTGTTGTACTGGGCCTGTGTGGGCTTTCTAGATGTTTTCACGCACAGCCCGAATGGGCTGAATTCCTGTATTACTAGAACAAAGTAATAAATAAAATCGTTTTATTATAAGAAAAATTCGAGTTTGCTAATTGCTGTTGAGAAATATATGCGGTAACCTTTTCATATGAAGAATTCTGTTAATTTCCCTGAGAAATCTTTGGCATACAAGTTGAAGTATTAAAACACTAGTTCATTTCGTTGCAGCGGTAGCACTAGAGTAGCTCACTAGTGCTAATATATGGTAAACTTGTTCACCTTTTGAGTTGTGCACGTACGTGTGCCTAATTAAGAGGTTCACGTCACATGATTGTTCGAGGAATTGATTATTTTTTAGTACGTGGAATAAAGTATCCCGGGTTTCCCATCCAAGCATGAATGAGTACCAACCATTGATACAATACAACCCCAAGGCACTAAGACCCAACACTAACAAGTTTCAAAGCGTTTCATACGGATATGTGCAACAAAAAAAAGCAGAGGAAACTTAGTTCTTTAATCTTCCTTGGCGACTCCGTCTCATCTTTTCAAAGAATTCAACCGCCACAATTTCCAAGCACTTGCACCCTTCTTTATCTTCACTCTCTTTTTCTTTTTAGACAACTGAGACCAATACTTGATCCAATATATCCTCTTAAAAATTACCTGCAGGAGAATAAGTATTTGCTCCGTTAAAAACAATATCATTTTTATTCAACCATATCGCTCGACACATTACTACCACTCCCACTAATTTGGTTGCTAACTTGCGAAACAAAACTTTAACCAAAAACCAAATAAAGTGGACAATACCGTATGATGGCTAAAAATTAAAAACTGACGAACAAAGCATTCCACAAGAATCTTGCGCCGTGGCAATAAAAAAAAAGATGCTACACTGTTTCCTCTGAACCACAAATGTACACTTAGTTTCCCCTGCCACCCTATCCTTTTCAACTTATCTTTTGTTAAAATTACTCCTCTCTTTAAATACCAAAGAAAAACCTTTTTAAGTCAGAAAGCTGTCTAGATGATTTGTTAGAAATTTAATTATTTTTATATCTTACAAACAAAATTGAGTTTAAATAAGATATTTTAGAAGGTTAAGCAACATCATATAATCTACATAGGTGATTTTTGGTGAATTTAGACGATTTTTTATCGTGTTTACACGGATTTTTATGGAGAGATTGATTTGCATTTATACATTGCCTTATTTAAAATATGTACGGTGTTCTCAAATGAAATTTGATATTTTGAACATTTTCACCACTAAGAGCAATTTTTATTTTTTATTTTTGGTGTGTTCCGCTAGCCTAAAACTGGCTATTATTGGCTGGTCTAACAGTACCAATGTAAGAGAGAGAAGCAGCTAGAACTAGCCAGCAGCAGCCGGCAGTAGATAGCCGAACAGGCCCTTGTGGGAATCACCGAGAGAAGTTAGTGAGGTTGAAAATCAACAATTTCGCAGGCTAGGAAATCACGCACAATCCCACAAGCTTCATCAGATCCTACTCGGGCTGCCGTCATTTTCCTATGTAAAAATAAAATTTAGAGTAAGTATTTTAGGCAAGACTGGGCCCAGGCCAGTTTGCCGTCCAAGCCCCATCCAGGAAAGATCGTGGGCCAGGCTTGGCCCAGTCAGAAATGGGTCGAGTTTGTGTGCGGTTCTGGTTTTGTCTCCTCCAGAAGGCAAAAGGCTTAGCCAGTGGCCAGTGACCACCGCATGATGGCCGCCGGCGGCTGGTCCTCCCTCCCCGCCGATCTCCTCAGAGATGTCTGCGCCAGGTTGTCCTCGGACGCCGACCTCCTCCACATCCACCAGGTATGTTCCCACTGGCGAGCTTTCACTTCTCTCCCCGCCGCCTGGCGCCCATGGTTCGTTACCGGCGTGCGGCGGAGCGCATTGGAACCAATCGGCGACTACTCCCTCCGCCTCCCTCGTGCCGGCGCGCAGAGGATGGAAGTCAGTGATCCTCCGGCCGGCCTCCCCTACTGTTGCGGCGCGTCGCGGGGGTGGCTAGCCCTGGTGGACGACGATCGATCCCCAACGCGGCTCGTGCTGTGGGAGCCTCTCTCCAGCACCCAGATCCCGCTCCCTTGTCTGAGTCCCATCACCCGAATCTTCCTCTCCGACGACCCGCTGGCGTCGTCGGACTGGATTGCCATCGCTGCTCAGATAAAAGGTTCGATTGGGCAGAAGACCCTGTTCTGGCGCCCTGGATACGCCGCCTGGACCATGATGAATGAGCGCGGTACATACGAGATCGACACCATTGCCTTCCTTGAAGGGAAGGCATACTACATCGACATCCAGCAAACCATTGTTATATGTGACCTCAGCACTGGAGCTGATCCTTCTCCGAAGTGTACTCCCATCTTCCATGCTGGCTTCGTTGTGAACAAGCTCTGCAGGTGTCACAGCAACAGCAATTACAGGCTTCACCTGGTGCGTGGGGCCCACCTGGTTGCCTGCAACGGTGAGCTGCTGCTTGTGGTTTTGTACTCAGGAGGCCACCCGTCGCCGGCTGAAGTCTACAAACCAGTTTGGACGCCGAACCAGCGCTTGGAGCTCCACGAGAGGGTGACAGACCTCGGTGATCACTCGCTGTTTGTGGGCAGAGGCGACACCTTTGCCTTGTCTGCAAAGGAGTTTCCTGCCATCAAAAGAAATTGCATCTATTATCCTGGTATATGTGTGTTCCATTTGGAATCTAATCTTGTGGAAGAAATTCCTTACCCAGAGGAGCTTAAGGAAGGCACAACCAACTGGAGACCGCATGTGTACGCTTGGTTTTGTCCTAGAAAACCCTTCCTTAAGCAGACTTGAACTTGTCTTCATGAATAAGCTGTTCTGTTTAGGGCTTGTTTAGCAGCTTGGAATTTCCTTATGAAATTCTCATTCCTAACTTTAGAATGAAGGAACTTCCTTGCAAAGTTCCATCAGCTATAATGCTTTGATTAGGGAGATATGTGTACATTCTTGTAATCCTATCAACAGATATTCAGTTATAAGCTTCAATGTCATTTCAGTGCTTGTATTGCTATTTCGAATGGAATGCTCGTTCGAGGGTTATATTGGGTGTCAGCAGATATTTTCTGACTTGCTAATTGCTTCTGTCTTCTGCTTTTCTATCTTTACAGCTACTGGTTTCTATACTTTTAGATTTGTGTGCATTGTTTTATCAAAGAAATTGCATAAATTGTTGTGGTTGTGGCATCAGGGATTTGGATTGGACAAGCCTTGCTTTAAATTTTGTTGCAAATATTTAAGTTCTTTTTGCACTGAGTTCCACCTTTTCGTTTACTGTAATCGTTTTTAATATTCATGTGTCCCTTCTGACATCAGGAATTTCTAAACACTTCTGCACTTCCCTTCAATTCCAAGGATCAGAATCTGCAAATATTTCCTGGAAGTAAACAATATGCCCTTGTGTTTCTTTAGGTTTGATTTTCTTCGAAGTCAAAGATATTAAAATGATGGAAACTTTGTAGCAGACTGCAGGCCATACCACACAATTTGTGCTTCCGAATGCTGAAAAGAAAGAGCAAAGTGAACACGATACTAGATAGATCCAGTCGCAACACTAGAAAAAGGGCCATTTGTAAAGTAAAACGTATAGCAAGCAGTAAAGCTGGTCTCGACCATCTAGTAAAGTAAAATCATCTGTGTAGACGGTATATTGAAGGCTGGTTGATAGAGAATTTCTGAGAACGTGTACAGCAAGTGGTTGTATTTACTTCTGTGGGCATAGAAATGTGAACTGCGGATGGGTTTCAAGAAATCGAACAGTTAAAGCCTGTCTTGGACCGCAATGCTTGTCATAGAAGGGATAGAGATGTAGTATCGGGTTGGGAGATGAAATGTGTTTTTGTGAGTGTTCAAATATGCCTTGAAATACGATAAACAATTAAGCATCATGGCAAAAAAAGTTGTAGTCCATCAAGAACACCTGAACATTTCAAAATGAAGAACACTGACTTGAAATAGCAACGGCATTTTTCACGATAAACTTTTGTTGACTGAAGAAGGAGGGTAGTTGTTTAGCTCTTCCACAGAGACAGTTGATGCAATCAGAGGAGTACTGGAATAGCAATGTAATGCTGTACTGGTGGCAGCAATGTGTGTTACCCCATATGAGTTCTTGTGCAGTAGAATTACGCGTGAGTTTTTTTTAGAAGAGTTGTGTGGAACAGACGAACAGTTGCATTGCAATTCTGACTGAGTGCAGTCCCCCGATTCAGCCTCAGCTCACACAGTAAATCCATTTTTCTGCTGCTGCTAAGATATTACACCTTCGACTTGATCCAATCAAAGTTTTGCTTGTAAGGAATACACCATTTCTGAAGAAGCTATCATTTGTTCAGTTGCGAGGATACTGAAGCTAGAGTTGCATCGGAAGCTCAGAACAGAGACTGGCATTCCAACTGCAGCCAATCTGTAGTGAAACGGTGTATACCAATATAACAATGTCTGGCGCCTGCAGGTCTTTACGTTCTTCCGAGTATTATGCAGAAATGATGGAGATAGAGCTCTTGTGATTTCGTTCCTCGGGGACATATGCTCAATTTTTGTCAGCGAAAGGTTACAGCAGAGAACTTCACGATCTATCCATTCAGAGTTCTGTTTCGTTTAGAGAACTCTTGCTACATGTTTGGTCAAAGCCTTGCATGTTGAGTATCAGGGCTAATCGCTGAATCAGATTTTTGGAAGGGTCCTCCGATTCATTCAACTCACAGCCGAGTTCGTCAGTAGCAGCAGTGTAGTGTAGGTGCTGCGGGCCTGCGGGCCTGCGGGCCGCGGCCGCCAAGGCCCCTGGAACTGATGGGCCACTATCTGTGAACAAGGCCGGACCCTTTAGTCAGGTCAGCTTGATACAGCCGGCCTCGTCTTTTGTGTGTATGATGAACAATACACCAACACCATGATACAGCCGAGCTTCCATGGTGTATTGTCTATTGTCCATGTAGTATCATAAGACCATCTCCAACAGATTAGCTAAAACAACTAACCAAATTTAATTATGTAGCCACTTAGATTTGACAAAAAAAACACTAGAGTACTCCAACATACTCTGTAAAGGATGACTAATGAGGTAGGCTATCTAAAAGTAGAGAGCAAATAAGATGAGATGAAGAATTACTAAATTTGAAGTAATTTATAGAGTCTGTTGGAAACATTTTTCTCTAATAATATCTAAATTTAGTTTTAGAAAATAATTTGGCTAATTTCTTGGAGATGCTCTAAGATGCTCAACGGCGCATTTTTAAATTTTCATATATTTTATGTTGCTCACATTGTATCCATCATTCAATAGCACATTGGTACAATATTGTTTTTTATAAACTTAAACATTTTTTATGAAGGTGGAACATTGTTTAATATAAGACATTATTATCATAATTATTAGGGTAAAATACTCTATTTTGTGAATAAGTAATGTCAGAAAAAATATATTTATGTGGGATCTTGTTTTCAAAAATTTATTTACTGTGAGGTTCAAACAAAATAAATTTGGATGTTCATATATGTAAGTGAATTTTATGGCATTGTTTCTTGCATCTTCTGTTGTATTCCGACTGTCCAAAAAAAAATGATATTTTGGGTGTTCGTACAACAAGTTTGACTCGATTTGTAGAAAAAATGCACAATATTTATATCTCCAAATAAATTTGTTAAAAAACTAGATTTAAAAATCTTTCTGATAATACTAATTATGATACTAATCGATGATATTTATTATTTATAAAAATTGCCGGCAGTTATTTCTTAGAAAGCAAAAATAACATTCATTTTAGGACGGGGGAGTGCTCCTCTGTGTTTGCGCTGCAGAGATATATAAAAAAGAAAAAAAAACAGCTCGTGATTAGTGGGCCGAATCAAAAGGAAGCCCGGGATGCATGGTCGGCGAGTCGACTCATTGGATGACTGACGACGCTGAGCACCGCAGGATCACACTGGCCTGGAATTTTGTGGAGTCGCTGCACTCTTTTTTTTTTTTTTTTTTTTGGTCTCGTTCGAATCTGACTCGATCCTGGAACCGTGGAACGCAAGGGCGCGAGTCGAGTCCGATCTGTCCAGGGCCCCCAGGCTGCTCGCCTCTCGTGAGTTTCCGACTCCTGTCCTGTTGCGTGTTGAGGGCTATAAATTAAAATTCGAGAGCGTCTCCTCCTCCCAGGCACAATCATCTTATTGACGACCTCTCTACTCGATCGTTCCCAACCGCGCTCTGCACCTGTCCGTCCGTGGAGAACAGCTTTGTCAACCTTGTATGTATGATGGCGGCCAGACACTGCTCATCATCTTGGTCAGATTTCCAGCCAGAGCTCCTAGGGCTCGTCCTCAGGCGACTGCCCTCCCTAGCTGACCGTGTTCGGCTACGAGCAGTGTGCCGCCAATGGCGTCACCATGCTCTTCTGGAGCCGCTGCCCCCACCACTCCCATGGCTCACCCTTCTTGACGGGACCTTCCTCAGTGTGCCCGACGGTGAGGTTCACCGTCTACACTCACCGGACGGTGCTGTCTACAACCATGGCTCCACGGGCAACTGGCTCTTCCATAGTGACATCAATGGTATATGCTCACTGACAAACCCTTTCTCCAAGGCCTTCATACAGCTTCTCGATATAGACATCATTTGGGGTCATAAGAAGATGACGGGTGCGCGTCGAAGGAGGTACCCAGTCTACCTAAAGTGGGTGTTGCTCTCCTCTCTGGAGCCATCGACACATTCCCGTTTCGCTGTGCTGAGCATGGACAACGAATACGTCACTAGAATTTCTATCTGCCAGCAGCTCCCAATGGCGTATGCATTTAGAGTGCCGAATCATGAGCGGATCCTTGACGCTGCCTTCTTTGATGGAAAGTTGTATGCTCTCTCACGCAAGAAGCTCTTTGTCCTTGACATTGATTCTAACTACCATAGTAATGGTAAGCCAAAGATTCCACCCATGATGAGATGCATAGTTGACTCCATCGATGATCCAGGGACCAAACTCCAATCCTTTGTTGGCAAGGGCTATAGGTGCATGTATTGGGGTTACCTTGTTGAATGCAATGGTAGGTTGTTGCACGTAAGACGGTTGCTTGGAGTCTTGTCCAATGTGGCAGAAAACAAAATGATAGAACACGCTCGTACACTTTCGTTTGATGTCTTCGAGGCAGACTTGACCACCATTTCTTGCGGTAAGTGGAAAAGGGTCAAAACTCTAGGAAGCCAAGCACTCTTTGTTGGCAGACACTCCAAACATCTCCCCGCTTCTGAATGTGGAGCTCAAGAAGATTGCATCTACTTTATATGCGACTATGACTGGGGAAATATCAATGAGGATCCCTTTCGTGACTGTGGTGTATTCAACATGAGAAATGAGATGATCACACCTTTGTTGCCAAAGACTGCAGTGGTGCGTCCACAAGATAAAGGTGGACATCCCGCATGGTTCTTTCCAAAAGCCTGAAATGAAACTACATAAACAAGCCACCTTAATAGCATAGCATCTTTGTTGTTTGAATATTCTCGTGCAAGTACTGTATAGCCAACTGCTTATTGGTAATATATATTTTGGCAGCCAGTTCTTGAGGTTTCAATAATAGTTAGGAGGAAAATCATTTAGCCATTCAACTATTGTTTTAGTTTGATTTTAGCCACGTAACTTTATGTAGCACACGCGGCGGGAAAGATGGATTGGGCTAGTGGATTGGAGGAGGAGGAGAGAGAGAGAGAGGAGGAGGAGGGGGCGGCGCTTGGCAGCAGCGCCCTAGGGTAGCACCCTAGGGAGGGGGCACGGCGGCGGCAGCGACAGGAGCGAGCGGCGTGGGGGCGGCAGCGTGTGGAGCAAGGAGAGGAAGGGAGCGTGCCCGAGCGAGAGAGAGAAATAATAGGAATTACCCCAATTACTTTCTTAATTGATCTGATTATAATCCTCATATGTTTGTAGTCCCGATTGAACTCTAAAAGGTAAGGAACCTTATCGCCTTTTTACAAATTCAACTAATATTTTAAAATATCTATAATGAATAAACATTAATTAAGATAACTGCACGTAGACATGGGCCTGCGAGGAGGGCGGCGCCTCCCACGGCGTCCCCATCGATGGCGGCGTGGGGTGCCCCCACCCCTAGGGTTTTGGCTGCGGCCCACGCCGCCGCCTTTTTTTTTTTTTTCGTGCTTTTGGGCTCAATTATCCCTTTATTCTGCGTCATATGTGGCGTCGTGTGACACTATAAAACTCAAATCTTTGATCATTGAACTATCTACAAAGCATGATGCGTTGTGCTCAAACCTTTCAATGATGAAAATAGAAAGTGAGTATGCCCATGAGAGCGCAATCACAAAGCTTCACCTTGGCAGAGTGACGGACTTGCAGGCACCAAACATTGTAAGATTGGCAACAACCATTTTACTAGATTTGCTGCAGTTTGGGAAGATCCTCGCTACTCAACAAACGGCCACACTCTTCAGAAAAATGATGCATGCATTCCTTATGAACAAGTTTGATTAGATCATGTGCATCGATCGTACAACCTTCTTGCAGCAGAAAAGTTTCACTCAGGCTATCCGCACCGCGTCTGTTACCTGTGTCCGCTACACGCGGATAGCGGACCAACCTACTGTAGCGCGTCCGGCAAAGCGCTGCCCCCAAACTTGGCATGGTAGTGGGCGTGCGCTACCGCGCGTGGGGCCCACCACCCACCACCGCGCAGTGCCTTCCTTCGCCCACCTGCCGCTCCCTCGTTGAGCTCGCAACAATGGAGATGGAGAGCAACCAGTAAAAGGTTGGAGGAGATGCTGACGGCCGCGCTCCTCTACCAGCAGCGCTGGCTCCTTCCCCGGTGGCCGCGTGGAAGCGAGGCAGGCGCCGCGCGCCTCACACGCTCGCTCACCGGAAGCTTCCGCGTGCTCGCTCGCCCGAGCCTCCACGCATGCCTCGTGCGGGCCGGGCGTGAGATGGGAGGCGCCGCCGCCCCCCAGCCGTGTGCGCCACCGGAGCAGAGACGGAGAGCATGGAGACGGTGGAAGGGGAGAGGGAGAAGGGGGCCTATCATCGGGATCCGCCTCACCGCTGCCGAGCTCCTACGCCTTGCACGCCGCCTGCCTCGCAATTGAGGATCGCTGCGCGAGGGCACCGCCGGATGCGAGCGCGGCTGTCGTCGGTGCAGCGCAAGCAGGGGCTGCCGGGGTCACATGGGTAGAAGGGAGGGAGAGAGAGAGAGAATGAGGAGGGAGGTGAGCGGGGCGGCCGTCGCCGGCGCAGCACGACGCAGGGGCGCCTGGGCGCGTGGGGTGGGGAGGGAGAGAGAGAATGGGGAGGGAGGGTGTGGGAGGAAAGGAAAAAAACAGACGTGTGGGTCCATATGATATAAAGTAGAGATATAGAGAAAAATTGAGGGAAAAGCTATGAAAAGTAATTTTCAATTTTATCCTACTTCATCTTTTTGTGAGAGGTGAAGAAAATAGCTTCACCTACGTAGCTGTTTTGAAAAAAGGTGTTTGATAAAAAAAAATAGCTCAATAAAACTATGTCAAACAGGCCTTTAG
Organism: Chrysopogon serrulatus; assembly: GCA_015844335.1. Classification (NCBI taxonomy): domain Eukaryota; kingdom Viridiplantae; phylum Streptophyta; class Magnoliopsida; order Poales; family Poaceae; genus Chrysopogon; species Chrysopogon serrulatus. The sequence continues at coordinate 335,078 of JADLZL010007518.1, read as the reverse complement.
TTGCAAAAATACATGATACGTGACATCCATGTATGTACGTTACAAAGCCCCTAAGTCTGTTGGCATATACACAGTTGGTTAATTGGCTTCATGATCAAATTTTTTTCTCGAGAAGACTTCGTGATTAATGGACTTCATATATGTGACACGACTGTGGCCTACACTTCATGTATTTTTCGCCAATTGGCTAGAAATACAATGAGGTGAGCGGGTCGGCGGTCGCCGGATAATCAATTGATAAATATCTTTCAAAATCTTTTACACCCATATTTAAATCTGTACACCTACAATTATTTTATAGGAGCGATTGTATCAAAGTGGTTAAATAGTATACAAAAGACTTATAAGAAACACGCATGCTAACTAATAAAAACCATTAAACAAATCATATAAAATGAACACATCATGTCACGTCACATGCAAATCAAGTACAGGACACACCTTGATACATGCAAATTCAAATGTATTAAGTCACAAAGTTTGAGGCAAACCAGCAACTCACGCGTTGTCCATTACAGCAAATATTAGAGATTGCATAAATTGTGGGAAAGGCGGGTCGACGAGCCTCGAGGGTCCCCAGGGAGGATGGGCCGGCTCCAACCCTAGCCCGTGGCCTCCTCCCCGCCGCCGCCGGCGGCGCCGGCCTGGGCCCCGGCCGCCTGCCCTCCATCCCTCTCCTCCCCTCCTTCACCAGCCCCTCCCGCCTCTCCCACTCCCGTGCGGCCACGGGCACGAGCCACGCACGCCGCCGCCCCCCAGCCGCTGCGAGGCCGGGCATGGCGCGGCAAATGCCACCTCCGACAGCGCCGGCCGTCGGCCCAGCCCCCGGGGCCTACTCCACCCACGCCCCTTCCCCTCCCCACGGCGTCTCCTTCTCGCCCGTCTTGGGGCACCCGTGTTTCTGGCGGGCCGCTGCCGCCACGCCTTGGCCTTCATGGCCAGCTGCCAGCCACTGGCCACCCACCCGCGGCCCCTCCCTTCCCCGTGCTCGGGGGCGCCCACGGAAGCCGGGCGACCCCTCCTCTCACTCCCGGCGTGCTCCGGCCAACGTCGCTCGCCCGATCGTTCGACGATTTGCCGAGCCACGCCGTCCAGCTCTGGTGCCCCTCGTGGTGGATCTTGGGTCGGCCCGACGGCTGCGACACGGCCCGGAGCGTCTTAGCGTCGGCACTTTGCCTCGCCTAGGAAGCTAGCGGGGGCCTTGGGGATGCCTCCTCCGGTTGTCGTGCAAGGCCACTCTCCCCGACGCCTACTCCATTCTTCCCCCTCTCTGCCCGGTCGGTCCAAGGCGGAAAGATGGGTGGGCGGTGACTTCACGGGCCCCGTTCCCGGGCGGCAGCGATGGCGACTGCTTTGAGCCGGAGGCCCCCACCGTCGAGCGGCCCGGTTGTCGGCCGGCCGGATCGCCGATGCCGAGCCTTCGCCCTGCCTCGGTTCGACCTCCAACCGTGGAGGGTTTGCAGCGGCCGGGGTCACCGGGGGTCACTCCGCGTGGCCGGCCCCCCCCACGCCCCCCAGGCTGGGCGATCAAAGCGCCCGCGCACCTCGTCACCGTCGGCGACGGCCAGCGAGCCTCCCGGCAGGCGAGGCCACTACTTGGGTGCCGGCTCACGGCGCCTTGGGCCAAGATGCTTGTGGGCCACATGCCACCACCGATCGCGGCGCGCCGTTGCCGAGGGGGTCGATCATCAACACCCCTTACTGAAGGCCCCCACTAGGGCACCCGTCCACCAGCGGCTGGGTCCTAGTCGCCACGCCTCGGCACCGGACATGGATGGGTGGCAACTCATCCTGCCGCAGCGCCCAAAACCGAGTGTGTGCGGGGGAGCGCGCCGGGGAAGCACGCCCGGCGGCGGGCGCCACCTGCTGGTTGGGCAAAGGGTGCACGACCACGTCAGAGAGGTCTTGGACCGCTGCCTCAACTGCCTCTCCATCGTCCACCAGGTCGCCACCTACACAAGACCCCTACGCTGCTTCAACTGCAAAGGCATCAATCACTACGCGCGGGAATGCAAGTGTCCACGCTCGCCCACCGCGAAGCCGGGCTGTGCGAGGCCGATGGCCGCTTTCGTTAAATCGGCAAGGGGGGCGGGGACCCACGCCCGGGGAGCGGCGCCCCCGCCACCACGCTCACAAGACACGCCCTTGGGCGCCCGGTGGGCGGCCGGTCGTCGACAATGCGACAATGAGCTTTGAATTTCTCCGTGGTTGTCGCACCGCGATCACGGCCCCTCCGATATCGCTCGAGGGCATCCGGCGTGGCCATTGCCCCGGTGCCGGCTTTAGCGAGGCGGGCCGACGCCGCCATCCGCCACTTCGACATGGGGCGCGGCGCATAGCTTCCACCGGCACGCGTGGGATGCCGGGGGCGAGGGCGAGCCCACCGGCGATAGCCCGCCCAGGAGCTCACATGAGTCGACTGTGTCTTGAGGCGCTTTTGCTACGTCGAGTTGTCTCCACGGGGCCAACCCCGCACTACCACGCCCGCTCCCCGCTATGTCGGCGGTGTCGCTAGCGGTGGGCGCCCACTCTAGCCGGGCGGCGGCCGTACATGCCCCCTCGCCTCGCCTCCGGTGGGGCGCCGCCGCCAGAGATCGCGGATAGGTCGGGCGCCACCGTGGAGCGCCCGGGGAGGCGCCCGCCCGGCCGAGGGGACAGAGGGGCCACCGGCGGGCGTTGTCCCTAGGGCGTTGATCCGTGACCCAAGGCGCCAAGCGCTCTAGGGTCGGAGCCAAACGCCCCGCCTCGACCGCCATCTCGAGCACCAGCGCCATCGATGTCCACCCATCGGGATGCAGGGCCCTAGATCCTATTGGTGCATCATCGCCCAGCGTGTCCCCCCTGCTTGTCGATCATCCCGCTCGGGAGGCCTGGCCGATAACTCCGGCCTCCGGGGCCCGAGATGCGCCCGCCACGGAAGCACCACCCCATCCCCGGGAAGCTCCTCCACCCCTCGGATCGGCATCAGCGTGCGCGCAGTCCCCGAGAGCCTCCCGACCCAGCTGGCGCAACCGACTCCGTGGTGGGTGGCGACGCGACATTCTCGCCACCACCGCTGTGGTTTGAGCCGCAGTCGACGCGCCCGCCTCACCTTGGCTAGAGGCTTCTCCGAGGGAGGCGGCTAAGTCCCCTCAGGGCTACCACCCATGAGGGGTACAACCGGGGCTGCTAGCGGAGCAAAGGCGCCAGGGACACAAGCCCGATCGCCGAGGATGCCGCGACGCCAGGAAGCCGACGCATGGCCACGTCCCCACATGAGAACAGCTCACCGCGAGCCCCCGGTGCAGGTGGCTGACGGAGCCAAGAGAGGCCACGACACCTATGCCTTCGGCTAACAAAGGGCCGGTCACTGTAGCCCAACAACTCCGGTTGAGTCGGAAGCACGGCGCGGCTCGAGGGGCCAAAACAGCTCCATTGGCATTCGATTGAAGAGATTTCGGCAGCGTGTCCTAATCAAGGAGGCCTTCCCGCTGCTGCCGCCGATCACCCAAGAGACGCCACCAGTGTGGCTACCAACAAGGAGCCGAAGGATTGCCGCGCAATCACTCTCGAAGATCCCGGTATCCAGGCGCGGCGAATTCCTCGTCATGAAGCGGATGGGCTACCCAACAAGAGCAAGGCAACCTCGGCGGAAAAGAGGGCGGGCGTGCGACAACATCTTCACCGACAAGCAAGCTCTGAATCCCACGAGAGGGCCATGAGAGTCCTCTTCCCCGACCCACCGGGCCAGTAGCGGGCGGAAGGGTCACAAAGACCCGACGCAGCTAGGCATCTGGAACGGCCGTTCTATGTTGTTTAGTTCACGAGTAATAGGTTTATGAGAGATTGGCGAAGAGGGAAGAGCGACTATGTTAAAAAAATCAAACAACCCCTCGCATTTTATACCGAACTTGTAAAAACTCTTCTTCTTAAATGCAATGATGCGTAAATCTTTTGCGTATTCGAGAAAAAAAGTAAAATTACATGGTAATCAAAATGTATCAAAGTTCAAAAAATGTTAGACCATTCCAGCGTCCGCGCTTTGTTGTCAAAGACTCCAGCTGTTTCGTTGCTATTAACGAGCTTGGCGGTGAGCTGAACGCATTGGATAACAACCAAGCGCAGACGCTGGAACAACCGCTCAACATCTGTCTTAGTCATTATGGACATGACCCTGTCTTAGTCATTATGGACCTGACCCTACTGAACAAATGAGTGAATGACTAGCGAACACGGAAGGGGACGAGAAATACATCTTTTGATGCACAAAGGCAGTACTCCCTCTATCCCTAAATACTACAACTTCTAGAGTTGTCTTAACTCAAACTTTTTAAACTTTGACCAAATTTTTTTTTAAAAAAAATACCAAGATGTATGATACCAAATTAGTATCATTGGATTTATCATACAATTTATTTTTACAATATACTTATTTTATGTCATAGATATTTATGGTTTTTTTTCTATAAAGTTGGTTAAAGTTAAAAAAGTTTGACTGACATAGATTTTAGGAGTTGCAGCAGGAACGGAGGTAGTAAAAATCAGGAAGGATTATTTTAAAGACCCACAAGGCCACAATGGAGTGGCTTTTCTCCAACCTAAACTTACACTCCCACTCCTTTGCTGCAAATATCAGCAGATGAATAGAAGTAAGTTCTGTTTTTAGCTTTAGCACAAAAATGATTTAAGTAAAACATGATTTCACACCCCTCTAGTTTCATAAAAAAGAAACATGATTTTGACCAACCATGGACTCTATTTTTATCTGTACTCACGAGCAAGGTACATACAAAATCAGTACCCAACAGAGAGTCAGAGATGAAGATGCTGGAAACTACAAAAACACTCATGATTTACTTCCATATCATCCTTTCAGTAGTTTTTAAGTTCTGAACTTGAGAGGTCAATTCAAACTAGTCCGGTCAGTAGAACACATCAAATCTAACCACCATTACAGAAGAGTTGCCGAATTTTCAGAAACTATCTTAACAAAAGACGATAGCCGTTCTCATGCCACTGTCTTGAGGACAGCAATGCTTAAATGCTTTTGATTACTAAAGAGATGATTTGCGAAGTTATCAGAATTTCTGCTCTCGTGGTCCTCTAAGCTTGATCAAATTTCAGGCTCCTGGTCACCTGAATTCACAAGGGAACAAGAAAAACAATTAAATAATTAGACAGCATGTCATCATTTTCCCCACGGAGAATTAATCAACGCTGTACAAAAGATAACCCTTTTGGCCAACAAGGCCAACAAGTGGAAGGTTAGAACTATCTGAATTGGGATTAAGAATCTGTCAAAGGACTCGCAAGTCTTAAGTAGCAATATGAATACTAGAGATCTGAGAAATGAAATCCTACAATTTTAATAACTGGATCAAGTTAAAAATTTGTTAAATGACTCCTAAGTTGATATGATATAACTACGATTTTAAATTCATGGCTAAAAACTGTTCTGAAAGCTAAACTCAACAAATATGGTCTTTATTCTTTTTATGTATCAGAATTCAGAGCAAGGTACACATACAAAAGCAGCAACATGTGTTCTCGTTATTATGCAAAGGTAAATACAGAAGTCATGCTACTTTGCAAATCATTATCCATTACGTCCACATATGTTTTCAACATTTTACAAGAGCTGAATCTAAGACCATTTGAGCTGCTTCCAGCCTACAAAAACCTAATAGAAAAGAGCTGTTGAGTTTTCTGAAACTTTCTGAGCAAAGAAGACAGGCCGATCCTTAATTCATTGTTTTACACAAAGTAGTGAGACTGATCTCTAAAGAGATGAATTGGGAATTTTTTGTCAGATGTTCTGCTACAATACCACTATGGATCAACATCTGGGTGCAAACCATCGCCTCATAACTATGCTTTAAACACAAGAAAACAATGGAATAACTAGGACTCCATTCATGGCCTTTACAACAGAGAGTTTTTTACCTTAAACATCAAGATTATTGGACAACTAAATTTACAAACTCAGGATCACGGTAAGAAATGAAACTAGAGAGCAACCATACCAATTTTAAGATATGTAAGTTTCAGATACTTCTCACCTGGTGATTTGGAGAGCTTGTAGTGAATTTGTACCTGCCTCGGCATCATAGGGTTGTGCAACCTACACTCAAGACTACACATTTGTCCACCACCGTCCTCTAACCGCAATTTGCATCCCTTGCATCGCTGGGCGCTCTCGTCCCTCAAGCGGAAGATGTGGTTCGGTGAAGAAAGGGTTTCTCCACCATCTAAATCCTGCAGCATGATATTAGACTCAATCATATCCCCATCATCTAAATCCTGCAGCATGGTATTAGACTCAATCATAATTCTTGAAACAACATATCAAAAGATGACAACTCGTACCTTAATGCATTTCCAATAAGCTGCCATATAATGGTTTGTGGGAACTTCAATTTTTGTTGCAGTTGTACCGCCCATAAACTCAGTAATGACACGGAGTGCTTTAAAATCCTGATCATGCATATGCTTTGGATCATCCTCGCAACCGACGAACAAACAACGGCATACAATGCAGAAACAGTATTGCTCCTCCAGCCTATCGAAATCAACCTTCATGAGTGCGCCCAACCAGTCAAACTCTGCTGCCTCCTTGGCTTTGTTCGCCCAGCACTCGATGGTGCAGAACTTTATCAATGTTCCATATAGTTTGTCATCAGTTAGATGATCTCCACAAACCTCACACCGGTGCCCTTGCGGTTTGTGGAGAAGAAAGGGTCGGCCAAGAAATCTATTCCAATGCCTGTCACTTTGGATGCCCGAAAAGATAGCACACCATCTCTCTTTCTTAGTGACCCAGGCTACCTGTGACCCATCAAATGTCTGCAATGGAATACAGTCACTGTCGTGGGCGCCGCCAAAGTGGTCTCCTTGGGCAAGAACACTGCACTTAAGGCAGAAACTGAAACTGCCTGTTCCCAATGAAGCCTCTTTCGCCTTCAGGAGAGCTGTCTTCATTTTTCTGGTACACTTTTGGCAGAGGCAATTGGTGCACTTCTTGGAGCAGCCGAGGCAGGTATCAAGCCTACAAAACGAACACCTGAAGCTCTGATTGTGCTTGTTAAAACATAGGAATGCACAATACAACACCTGAAGCATCTCACCTCGGGAACGTTATGTCGCTAACACTACAAGCAATCGTTCTGACATCCGGACCCACCAATACTGAATCATCATAAACACACTCCTGGCCAGATAACTTGGTTGGTGAGGACAGGCTATCTTTCTCTAGTGGTGCCCTGAACAAAGTTACATGAAAATCAGGAAGAGTTTACCCAATGGTAGAGCACCAACAAACAAGCTAGAAGTCTCACCACTGAATCTCAAGTTTACAGATATTGTCATTGCCAGCAGGCAAATAGGAGAACCTGTTGTTGGCCAATCTAGAACTCTGTGTTTAGGAAAAATCAAACAGCGAGACAACAGTGGTTTCAGTAACTGAATGAACAAGTCTGAATACACTGGAAAAATCAAACAGCTAGACACAGTGCTTTCGTAACTGAATGAACAAGTCTGAATACACAGTTCGAACGAAATGTTCAGAGACCAAATTGTGTGAACGAAATATTGAGACCTGATACCTCCATTTATTGTTCAGTTACCAAAATCCCCCAATGTTTTAGGTAGCAAACTGCTCAAATTGTTGTGATCCATCAAGAAATGACCAAGACCACATACCTCAAATCATAGTACACGCCATAAACAGAAGAACTTCGATGGTGACCTCAAGTCCTCAACACACTTCCCACATAACATGATATGTTCAAGATTGACAAATGAATACGAAATTCGTAAAGAAACCAGAACCTACAATAGACAATAATTTCTGACTGGTCGGGAATGGGAAGGCAACCGGGATTTATTTGATCAAGAATTCGAGATTTGCTAACTTCTCTTCAAAAGAACCCAAGTGTAGAGGCACAAGAATTAAAGAAAGCAACTACAGAATCAGAACTAATTTTCAAAGCGACTAATAGCAAACATCACCTTGAACTTGTCAGCAAGAATTAAGTCACCAAGAGGTTCGTTCGGTCTTTTCTGAATGAAGCGGACAGTTTCAGTATGTTCAGACTCCAGACTTGGATTACTACGCCCAGCAGAATGCAATAACTAATGCAGTTCGTGCAAAAAAATTACGCCAGGATTTGTTATACAAAGAGAAGAAACATCCGGAATTGGTGTTCCAAAATCCAAACCAACTATCCAAGTAAACCTGTTCACGGAATCAAGGCGAGGAGGAGCCGAGGAGTTCGAAGGGAAAAGGATGGTGAACTCACCGGAGATGGTAGTGGGACGACCTCGACCGTCCAATGCATCATCGTCGAAGAATTGGCGTCGGAGTTGGAGGCGACGGTGACGCCGGTGTGCCATATGCGGTGCTTGCCGTTGGCGCGGAGGGTTCGGTCGAAGTTTCGAAGGGAGACGTAAGCGTCGTCGTCCTCATCGTCGGCCCTGACGGCCCTCCACGCCACGTCCTCCTCGGCAGGCTCCAACTGGTTCGTGTCGGCGTCGTAGTTGCGCTGGACGGCGCGGCGGCCTCCGTAGCCAGGCGGCGCCAGGTCGGGGGAGACGGCGAGGTACGAACCGTAGGCGGTGCTCTCGAAGAGGAGGTAGGTGGTCCCCCGAAGCGGAACCCGGTGCACCCGCCATACCGCGCTGCGGGAAGGGACGCGGCCGTGCGGCCGCAGCGAGATCCCCGCCCCGTCCTCGTCGGCGTGGAGGTACGTCTCATGCCCGCGGTTCCGCAGCCTCACGTGGGCCTCGTCGGGGAAGAGGTCCATCGCGCGCGCGCGCGGCGGCGGCTGGTAGTAGCTAGGGGTGGTGGTGGTGCGGCGACGGCAGACGACAGGCGGGATGTCGCGAGGAGGGGATTTCCGCCGGGGACGGGGACGGGGAGGCGAGAGCCAAGAAGAGCAGAGCAGGTGTTCGTTGGGGCGGTTGCGTTTGGGCGCCACGCCAAGGCGGAGGCGGGGGCATTTCAAGTGCAAGGCAATGATGGCTTCTGGACTCGCCAAGCGTAGGACCGTCGTAGGTCGGTTGCGCTCTCGTGTCTTCTCTGGCTGACTTGTGGGGCCACTGCTCGTCCCGGGATACGAGGTGAGGCCACCTCAGTCAGTTGACGCAATCGACGAACTTAAGCTGTGACCAATGTGTAGTTGTTCCACAGATTGCACATAAGTGGAACAGAAATGTAATGTTGTACTGGTGGTAACATGTGCTATATCTTTCATTCTTTTGTTGTACAGTTGTGACAGACTTTTTTTGGAGAGTCCTGTAGAGCAGATGAAAAATTGCAATTCTGGCAGTGTTCAATCTCTTGATTCTTGCCTTCATTGACACCGTAAATCCATTGCGAGGGACGAGGATGTCCCGCACCGCAATCGACTTTGACCTCATCCAAGTTGTTCGTAAGGACGAGGTATATCATTTCTGAAGAAACTACCTTTTCTACCTCGCAGTTGCTTGTTCAGTTGAGAGGATACTGAACCTAGAGTTGCATCAGACGTTCACTGAACCTAGAGTTGCATCAGACATTCAGAACAGACTGGCAGTAGAGAGAAGAAGGCAACTTTGTATGGTCTTCCCAAACCAGAGGTATCAGTGTTTCTAATCTAACAATTTTTGTGCCTACAAATCTTTATCGTTCTGCCAGGTACGCAGGAATGCTAGAGTTCTTGTGATTGAGTCCTTTTGGTTTCCATCAGTGAAAGCCTTGAGTAGAGCACTTCATGCTTTGTTCATTCGGCGTTCTGTTCACTTTGGAACAATTGCATGCTCATGAGTCGTTGTAATTTCTACAGTCAGGACTGCCATTCATTCATTTGGTTTCATCTAAAGTATCTAAATTTGGAAGGATCCTCGGTCCTCCGATGATCCAATCAATGCACTCAACTCACGTGTACTAGCCTGCTGTAGGCAGGCCCTGGGATAGATGGGCCACAATCCGTGAACAGGCCCAGGCTTGCCATATCCGCGGGCCTTAGTCAGTTCAGCCCAAACATTTCCCAGTTTGAATGTTTGTTGCCGCGGAACAGCCTCTCTTGTCTTTAGTTCGGAAGGCCGCGCCATGGCAGTAGTGTTCAGCTCAGATCGGACTCGCTCGGGCACCTGGACGGACGGGACCCGCTGGTCACACAACAGACCAACCGCCTCTCCCACTGACACGTGAGCATCACGGCAGCATCGGACACGAGTTGTGTCGCTCGCATGCATGCAATCACACGTTTTTTTACGTTCGATCAAATCTGACGCGAGGTCTCGAACCATATTAACGTTTGATCCAATAGACTGGTGTCTATTGTCCCCGTTACATTCGAACATGCCTTTAAAGTTAATTCCCACCCCTCGAGCTGCTGGAGTGAGGGCTTAGGCCCATCTTTGCTTTTGCGTTGGTTTGATTTTTTTTTTCTTTCTTAATTATTAGAATTCCTTCAGGGACTGCAGAGCAAGAGAGATAAGTCCCAATACACCCCTCTTTTGGATTGCTCTCGTATTCCCCTCAATCCATATGTATTGGAGTGGATTGAAAGGAAAATCAGTTTAAGTTCCAGACTGAAGGGAAAATTAGTCTAAATTTCACTCCAATCCACTCTAACCCATGTGGATTGAGACAAATATGAGTACATCCAAATAAGCCTTTATAGAGTCTTGAAGGGTAGTTGAGGCTTATTAAAACTAATTACAGTACATTGCCGAATATAAACTTTTGCTATTCTTGGTTCCCACTCACCCAACGAAATGAATACTAGTTCAGATCAAATACATGAAAATTAATGGCATGGCTTATTAGAATTAATTGCAGTACATGGCCGAATTTAAACTTTCGTTATTCTAGGTTCCCACTCACCCAATGGCATGATCAGTTCAATTCAAGTACATCTACAGATCAAACAGAAAAGGAAATAGATAATATGATGATTTGCAAACACACACAAAGTTTCAGATGTGGCACATCCCTTTACTTATTTCTCATCTTCTACCTCCATTCATGATCACCATCTAGGTACCAGGTAATGTTCACTAAAGAGTCCTCTCTAGTTCCCAGTTGATGTTCACTTCAACTTGATCACCATCAACTTCTCTTTCTTGACTTGTAACTGTACGGGTGAATTCTAGAGAGAATTTCAAATTCTTACCCTCTTCTTGGCTATCGCAGGTTGTGATTACTCTTAGGTCCACCTCTATGTGGAGTTTGACATGTCGATGACAGGGCAGTGCAATCTCAGATGGAGTCAGTGGAAGAATGCATGCGGAGCCACAGGGAAAGGACAAGCCCCGCGCTCTGTTACAATCAGTAGCGGATCCAGGATAAAGATTAAGGGGGGGCTAAGTAATTGAAACTTTGTTCTAGAGCTAGAAATTAGTGGTAAATTTAAGACTTAGCTATAGTAATTTGGTGGAGATTAAGGACTTAAGGGGGGGGCTAGAGCCCACCCAGCCCCCCCTTTGAATCCGCCCCTGGTTACAATAGAAAAGATGGACGCTTTTGGTACCATAGTCAATGGCACTTGCCTTGATGCTACCATACACTGCACGGCTTCTCGAGCCGAGGTCTTTGAGGTTCAACCTGACCTCAACATGGGTCTCAATAGCGTTGGGAATCAGCAAGTATGTGATCTCCAACTTGCGGCCAAGGCCTCCATCAATGGTTTTTGTGTGTTCCTCAACTTCATCATCCTCCATAATAACACTCCAACCTTCTTCGATGACACTAGTGCCATCGGCTGGGAAAACCTTAAAGCCCAAGCAACCATAAGCCTCTAGAACCCTAGCTGGTCCAAAGAATACCAAATCCACCATTCCTTCCTACACATGAAAGCATGAATGTGAAGGGTTTTAATTTATAACAATATATATAATGTAAGAGGCATAAAACATATATATAGTAGATATAACATATGGTAGCTAGTATATACCTCTTGTAGTTCCCCCTTCCACTCCCTGTAGACGGACAGGTAGCTGCGCCAGTCATAGCCGTTGATACCTCTTATATGGAAGTTTGCACGAATGGACAATATTTGCACCGCTCGTGGACCAAGTGCAATTGTATCCTCATCCAATCCACTGCTGCTGCCCTCCTCAGGGCCATCTCTGCGATCCTCCGGGAGAGCTGTAGCAACATCCTCGCCTCCGTCCCACACTTCACCCATTAGCTGATTCCTCGAGCGAGAGTGGAAAAAAAAAAGATTCGCAAATAGGATGTTACTACAGAATGTCATCAACCACCACAAAGTATTTTGAGACAAAAATACAGCAAATATGCACTTCTCTCTAGTACTAATACTAAAGAATAAACAAATGATCCCTGAGATTGGCTAGTGGGTTTGTCACCCAGCCAACGAGGATTCAGTTTATCACCACCTACATCTTAATGCTAGGGTGAACATCACAGGATAACTATGAGGTAGCGAGCGATGAGAACCGGAGGGCGGCAGAGTATACCAAGGAGAGTGCGAGGGGTCGCGCTGTAGGGCTCTGGGCCGATTGGGAGGGCGAAATAGCAGAGAGAAGAGAAGGGACGAGGGGAACAAGACAGAACAAAGGGAAGGGGGCTGAGGAAGGGAGGCTATCGTTCCCTCCCGCACTTACCAGACGGCGACGAGCTGTTGCCGGCGCGAAGAAAGCAAACCTGCAAGGAGAGGAGAGCGAGGGGGGCCGGCGGCGGCTGTGGATGGGATCGGAATTTCACGTCCCCATTTTTTTTGTCTTTGATCATCATCGATCGATTATATATACCAGGTAACATGCCCGTGCGTTGCTACGGGACAGTTAAGCTTTTGTGCTAAAATTACATAGATTACACAATAAGATAATACTATAAAATAAAATATCACATGTTGAAATGACATTTAATTCAAAAGACAAATTAAATTCATGAAATTAACATAATTATGGAGAGCGTGGCATCACAAGCTTACAATTCTATTGTATAGATCTTTTCATGATACGACTAAGATAATATTCATATCAGCAGTAAGAAATATCTGATATCCATACACAAATAAATTCCTCCGCATCTTCATATCATCCTCTATCATCCTCTACATAGGTTTGAATATATACATATATATGAAGATATTAGTGCATGTCACATAGATCCCTATTTGCCTGTGCTAATGCAACGGGTCACACTAAGAACAAACTCAATTTATATTCAGAAATTCAGAAAATAGAGCAATTAAGCAAATGCATCAATTCATGTCCGTCAAGGGTGGGCCAAATTATTTGTTTAGACATTCCATATCTCTTGGTCATATCTCTTGGTGAAGCGTGAACATTAGAGCTTTCAACTGGATGAACACTCTTTTTCGAAACAAACAAATCATTATTGGTTCTTCCATTTTCCCAAAATTAAGCTTATGTTAAAAAGGCAATTGCTACTTGGGATTATTATTGTCAAGAGGTGGACTTCAAACTTTATATAGGCACTATTTTTCTATTTTAGAATTACAATATCATGTGAGCAAGAACCATTGGTTCAGATCTTTATCATAGGTCTGTGTCAAATATATTTTCTTGTCGAACATATATAACAGTATGCAAGGGGTTACAATGAGTCGACACTTGTTCAAATGAACCAAATGCTGACCACAGCTATGTGATAGAGATTACCAAAGGATCTCAACATGGATAATACAGTGCAAATATATAACTGAAACAATAACTGCGGTAATGAACATGTCTAGGATTGGATAGATCAACCTCCGATGTTAAACTTAGATAAAAGACAAAGCAGATTGGTGAATTCAACTTACAAACTGAATAAGTGAATAACCAGAACCATGTATGGAACTTAAAGAACGTATATCTAAGATTCTAGGCTTCTCAAGAACTACAGATAGAAGAAACTGTAAACAGGTGGCCCATGATAATCCGCTGGGGCACTGAAACCTCATCACCTTCCACTCTGAGATATTGTCCTTCAGGTCAATCATGCACCTGCATATAACCATGAAAAACATGAGGCGCAATGATGCCAGATGCGTGAACTGGTCGAAAAATTACCCATGCAATTAACTAATGTTTTCGCAGCATTTCAAGCCCAAATAGGAATTCCATATTGGGGGCGTCAATACAGTGAAAGAAGAAGGATAGAAGAGATGTCCAATCTGTCAAATATGAGCTGTTAGTGAATCTTAACAGGGAGTATATCCCTGGTGTGAAGTTGAAAAACATTATTTCATTTTTTTACGGAAAGAAAACATTATTTCATTGCCACTGTGTACTCACCATAGAATGATGCAGTTGATGTTGAAGGATCAATTATTATGTTTTCGACAGAGTAATTCTTCAGCTGCAAGGATGGAAATGCATATTTCAATTGTACATAAGGATTAGATTAATTAACAACAAAATTATATCTAATGTTGGTGCCAAATCAAGAAACTATCAGATCCAAGGTTGCTGCCAAATCAAGAAACAATTACCAATCGGCTTATTTGAGATCCATTTGAAATCCCCAAATTAAAGAAACCTCAAGTATGAATGTATGATTAGCCGATCCATTAGTTTGGATACGACAGGAAGGTGATCGGACACGAAACCTGAGATGTAAATCGTTAAAGAAAGAAGAAGAATGTCCAAATCATATGTCAATGAGCGGCGCTGTCTGAGGTGCGGCCAACCGTCGAACCACTCGCGGATAAGTGCTGCTTCTGTGCTAATCTCCGGCTGCCGCGCACACGCTCGGGCAGCAGCAGCCTCCGCCGCCACGCGCATCAGATCCATGGCCGCTGAGCCATCGTCTTTGGGCTCCACGAAAAGGCCACCACGATGACATCCTCGACGGAGCCCCGCGCGGTTTACCCGCCGCGCCGACGACCAGGTGGCGGCGACTATCCCCTGCTGCTGCGGACGACACCGCCAGCGCCAGCCACGCCCGCCATGCGCGCTCCGACGACCAAGCGGTGGCGGGCGCCCCCTGCTGCTGGCCTGCTGCCCCAGCGCCTTCTCCGTCCGCCGCAGCCGTCGTCAGCTCGCCGCCTTCTCCCTACGCGGCGTTCGCGTCGCTGAGTCCAGGTCTGGCTCCAGTTCCGACGTCCGAGCCGTCCGCAGCGGCGTCAGCACCAGCTGCTCGCGGCTGCCGCCGGCGTCAGGGACTTCCTACTCAAGCGCTCCTACTCCTTCGACTTCGAGCGCAGCCTCGCCATGGAGGCGGCGTCCACGGCGTCCTCTCCGTGGCGGTTCCGCGTGTCCTCCGCCGCCGCCGTAGGCGCCACCGACGGCGGGAGTGCAGGAGAGCCGTGACGCCGGAAGGTCGCCGGTACGTTGACTACGGCGGCTTGTCCGTGGAAGGGAGGTGAGGCCGGAGAGGTGGGGGTGGAAGAACGGGAGCCCTTTACCTGTATGCCCTTATAAAAATATGGCCGATCCCACAAGCCCCTCCAAAAATCGTTCTCTCCTCTGGCTCCAACACCAAGTTTGTTTTGCCCTCTGTGCCCTTCCGTCCATTTAACCCTGTAACGGTGTCAAACGACACAGAGAATAGACTAAAATGCCCTCTGGCTCTGGTGGTTGGCTCCAACACAAGCTAATTGCATGCTATCAGAGATCAAATGCTTGCCATCACCACGGTATAGCAGTTCACCGCTTATTTTTCCATACATGTTTAAGAATTGGGTCCCCTTAACTACGTCAAAAAGCTTACAAAGAAGAGCCGGGCCCTTGTCATCTTTGTAGGGGCGGCTCAAGATTGAACCGCCCCTACAATTTGGTTGGCCATGCGCAGGAACCCAAATCCCTTACTTTCTTTCTCCGAAAGGGCGGCGGCCTTTTCACCGCTCTTATAGAGTAAGAGCGGCTCAATCACCGGCCGCTCTTCTGAAAAAATCGAAGGGACGGCCGGGTTACCGGCCGCTCTTACAAGATTAGGTCGCCTTTTCTTCCACCTCGACCTACTCACTCCACTCGGACTTCATTTTACCTCTTTAAGAACATCACATTTTCAACAAATAAAGATCTTTAACAGATGGTGGCGCCCATGGGCGTGTCTGGCCCCTGTGCGTGTTGAGGCGAGGGGTGGGTGCGGAGCACGCCGTTGGGCGCTTGAGCAGCGTGATGGCGTGGCCCGGGTAAGCGGCACGAGAAGGCCCCGGCACGATGTCGCGGTGCATGGCCACGACCGGGGCGCGCCTCGCCGACGCCAGCGCCTCAAGGGCAGCGGCTCCCGCCCAGAACACGGAGGGCGCCCGAACGTGACCACCGGTGCGCCGCGTCGGGGTCACCACGCCGCGCCCAGCAGCATGAGGTCGACCAAGACCGCCAAAGCTGCCGCCGAGGAGGGCCCGTGAGCCGCAGCGGCCGCCAGCGCGCCGGGCGCCAGCGTGCGGCCCCCGCCAGTGCGCCTCGATCTCCGGCATCACCTGCTCGTAGATGCCCTTTGCCGCCTCGTAGATGCCCGTGCACCAACACGCCCGTGCCCCTCAAACTTCGGTGGGCTCGAACAAGAGGTTGGCTCGCCACGACGCCCGGGCCGAAGCCGAGCCCCGGATGACGAGGCACCGCGTCCCGGCCCCGCCTCGCCGCACACGAACCACTCGCCGGCGACGACGGCGGGCGACCGCAGGTCGCGGGCCACCTCCCCGTCGCGCCTCGTGTTCGGCGCCCACCACCGCCGCCACCATCGACGCCGCCATGTACGCGGCCACGCCCGAAGGGAGCTCACGGCTCGACTTGTCAACACATTATCAAAGGGCAGGATGGACATTTGCTCACCCGGGTCCCACATGTCAGGGCACCTTAACGTCCCAAACCAAACAGATGATGGACGGAAGGGCACAGAGGGCAAAACAAACTTGGTGTTGGAGCCAGAGGAGAGAACGATTTTTGGAGGGGCTTGTGGGATCGGCCATATTTTTATAAGGGCACACAGGTAAAGGGCTCGAAGAACGGCGGCGGCGGCTGCTTGTCCGTGGTGTCCGTGTGGTGGGGTGCTGAGGGGAGCGTGGGCTAAGTGCGCGAATGGGAACGAATGGGCTGGGCCGGACGAAAAATAATGAATGGGCTGGACGAAAATCTAGAGGGAGAAAGGCTTCCCTCTTAAATATCCTCTGTCGTCGTCCGGCCCACCTGGCACGTGGTCCGTGGAACGCAGGCAGGAAGCTCCGCTCGGCCCAGCTTTCCGCTCCCGTGTGCGTGCGTATCGGTGTCCTGTCTCAAGCTCCCTTTTGCAAATTGCAACCAACCTTGGCACTGGACTGCCACATCGTCATCGATGTCAAGACTAGGGTCGACAGCTACGGTACGGCCCGTACGCAGCAGCGTCGCAGCGACATCTCTCCAAGGAGAGGAGTCTACAGCGAGTGTATCACGTACGCATGCGAGGACGCCACCGAGGCGTCGTCATCCAAAGGTCGTGCCAAGGTTACGCCAGCTTCTGCATAGGTCGTTACGTTTTTACCGTTCTGACGGAGACCAGAACAGAATGGCATACAAAACAGGCAATCACTCACTGTTTCCTGAAATTATGCAGATGATTAGAAGAAATCTCTGTTCTGAGGGTTGAAAATAGCAAAAAAAATTCAAGCAGCCGCTTCTTGTTATAAAGTGAAAGAGGCTGAGGCACGCTGATGATTAGAAGAAATCGCTGGACCGTCGTTGGCTAATTGGGGATATGGCCCCTGCCGAACAAAACGTTCACAAACTGCACACACCGGAGCACAGACCAACCATACACTGAAAGGCTTCTCAGAAAGCATATCCTGACGCCCAGCGAAGGATGCATGAGGCAGGTCTGAACCAGATAGAGCTTTTTCCAAGACTGTAAAGTTCAACTCATTTGCTCAATATACCAAGAAACGGGGAGGAGGAGGATCTGTGCAGAGCATCATCACATACAAATATGACACTTTTTTTTTGCGAACAACATACAAATATGACATAACCATGAATTCATGATTTCCAATTCATGGCTAAAACTCTTCGGATTCTAAAAGTTGAACTCAACAAGCACCGGACTCTTCGTTTTATTGTTTCAGGATTCTGAGCAAGGTACATACAAGAGCAGCGACATCAGTTCTCGTTGTCACGCAAAAAACAAGGAAAGTACAAGCCAGTGTAGCATTGCAAATCATCCTCCGTTACTTCCACAAGTTCTTTCAGCATTTTATAAGCTCTGAAACTAAGGCCCATGCAAGCCGTTTCTAGTCTACAGGATGTATCAAATCCAACCACCAAATTCAAAAGGGTTGTTGAGTTTTCTGAAACTTTCTGAACAAAAGAAGACAAGCCGATCCTCAACTCATTTTTCTTCATAGAGTAGTAGGACTTCTGATTTCTGAAAAGATGTATTGGGAAGTTGTCAGTTCTCTATGCTTCAACATCTGGGTACACCAACGCCTCAGCAGCTGTATTTTGAACACAACCAGTAAAAAATGGGACAATTAGGAATCTAGTCGTGGGCGTTGCAACAGAGAACAGTATTTTGACACTTAAACATAAGATTACTGGAAAACTGAAATTACAGACTGAGAATCATAGTAAGAAATGAAACTGGACATTTTATTTCTTTTTGTAACTGTACCAATTTAGGATATGTCAAAGGGCTACTAACTAGTTCTATTCATCTTACTCTAAAGCAGGTTTTAGATTAGTCCACACCAGACAAAAGTTTACCACCTGATTAGAATTAAAACCCAACAAGAGGACTGAACATGCTTGCAATCAGAGAAGGAACAGATAACAAGTCCTGAACACGCTACTGAGAAAACTGTTGGGTAACAAGTTGTCAGTTGTCACCTGGTGATCCGGTGGTGAGGACGACGACGTCCATGGGCTCTTCGCTGCGAGGCAGGTCGGTGACCAGAGGAGTCAGCCGCCCGCAGAGGCCGGCCCGAACGCACAGCGTCATGCCGATGGTGGCTAAGGGCTCGGCCAGTTGGATCGACACCTCGCCCCTCAGGCGGTACACGGACTGGCCGAAGAAGTCGAGCATGCCCCAGCCGAGCTGGTCGAAGTTGCCGTCATCGTCCGCCCGCACGTACCGGATCCTCCGTAGCCGGCACCACACGGGCCCGGTGCTTCGCCGGAACAGGCCGCTGAAGCCTCCTACATTCTGTTGCGATAGTAGCAGGATACAAAAAATAAGCAGACATGGCCGGTAACTGAACCAACAAATCTGTATGCATATCGTAACAAGAACAAAATACTCAGACGGCGCATACAACAGAAGAACTGATGATAGCAAGCATTTGAACACAGTTGATCTGATGCAGATTAACCAATGGCAGGCTAAAAATCACACAAACTAGAATAGACAATAATGCTTAGATAACTGATTGGAATGGGAAGGCGAACAAGATTAATGCAGTGCAACAAGAAATATCCAGTAACTACTCATGATTACGGAATTAGAACTGATGAACAGAGAAGTAGTAACCTGAACCAAAAATGGCCTCAACGTAAACTTATCTAGCAACTAGTACTACTACTCCATAGTCCGTACCAGCATGCATACAATGGTAAGAATACAACAACGGATTCCAACATTCTTTCGAGAATCAACGCAGAAAAAAGGAACATCCATCCAGGATTGGTGTTCCATCCAAGTAACCCGTTCAGGTAGCCGATGAACAGGCCGCAAAAGTCCTGCTCCCTCCAACTCGAATGCGTGGATGGAGTGCACGGAGAAGAGAAGGCGAACTCACCGGTGGAGGAGGAGCTGGAAGCGCTGGCGGCTCCGATCTCGGGGGAACAGCCTCGATCACCCAACGCATCGCCGTGCTCGGGTCGCCGTGGTCGTACCAGAGGCCGTACCTGTGGTGGCGCATGAGGACGTCGCCGCCGCCGCCGCCGTCGTCACCGGCCTCAACGGCTTCCCAGAGGACGTCGTCCTGCTCGGGGCCGTCGTAGACGCACTGGACCGCGCGGCAGGCACGGCGCGCGCGGAGGCCCGGGTGCGGCGCGCTCGCGGGCCTGACCGCGAGGTACCGGCCGTAGGCGGCGCCGTGGAGGAGGACGCGGGTGGAGCCGCCGAGCAGGACGCGGTGCACCCGCCACGCCACGCTCAGCGTGCCGCGGTGCCCGCGCAGGGACACGCCCACCCCGTCCTCGTCGGCGTGGAGGTAGAGGTGCCCTCCTCCTCCGTGGGCGCGGCTCCGTAGCCGCACGTGCGCCCCATCGGGGAACTGCTCCATCGCCACCTCCGGTGGTGCGGCGCGGCGCGGCGTCAGGCCCGGGCGAGAAGCTTTCGTTGCGATGGGAAGTCGGTGAGAGAGGAGAGTTGAGAGTTGGGAGTTGGACGGGACGGTTACGTTTGGGCGCCGAGGCGGTGGCGAACCGGGGAATTTGAAGGCGGCTGGACGCCTCGGCGGGGCTGCGACTGCGCAGGTTGGTCGGTCCACGTGGCAATGACACTGACAGTGGGGCCCGTGTCGGGGCATGCCTAGGTGGCCGCGCGCCCGTTGTTGGGCCGTCTCTGTTGCTCTGCATCTACAGCTTTGGTTGATTTCCGTCGAGCACGTTGCCGAGTTGGGCCGTTGCCCGTTTATCTGATCTCCAGAGACTGCAGCAGATCAAGGGAATAGAAATGTGGTGTTGTACTGGTGGCAGCAATGTGCTCTATCTGCTTTTGTGCAGTTTTTTTTAACAGAAAACAAGTACGGGACTGTTTATTTCATTGAAATAGAAGCAGAGTTTTTCGCCGGCGCGTGCTCCAGGCTCCAGCCAGCTAGTATGACGGATTCAAGTGAGTTCAGTTTCTCGATTCTTGCCTCGGTTAGTGCCATGCATCCAACTTTTCTGCTGCGACGAGTTTGCACGATGCCCATGATCGAATCAAAGCTGTTCATAACGAATACATACATCACTTCTGAAGAAACTTTACTACATAGATCATTTCTGAAGAAACTTGTTCATATATGTGGCCGTCGGCCGATCGTTCCCAGTAGCGAGGATACCGAAAAATTCCGGTCCTATATTTTGGTATAAAAGGAAATAGAAAAAATGATTGGTGCTCAAAAGTCACAAAAATAGGATGCAAAGAAACCACTAGCATCGACTCAAAGGATAGTTGGGGCACTGGACTACTGGGGTTTCAAATTTTGGTTTTAATATATTTTACTTGCTACGATTAAAGTTAAAAAAGGATGGTATGAGATTTGATCCATACAGCTCAGTTTTCCACGACTAGATGCAACTGAGACAAATCCTATTCAACACCTAAATACTGGTACTTCGTCTTAATCTATATTTTCGGTGTCAATGAAAACACCGAATTCATAAAGGCCGGTGTTTCACCAAAATTTTGAACCCTAAGTTGGTATACTGTGTAGATAACAGGACCTGTACATAATTTTGGAACAATAAGTCATGCTTTTCTGACGAGCTTAGTAGGTCAATTTTCTAGTCTTGGTTAAGAAAGTTATATTATGCTATAATGTGTATTACATAGTTTTAGTAGGGAAAACCCACGTTGGACGCCCCTTGCAACCTTGTGGACGTACAAATGTCGTGTCTAGCAATAAAGGAGTGATCATCCCATTTTTCATGTTGAAGACACCAGAATCACGAAGAGGATCTATTGTCCAACATCTCTGGTCATAGTCACGCACAAAGTAGATGCAATCCCCCTGAGCTCCACATTCAGAAGCAGGGAGAGACTTCGAGTGTGTGCCAACAAAGAGCGCTTGGTCTCCCAAGGTATTGAGCCTTCTCCACTTATTATGATGGGAACCAGTCGTCAAGTTCAGCTCAAAGACTTGAAACGAAAGAGTACGGCCATTCTCAATCCTATCTTTCTTTTCAAATTTAGACAAGGCTCCAATCAGTCGTTTTACATGCAGCAATTTACCGTTGGATTCAGCAAGGTAACTCCAATACGCAGCGGTGTACGTCTTATCAGCAATGGATCGATATACAGTCCCTGGATCCTTCACAGCTCTGGCTACACGTTTCTTGGATGAGACCACTACTGGCTTTCCTTCACAACTCGAAACAATCTCAAAGGCGAAGAGCATTTCGAGTGAGAGAGCATACAACTTCCCATCAAAGAACGCGATGTCAAATATATAATCGGGCATTTCGAGTGCAATGACAGCCGAGGGCCGCCGGCAAACAGAAATCACGCTCTTATATATCTTGGTCGTTATCAGCACGGCGAAAAGGAAATCCAGTGATAGATGATCGAGGGCAGAGAGCGGAACCAGCTTGAGGAACATTGACACTGAATCTTCAGGAAAGGTAAAAGCTCGCTTAGGAACTCGTCCAGCATGGCTAGGAATCCGTTCGACTTGCCTGGAGAAAAGGTCCATAAGCGCGAGATCGCCGTGGAGGCGCTCGAGGAAGAGCCAGTTCCCCGCGGAGCCATGGAGAGAGGCATCCTCCGGCACATGCATGCGGTGGATCTCGCCGTCTGGGACGCTGAGGAAGGTGCCATCGAGGAGGGTCAGCCATGGTAGCGGAGGCGGAAGAGGCTCCTGCTGAGCCATGCGACGCCATGGGCGGCAGACCGCTCCCAGCCGGACGCGGTCAGCTAGGGACGGGAGCCGCCTGAGGACAAGGCCAAGGAGCTCCGGCATCAAGACTGCCCAAGTCGAGCAGTGTCTGGCCGCCGACGCCATCACGCGTGAGACGACGAGACTTATTCTCTCGTTTCTTCTGAGCGCGGCAAGGAAAAGGTCGGTCGTCGAGATGGAAGCGGCGGTGGTATGTGGTCCGTGTTGAGAGAAGCAAGGAACTAGGGAGACGACCTGGAAATTTATAGGTCGGTCCAGCCGGTGTCCAGGCGGACTCGGGCGTCTCACGTAATCGGACTCGAACCTAGCTAGAAGCGTGGAACGCACGCGTGACGAGTCCGACCTGCCGTGCCGGCCGGTGCCGCTCGCCCCATATAAAAACACCACGCCCATGCCAGCCACCTTGCTCTGCTAGCAACGCAACTCGTTGCAGCATTCGCCTTCCGTTCCAGACTTCCAGTGTGGCGTACTGGCGTGTCCATCGACTACCCAAGCCTCCCCTGTCCCCTCGCGCGGCTCTCGTCGTCGTCGAGATCTGTCAGCTGCACCAGGCACCAGCGATAGGGAAGAGGAAGCCGAGGACCTCCAAGTTAATAATGGCGGAGCCCAAGAAGGCGCCGGACGAAGCTGGACACGGACTTCACCCGCGCAGGGACACCCCCACCCCGTCCTCGTCGGCGTGGAGGTAGAGGTGCCCTCCTCCGTGCGCGCGGCTCCGCAGCCGCACGTGCGCCCCGTCGGGGAACTGCTCCATCGCCACCTTCGGAAATGAGCGTTTCAGATGCGGCCGTTCGTTCAGTGCGGAGGATACTGCAACTAGAGTTGCGTCAGAGTTCAGAACAGAGACTTTCAGATTCAGCACACAACTCTGCATGGTTCTTCTGGTCTTCCCAAACTGCAGCCAATCTAATGAAACGGGCGTTGCCAATCTTACAAAGTTACAATGTTTGGTGCCCGGAAGTCTCTGTCCTCCGAATTTGGGAAGGGCCCTACGACGATGCAATTCATTCAGCTCACTGCCAAAGCTCCGATAATGAAGGCCAGCAGCAGTACAAATGAAAGATGTTGGCGAGTCTTTGACATAAAGTGCAGATGCTGTAACAACTGCTCAATACCATCATGCAGGAAATTCATGTCTATTCCACTAACAAGTTGCGAGATCAGACAAAAAAGTTGCCACTAACAACTAAGACCCACTTCCTTCAAAAAACAACTAAGACCCAAAATGGAGTGGACATAGACTCTTTAAGGTTTTATGTCTACTCAGGAGCAAGGTACTGACAAAATCAGTAGCATCAGATATGAAGAAGCTGGCGACTGCAACAATATTATTTCGCAGAATCATTCATCATTTAACTCCACATAATGCTTTCATCGGTTTTTAAGTTCTGAACATGAGAGGTCAATCAAACTACTTCCGATCAGTAGAACACATCAAATCTAACCACCATTACAGAAGAGTTGCTGAATTTTCGGAAACTACATTAACAAAAGACGACAGCCAATTCTCATGCACTGTCTTGGGGACACCAATGCTTAAATGCTTTTGATTGCCGAAGAGATGATTACCGAAGTTGTCAGAATTTCTGCTCTCGTAGTCCTCTACTTTATATCTGGGTACACTAAATTCTGAGCACCTGAATACAAAGGGAACAAGAATAATAATGAGATAATTAGGCAGCATGTCATCAGTGTTCCAAGTTCCAACAGAGAGAAGTAACCAATCAACACTGAACAAAGATAAGAAGAAACAGTAGACAATCAGTTCCAAGATCAACAGATAACACTATTGGCTAAAAAGTGGCACTACGAATACTACTGACCTGAGACGGATCAAATTAAGGTTTTGTCAAATGACAAAATCCTACATGTCACTTGAATATTGCAGACCTGAGAACCTGAGACTATTTCACTAGAATGAATCTGCTTGTCTACAATAATGTGCTTTAGATGTCCAAACCAAAAGAAGTAATACCATTACCTGAAGCACAAGTTGACCAAAACATAAATAGGCCAATAAGCCAAGAAGATACTAAATACGCCAACTATTCAAAACTAAAGAATTTCTCTGAACATCTGGGCTATGGAAAAAAACAGGCAAGTTGCATTTCCTGTTGTTGGTATGATTTTATAACCTACTCAACATAAATCTTGCAGATACTTTTACTGATCTCTTTGCATAGGAAATTCTGAACTACTACATGTGCATGTCACACTACCGTTAGCCCGTTACTTAGCTTGCCGATAACTTTAAACAACGCACATGCTGAAACTGTAAGATCAACAGATACAGGTGATGCACAGACCACGGAGAAAACTGCAGAGTTTCTCACCTTGTGATCCAGTGTTGAAGACGACGATGTCCATGGGATCTACGCTGCGAGGCAGGTCGGTGACCAGAGGGGTTAGCCGCCCATGCAAGCCGGGCCGCACGGCCAGTGTGATGCCGCTCAAGACTACCCCGCCGAATTGGACTACCCCATCGGGCTGACGTGCCCCCACCTGAGCCATCAGGTTGACCACAGAGCGGCCGTAGAAAGGGAATGTGGGCCAGTTATTGTTGTTCTCATCGAAGTCCCCTTCGTCGTTCGCCCGCACGTGTCGGATCATCCGCCGTTCATCAGCCTCAGGCCTGCGCCGCCGTAACAGGCCACTGCGGTGTCCTAGATTCTGTAGAAACGTAGTAACATTTTGTGTTTAGGAAAAATCAAACAGCTAGACAACAGGCAACAGCGGTGCTGGTAGCTGAATGAACAAGTCTGAATACACAATCAGAACGAAATGTTCAGAAATCAAGATAACCCAAATTCATGTGATGGGGCAAGAAATGACCTCGACCAAAGATCTCAGATCATTCAAGTACATGCCACGACAGAGAACTCCAATCGTGACCTTGACTAGACTTTCCAGATATCATGATCAGATGCAGATTGACTAATGACAGAGAAATTCGCAACCACAACCTAGAACAGACAATAGTTTCCAGATAAGTGGTACTAGTGAAAAAAAAAAGCTCTCCCTAAAGCTCTCCCACAACCTAGATCAGATGCAGAGGCTCTAGAATACAAACAGGGCTCTCAAGGAGCGTGAGCTACAGAATCAGATCGTTTCGAGCGACTAACAGCAACCATCACCGTGAACTCGTCAGGATAGATTAAGATGTTTAGTCTTCTTGTGAAAGAAGCTGACGTTTCTAGTAAGCGCTGACTTCGGTCAAAATCAACACAAGGATTCCCAGGAGAATGCAACAATCAGACAGTGCAGTTGCTGTGAAAACTGACACCACGAAGAAACCCGTTCCAGTTCACGGAATCAAGGCGAGGAGCCGAGGGGTTCTAGGATAGCGAACTCACCGCAGTCGGACGTGGAATGGGCCACGCCGGTCCCAGTTCGAATCTGCTGACCTTCCAGTGCATCATCGTACTCCGTTTGCCTTCGGGGTTATCGACGGTCACGCCGGTGTGCCAGAAGCGGTACCTGCCGTTGGCGCGGAGGTTGCGGTTGTAGTCCTGGCGCAGGGTGACGTATCTGTCGTCGCCGTCGACGATCCTGAAGGGCCTCCACATGACGGGGCCCACGTTGGCCACGCCGTCGTAGTCGCGCTGGACGGCGCGGCGGCCGCGGTAGCCGGGCGGCGCCTGGCCGTAGCCGGGCGCGATCGCGAGGTAGCGGCCGTAGGCGGCGCCCTGGAGGAGGACGAAGGTGGCCCCGCCGTTCTCGACGCGCTGCACCCGCCACACCGAGTTGAGGGAGAAGGCGGGGCCGTGGTGGCGCAGGGAGACGTTCTCCCCGTCGTCGTCGGCGTGGAGGTACGTATCCTGCGCGCGGTTCCGCAGCCGCACGAAGACCCCGTCGGGGAAGAGGTCCGTCGCGGAGACTCCCGGCGGGCCGGCCTGCTGCAAATGGTGACCACCGGCGGCGGGCTGCATTTTCGGAGGGGATCGGGACGGCGAGGGGGAGGCGAGAGGCGAGACCACCCGGTGGTGGGGTTGTGGTGGCGGTGCGGCGAGCAGATGATCGGCGGGGTGTTTCGTGGAGTTGGGGAAGAGGAGGGAGAGGCGAGAGCAGAGCAGGTGTTTGTTGGAACGGGACGGTTACGTTTGGTTTGGGCGCCACGCCAAGGCGGAGGTGGGGTATTTCAAGTTCAAGGCGTGGTGGCTTCTGGAGTCTCGCGAGCGGAGGTCGGTTGTGCTTTGTGCCTTTCACCGACATGTGGGGCTACTGCTGGGCCCGGATACAAGGCGGCCAGGCGGCGCCTCCCCAGTTGCCAGCTGGCGCTGCTGCGAACACAGCTGGGACATCGCAGCGACTGGCGAGGCCGAGGCGAGACCCATCGCAGCGACATGCATCACGAGCAGGGCGTCAGGATCAGCAAGGACAGCTACTTCACCCGGTCCGGCAGCCGCACGCGCTCACCAGTCACCAGCAAGCTCACCGGCGTCCTTGACATCACGTTTCATAAACGGCCGACACCCTAGCCGTGGAGCCGGGCGCAGAAGGTAGCGTTAGCCCCTGCTGACACCGCTGTCGCTTGGGGACCGGTGGCGACCCGGGCACCTGCGACCAGCGTTTCGGCGGCCGGTGGCGTCGGGCGGGGGGCGGAGTGACGGCAGGACGGCGACGGACGGGGAGGACTTGAGGGAGGCGTCAGCGGATGTAGAGGAGACGGCGACGCAGCGGTGGACCTGAGGCTCCCGTCCTGAAGATGGCGAGTCGCCGGGGCCGGCGGCCTGAGGGGATGGGATGACGGCTAAAGCAATGAATCCAACTTTTCTGCTGCGTTGAGGTTGCACAGTGCACATGATCGAATCAAAACATAAACCATTTCTGAAGAAACCTTACACATAGATAATTTCTGAAGAAACCTTACACATAGATCATTTCTGAAGAAATTTAACCTTTTCTTCTTCATAGTGGCCGTTCGTTCAGTAGCGAGGATACTGAAACTAGAGTTGCGTCAGAGCTCAGAACAGAGACTTTCAGTTTCAGCAGACAACTTTGCATGGTCTACCAGCCTTCCCAAACTGCAGCCAATCTAATGAAGTGGGCGTTGCCAATGTGACAATGTTTGGTGTCCTGAAATCTTTGTCCTTCTTCTAATGATGAAGCTTTTGTTTCAGCACTGCATTTCATGCTTTGTTTATTTGGTATTCTGCTCGTTTTGAAATCATTGCCTGTTCATTAGTTCGCCAATCAGGGCTACCATTCATTGATCTAAAGGGTCCTTCGATGATACAATGCATTCAGCTCAATGCCAAAGCTCTGATGATGAAAGATGTCAGCGAGTCTTTGACACAATGTGCAGATGCTGGAACAACTGCTCAATACCATCATGCAGGACATTCAGTCCTATTCCACTAAGCGAGATCAAACGAAAAAGTTGCGACTAACAACTGAGATCGACAATGGAGTTTTTATGTCTACTCGGGAGCAAGGAACAGATAAAATCAGTAGCATCTCTTCTTGACATATGTCCACCACCCAACAGAGATGAAGATGTGGCCCCAAAAAAAAACAGAGATGAAGATGTCGGTAACTAAAACCAATATCACTTCGCAGAATCATTCATCATTTAACTCCACATAATGCTTTCATCAGTTTTTAAGTTCTGAACAGGAGAGGTCAATCCAAACTACTTCCGATCAGTAGAACACATCAAATCTAACCACCATTACAGAAGAGTTGCTGAATTTTCAGAAACTATCTTAACAAAAGACGACAGCCAATTCTCATGTCACTGTCTCGGGGACACCAATGCTTAAATGCTTTTGATTGCCGAAGAGATGATTTCCGAAGTTGTCAGAATTTCTGCTCTCGTAGTCCTCTACTTTATATCTGGGTACACCAAATTCTGAGCACCTGAAATACAAAGGGAACAAGAAAAATAATGAGATAATTAGGCAGTATGTCATCGGTGTTCCGTCAGAGAGAAGTAATCAACACTGAACCAAAAAAAAAACAGTAGACAATCAGTTCAAGATCAATAGACAACAGTATTGGCTAACAAGTGGAAGGATCGAACAATCTGAATGAGAATTAAGAATCTGTCAAAGGACTCCTAAGTCCTAAGTGGCACTACGAATACTAGTATACTACAGACCTGAAAAATGAAATCCTACAATTTCAATAGCCGGATTAAACCAAAAGAATTAAGCCATTACCTGAAACACAAGTTGGCTAAAATTTAAAAAGGGGCCAAAAAAAAGGCAAGAAGAGGATACTAAATACACCAACTATTCAAACTAAAGAATTTCTCTGAACATTTGGGCTATGGGAAGAAACAGGCAAGTTACATTTCCTGTTGTCGGTATGATTTTATGACTTACTATTCTCAACTTATATCATGCAGATACTTCTACTGTTCTTTTTGCATAGTAAATTCTGAGCTACAGATTACAGAACTACGGTGAGCTACAGACAATGTTATAAACTGTGCATGTCACACCACTACCTTTACTTAGCTAGGTGATAACGGTAAACATCGCACATTCTGAAACGGTAAGATAAACAGTTAACAAGTGCTGCACAGACAACTGAGAAAACTGCAGAGTTTCTCACCTTGTGATCCGGTGTTGAAGACGACGATGTCCATGGGATCTACGCTGCGAGGCAGGTCGGTGACCAGAGGGGTTAGCCGCCCTTCGGAGCCGGGCCGCACGGCCAGTGTAATGCCGCCCAAGTCTACCCCGCCGAATTGGACTGCCCCGCCGGGCTGACGTGACCCCACCTGGGCCATCAGGTTGACCAAGGAGCGGCCGTAGAAAGGGAATGTGGGCCAGTTATTGTAGTTCTGATCGAAGTCCCCCTCGTCGTTCGCCCGTACGTGCCGGATCGTCCGCCGTCTATCAGTCTCGGGCCTGCGCCACCAGAACAGGCCACTGCGGCCTCCTAGATTCTGTAGAAACGTAACATTTGGTGTTTAGGAAAAATCAAACAGCTAGATAACAACTGAATGAACAAGTCTGAATAAACAATTAGAACGCAATGTTCAGAGACCAAATAGCTCCAATTATTGATCAGAGACCAAATAACAGAACGAAATGTTCAGAAACAATGAAAAAAAAGACAAAATGTTCAGAAATCAAGATAACCCCAAATTCATGTGATGGGGCAAGAAATGACCTCGACCAAAGATCCCAGGTCATTCGAGTACATGGCATGACAAAGGACTCCAATGGTGATCTTGACTAGAACTTTCCAGATATCATGATCAGATGCAGATTGACTAATGACAGAGAAATTCGCAACCACAATCTATAATAGACAATAGTTTTTGGATAATTGGTACTAGTAGAATAGACAACAGTTTCTGGATAACTGGTACTAGTAAAAACAACTCTCCCTAAAGCGTTGCAAATGCAGAGGCTCTAGAATTCAAATAGTGCTCTGTAGGATCGTGGGCTACAGAATCAGATCGAAATTTCGAGCAACTGACAACAAGCATCACCGCGAACTCGTCAGGAAAAATTAGATTAACAGGTTCAGTCTACTTGTGAGAGAAGCTTACGTTTCCAGTAAGCGCTGACTTCGGTCAAAATAAACGCAAGGACTCCCAGGAGAACGCAACAATCAGACTGTGCTATTGTTGTGAAAACTGACGCCACCAAGAAACCCGTTCCAACTTCCAAGTAATCAAGGCGAGGACGAGGAGGCGAGGGCCGAGAAGGAGAAAGGATAGCGAACTTACCACAGTCGGACGTGGAATGGGTGGCAGCCCCGGTCCCAGCTGGAACCTGCAGACCGTCCACTGCATCATCGTGGTCCAGCTGCCTAGGTTGGCATCGGCGGTGACGGCGGCGTTCCAGAAGCGGAACCTGCCGTTGGCGCGGAGGTTCTGGTTGAAGAAGTGGCCGTGGCGCAGGGTGACGTATCTGTCGTCGACGTCGGCCATCCTGAAGGGCCTCCACATGAGGGCGCCCGCGCCGGCCTCGCCGTCGTAGTCGCGCTGGACGGCGCGGATACCGCGGAGGCCGGACGGCGCCTGGCCGGGCACGACGGCGAGGTAGCGGCCGTAGGCGGCGCCCTGGAGGAGGATGGTGACGTCGTCCTCGACGCGGTGCACCCGCCACACCGAGTTGAGGGAGAAGGCGGTGCCGTGGTGGCGCAGGGAGACCCCCTCCCCGTCTTCGTCGGCGTGGAGGTACGTCTGCTGCGCGCGGTTCCGCAGCCGCACGAAGGCCCCGTCGGGGAAGAGGTCCATCGCGGATACGGGGCCTGCCGCGCCGCGGCGCCGAGCCAGCTGACGACCGGATGCGGAGGGGGCTGCATTTCCTGTGGGTTTGGGACGGCGAGGGGGGAGGCGGAGAGGTGGAGAGGCGAGAGGCGAGAGGCGAGAGCAGAGCAGGCGAGAGGTGGAGAGGTGTTCGTTGTGACGGGCCGGTTACGTTTGGTTTGAGCGCCACGCCAAGGCGGAGGTGGGGTATTTCAAGTTCACGGCGATGGCTTCTGGAGTCTGGACTCGCGAGCGCAGGTGTTGCGCTCGTTGCTCCTTTTTCACTGACATGTGGGGGGCCACTGCTGGGCCTGGCAACGAGGCGGCCAGCCGGTCGCCAGCTGGCGGATACGCCTTGTTCTGCTGCGGCGAACTCGGTTGGGCTTGGGCCGTTGGGCGTGGCGACTGGCGAGACCCATCGCCGCGGCATCACGAGGCCGGGCGTCAGGATCAGCAAGGGCAGCAGCCACTTCACCCGGCCCGGCGGCCGCTCGCGCTCACCGAGCTCGCCGGCGTCTACCACGTCCACGGGTGGGTGCGCTGGTGTGTGGTGTGAGCAAGGCAACGGAGGGTTTCGTTGCGCGCCGGCGTGCTGGGGCCTGGGGCTACCGCGACGCCACCAACGGCTATGACGTTTGATGATGTCATCGACGCATCGTCTCCCGTGCTCGTGTCACAGTTCCGTTTCAATTTTTATTCTTTTTTCAGGGAGTCAGACGCGCCGCGCGGTGGCTAAAGCATTATTCCCTCTTTTAGTATCCAACAAGTTCTGAAACTGAAAGGGCAGTTCAAAGCGCCCACAGACTACTAAAGAAAACAGTAAATATTTTGAATCAAACGGGACGTGCATTTCCAGTCTTTCAACTCTTTCATGTTAAATCAGATAGGATTACGTTTTTCACCAAAAAAAAGATGGAGTAGTTCAGTAGGCAGTAGTACAACCACGGATCCACGTCTGTTTTCAGTTGCGAGCTTGCTGAAAGTAGGAAACGTCAAGTTATTTGAGTACAAAGAGTCGCCACCAGAATTTCTCATCTGTTATACGAGCAAACAAGTTGCATCTGATAAAGTTAGGAGCAAGAGAAATAAGCTACTCCACCGTCCCAAAATAAACGGAATTATAGAGTCTAGAAAGGAAATCAAGGTTGGAGCCAAAATGGCGCTGCTGCCCCGGTAGAAAGTTTAGGTCACAGTTTCATCTTCCATCTTGCCCAATTGCCCTATAAAAGGACTACCGAGCGCGAGGCCGGACAAAGAACAGTGGACCAACATGGCAACATGTGTTATCAGGGGTGATGTGGTCGATTTTTTTTTAGAAGTTAAACTTTTAATTGCCTCTCTCGATCGCAAAATAAGTGTTGCTCTTCTCCTAAAGAGTTAATTTTTTTCACTTTAATCGAATATATTAAAATAATATTTTTTTTCACTTTGATCAAAAATATTAAAATAATATTTGTAATTTATAATTAGTATCATTAAATAGATATTTAAATATATTTTGTATAATCAATTTATTTTGAAATATAAATATTGATAATATTTTATATAATCCTAGTCAACCAACACAAATGTGACACTTCTTTTTAGGATAGATGTTCGTCATAACTCACACACGGTAAATGGCTAGTACATTGTGCTTGACACCTATAATGCCCTAGGTCTGTATTGGCTATAGTTGCATTTATTGTGGAACATTTACTAATCCTACAATTGTGTTTATTTTGAGATGAAGGGAGTATTTCAAAACAGACTAGAAGCAAATTGTTGGCCAAACTCTAGACTTTGTCTGCTTTGTCGATAAGTTGTTGAAATCACGCTACATCTTGTTAAAGATTGGAGATTCACAAGACATCTTTAGGCTGAAATCAGCGACTTGGACCTCATACAACAAGCTGCATCAGGCCACATGGTCTCCTACCACGTCGGTCGAGAGCTGGTGGACTGCTATGTCGAACATTCAAAGCGTGCTTTGATCCGATCCTGATCATCCTACTAAGCTAGAAGGTATGGAATGGAATGAGAGAAATAGTAGGATTTCCCAGCGGATCGAAGCGACAAACTCTACATAACAATAAAAATGAGACAAACCTTTAGATCAAAGTGGGAGCAAAACACACAACGGTTCAGTGAGTTTTTTAATCTCAGTTTAGAGGTTTGAGGTCTTGATCTGTATTGTTGATGTTTTTAGTTTTGTGGTGTTGCTAAACTTGACACACTATCTGTCTAGACTAGATTCACTTTCTCATTTTTAACATATAGTGGGCAGCCCTCTTACCTGTTTCTTGCCCTGCCGGTTCCAAGATGGCCAGAACAATCTTGCCAGCATAGGTCAAGCTCGTACGAACGTCGAGATGAACCCGAGCAGCAGAAGCTCTTGCCCTGCCGTGAACGCTGGTTGGACTATGGGTTTCTGACAGTGACCACTCCTATCGTTGGCATGTAGCACGAGCAGGACTGAAAACTCTGCGCTAGCGTTGCCAGCTGGCTAGAAAACCAGAAAACGGCTTCCAGAGAGTACTCAATGGATGCCTAAAGATTGCACATGCAAAGTTTGGCAGACCACAGAAAGCACAAAGCTCGAGCCATTAGTGCAACTGTCAATTTATGATATGAAGCCGCTTGAACGTGAAAGTTTGGGATGGAAGTCTTAGAATACATAGCTACTAAAGCAAAATCTTTACTGCTACCATGGCGTGCACTTTTACAATTTTAACCCCTCTCCACGGCTGTCTTACAACAAAAAGGTAGTATGATACAGACTTAAGCAACAGGCGAACAACAGACACCCGTCGAGTCAGTTTACAGCTTCACACATTGCCGTTCAAAACAGAGCAAAGTGCGTTTGAGATACAGTTTGTAACAGCCGCCTACGTGAATGTGTCCTCCCTATCACCTTCAGCGACCTCTCCCTCCTCGATATTGCTGAACTCAAGGAAGTGTGTGGGCCTGTGGTCCTCGTGGTAGAAGTCCCGGGGCATGCCCAGCTTCATGTTGTACTTCATCTGTGGGTCGTGCTTCACTCCCATGAAGTTGAAGTTCCAAGGGGCGTTATCCGGAATCTGATTGGAAGAGACATCAAAGTGAGTGATAAGAGCTAATCAGCAAAATGACAAAAGACCCAAGAGGAAGGTTTGCAAAACGTTGAAACAAATACATACCATGTAGAAACCAAGGAAGCGGTCGCTCAGAAGCATCTGGACCTTCTCGTAGTGAGTTGGGAGGTATCCATGCGGGTTGCTTCCGTTGTCCTTGTTGCTGCGTCCCCACTCGTAACCGCTTGGTGTCAACTTGTATGCAGTCAACGAGCACGATCCTGGGGTGAAGCTGCATGTCAGAATGATGCACTTCTCACCATCCCATTGTTTGTTGTTCTCCAGAATCTTGGCATGTGATGTCAGGTCCTGTAAGAACAATGCAGTTAGTCCCATGAGTTTAGTCCGTAAGAAGCCAGAAACAAACTAAAAAATG
Organism: Chrysopogon serrulatus; assembly: GCA_015844335.1. Taxonomy (NCBI): domain Eukaryota; kingdom Viridiplantae; phylum Streptophyta; class Magnoliopsida; order Poales; family Poaceae; genus Chrysopogon; species Chrysopogon serrulatus. Next base: position 300,947 of record JADLZL010007518.1, on the reverse strand, counting down.
CTAAATGGACTCCAAACCTGTGGCGATAGCTGTGGAGCTTCATTTGGCTGTGTATGCATCCATCCCAAGGGCTCGAGATCATTAAGGAACTCATGCTCAGGAAGATTTGCTGGTAGAGTCACCATCTGGTGTGTTCCATGCTGTGGAGGAATGGCTATACACCTAATCTCTTTGACTTGAGGATTGTCCTGTGGACTCAGTCCATACAAGAATCCAGCAATTTGTGTCCGCAGATCTGCTATGCATATGAATTTCTTCAATATGTTCTTTGGCATAATGTAAGTGTAGCCAGTCTCCTGCAATCAGAATGAATCCCAATCAGTAACCATTCAACATATATCTTGCTATGTGAAATCACTGGAGTTAAGAGAGATGCAATCAGTGTACTGACCTTTATATCATCAGAATTGACGTAAATGTGATTTACACGAAGATACAAGTTTGTGGCAGAGATGGCTCTGACACGCCAATCAGTCTTCGATGCGAATGCTTGTTGCTCATATGGACTTGTGGTTGTGATAATGAGTTCATCACCGTGCACATTCGTCGTCCTTGTGGTTACAGCAGTTAACTGAGTAGTCTCTCTCGACTGCAAAAACAAAGCAAAATCAAGAGTGAGCAAACTGACAGAAGTATCTGAAACAAAAACATAGGTGCAAGTACTTATGCTTTACCTGTTTCTCAATTTCAGCAATCTGTTGCCTCTGCTGTGATGGTGGAGCAATCTCAGCACCAAGGATGATATCTCGCATTTCAGATTGTGTGAGTGCAGAAGTATTAACATTGTTTTTCTTTGCATAATCAGAAAGAATAAGGTCCCTCAGTGCACACTCAACCTTCAACCACTGTTCATCATTCAGAGTTGGCCATATATGATGTGGTTCAGTAACAATTGTTTTGTCAGGTTTGAGCAACATCTTTGCCTTCTCGTTATTCACATGAAGTGCACGTAGAATAAGCACAATGCGAGAGAATGCTGTGTATGATGAAATACTTTTCAACCAATCATCATATATATTATAAAGAACCATCTGTGGTTCAGTTGCCTTCAGTATAAGATCACCAAACTTCTCAATCTTCAAGCAAGCCTGGAAAGGAAGCTGTAGCTCGCTGCCCTTGATAACAATGTTAGGGAAGTCAAGTAGATGGACCTCCAAGGGATCCAGCATGCCCTTTCTTGTCACAATAATTTGCTTTGGCTGTTCTTCTACAGGAAGAGATCGAACTAATGCAGCAACCTCCTCAGCTGTTTTCCACTTGGCCAGCTGCCCAAGACGTTTCTGCCCCGCCCACACACTTGTGTGGATAACCTGCACATTATGATCCATACTCAGTTTAAACCTACCATGTTTAAGGCCTTACAGGAAAACCAGTCACATGATAACTAGAGCAGAAATTCGAAAAGAACAAACCTTAAGAAACAGTTGACCCGTCCTTGGATTGAAAATGAAAATAGCACCATTGATTGGTTTGGTGGTCAAGTTACCCTCAAATGTTTTGTGAATAGTAACTCGATACACATTTGTATCATCCACAAACCATATGATTTGATTGCTGAATATCTCTCCATAGTTCTGTGAAGACAGGTATGGTTCAGTGGGTTCAGAAGAGTACAACTGCAGACCCTTCCTTATTCGCTCCCTTAGGACATACAGAGCGGGATTTGACTGAAAGAAGAAAGATCAAGAATATTATTCAAATTGCACATCAATTACAGTAGTGTGGTCAAGTCAAGAGAGATTTTAAAATCAATATATACCTTCATGATCTTGTTCATTGCCTGCTGAAGTAGTGGCTTTGATCCGGGAAACCAGTTACCAAAAGCAGAGTGCAAATTATATGCTAGATCGATTCCAATCATCACACCTGCAACATATGTCAATGAACATTAGCTATATTCAATTCGAATCAAGGTAAAAAGGATAAGAAAATGGAAGTTCATGGATATTCAGAAACATACCAGTTGGCGATGGGTATATGGACATATTGTCTGTTGTGTAATCCATGAACTTGGCTCTTGTATAACGTTCTATGTCATGTGAATCATAGTCTCCCCAACGCAGTTGCACATCAATCCAATACTTGTTACTTGCTTTCTGATCAAAGACATCCTTCGACTCAGAAACTAAGCTTGGTTTGGACATCGTCCATCTGTGTGCAGCAAAAAGAAGGATATCTGCACATGAGCTGTTCATCTTGTAACTCTTCCTGGGATGTATTGTCTCCTTCTGCACAGTCTCAATCTCAAGTGCATCCAACTCCTGGTCTAAAACTTGGCAAAGATCCATAACAACACTTTCATGGATCTTTTGCCACAGATGTGCACGGAAGATCTGGATCAGAGAAATCTTCAATGTTGGGATTTTCCCATGCATGAATATCCCCGTAAGATCTAGCTGGACCTGGAAACCAACATACACATTTGCACGATTGATGGTTGGTGACCACCACAGGGTAAATCTTCGATTTGGGATTTGATTGAGACCAGAACGCTGTGCATTTGTCAGCTTCTTGTATTTCATTGACTCTTCGAAACCTGATGCCTTCTCCCAAAACAGACCCTCCCAAGTAGGGAAATAAGTTCCTTTAAATAATGTATGCTCCAGGATGCCTTCTACACCACCAAGCGCTTGAATGACATCAGTTCTGTAGTTATTTAGATTCCAGAGCTTCCCATCATGCCGCTGATGTGTCCACCAGAATGGGTTCTGTTTTAGCACTTGATATTGCTTAAAATCCGTTCTCACTCTCCATCCTTTGTCATAGGCCAGTGTATGGCGGTCTTTTTGGAAAAGAGTGTTGATACGAGGTATACCTCGATCCCATGAATCTTCAAGATCCTCAAGAGTTAATCGTCTGTTCTGTGATTGTGCTTCCTGCCTCTTCAAAGCATACTCAGCCCAAACACGCTGTGAATCAATGAACTCACTCTCCCATGGCTGGATGTAGCGGTACAAGTTTGGAATAAGCTGGTCCTCTTCATGGCTCATACCACTTCTAAAATGTGTTACACCAACATCTGTCTGCTTGCTATACCTAAGATCGCTCTGCGGTATAAGAATATGGCCCATTGATAACATTCCAAGACCTCCAATCTCCTTGGGAGTATAGAAGATAACTGGAGGAAACCTGCTAGGCATCTTTGAATTCAGGCCAATCTTTATACGAGTCTGGATCTTGTTTTCACATTTGACTAGCAAATCCAGAAGCTCCTGGGTATGGACAGTTGCTTCACGAAAATATGTCATAAGGCCAATGAGAGCCGTATTCCACTTGTTGACTATCTTCGTGAATGTTGTTGACCCTGAGGACATTAGAATCTGCCGGACACGGTTCTCGAACACTTTCATATGTTCATCATCAACCCTCAGGAAGGCAATTGCTGTCCTTTCTTTTGTCTGTTCATTCTGCAAATTCCATACTCCATCTTTTGTGTTGCTGAACGCCTCCTGAGTCATCCGTATCTTTGGCAGTATTCGGACTTCAAAGCCACACATGCTAAAAAGCAGATTTGGATTGTCCTTGCTGTAAACAGAGACAAAGCTATTCTCCCATTCTAAAGTTGTAATGCTCCTTGGAAGGCGGTTCTTCATATCCCAGAACACACTTCTTCCAAGATTCACATCATGTTTCATAAGCCTCATTCTTGCATCTCTGGGCCAACATTTCTTGTTATTGTAACCAACCATGTTCTCATTGTTAGGATCAGGATGTTCTGTCAAGTATCGCTGAATTAGATCTCGTGCTTCCTCATGGGTGAACCGGAACAATATATGCACCTTGTCAATATACCGAGAATACAATCTGATGGGATGCCTTGTCTCAACTTTTGTGTCAGCATATGTAAGGAACTCATTTGGCATTTGAGGTGGGCCAGCAATCTCACTTGCACGAGTTAGACCAAGAATCAGGAGATCCAGCACAAGGCCATAATACTGAACAACAAAAGATGCAAACTGAAGCCCTCGAATGAGACCATAAGAATTTGTGTGACTCATGTCCTTGTAAGACAACACTACATTATTCTTTGCAGTGACATAGTCAGCTATGTTATGATCCAAGACCAACCGGAGAAGCCTGTTCAACAGTGTCAGATCAATTTTTTCAAAGAACTTCTCAAATTTTGTCTGGAGCATCACAACACACTGTCCATCACTTGTGTCCCATATATCCAGTAAATTATTTATGCCCTGGCACCATTTATAAACAAGAAGAGGTGGTGGTTCTGAATCAGCAGGCTTAACCCAATTTGGGAAGAGGTGTCGTTTGTCCCCCTCGTACCACAGGTACTGGTCAAGGTATGCATCAGTGATCTTTTCAAGAGGTTCAATTTCATATACCGGAATCAAGTAGCTGTACAAGTCCATGAACTCTATACCGACTTCTTTGAAAGCTCGCTGAGTAAGGAGATGCCTTTTTATCCTTGACAGTGCTTCATGTGGATTATCATACGCTTGTTCAATCAACCCAAGCTCCTCTCGTTGCAGTTGGTTCAATCTAACTGCAACACTGTATGACTCCTTCAGCCTTTCCAATGCAAGTATAAGAAGTTTAGTGTCATGCTTGTATGACAACGGCGGAAAAGGAATTGGCGAGAACTTTCTTGATTCCAGCCAATGAACAGTTGTTGTATAGATAGCAACAGCTTCTTCAGGAGTTACATATGGCCCATCTTTCAAGTAATTGTGTTGCCTCTCTTGCTCTGCCTTCAGCCACAGACGAGTTAACCTTCCTAGATTTTTCCGACAAACAGTTTTGTCAACTGTAGCACCACGCCTGATACGCTCACGATTGTAGTGGGCAACATTTGTCCACCAGTCCGCCTTTGATTTCACATAACGAAGAATCATGTTCTCAATAGGCACAGGCAGACCAGGGACTTTCCATGGGATATTTGCCTTCCAGCATCGCCATGCCTCACTAAGATGCTGTAATATAGTTCGGGCCTTGTTTTGCTTGATGCCTTCTGGCATAGCATCTAGAACATCATGCATAACTGCAGCACGAAGTTCTAAATCAAAGTGAGACTCAACGCGTTGCTTTGTTACAGTTTTGGCCACACCCTTGGAATGACGACCCTCGAACTGCCGTGCCAAAAGATTACCCAACCAGCGCTCCAATAGTGGGACAATACCTCGAAGGAAGAAGAGCCACACTCTCCACATTGGAGCCCAAAACCCACAACCAGGTCCCTTACCAACAGGACCAGTGTTGAAACGGTAATATATCAGGTGCTTCAGATCTTTGCACATCCTAATCTGCCTCATCAATCGGTACTTGTACCTATACATACCAGTTAGCTGCCCAACATGAGAAAATATATATTGCAGACCATCTGCCAACTGGAAGGCATCAACATTTCCCAGACGGAACTGGATGTTAGCATCAACAACCAACTTTGTAAGTCGTAAAATCTCACGACACAGATGAAATGCATTTCCAAAACGAGATTTCTTCCTTTCCTTTGTTGTAAGTGTCTTCACAGGCTTCAAATTGAAATTGTAATCTAAATGAAGATAGTTAAGATTCTTCCTGTGAATCAACAAGTTCAGCATGTTGTACCCCTGCTTGCATACCTGCAACCCTGCTTCTGCCCAGTCAAGCTCAGTAGTTTGAAAAAATTTAGTTGCTTGGAGTGAACGGAACAGATGCTTCTTTTTCTGAGCCTTGGGAGGCCTATGATGTAGCTCATTGAGCACATAACACTTCAATAGCTTCTGATAGCTCACACGAACTTTCACAGGATAAGCTGGAGGGCTGAAAAGAGGTGTCAAGAAAAATGTAGTCAGCTGGGCAGTAATAGGCAACAAGTAGAAATACAAAAAAAGATGACGAGGAACAAATTTGTACGGTATCAAACCAGCACTCACCAATGTTCCTTGTACCACTCAGATACAAGAGGAATATCCTCTGCACGGCGTGTCCGACCAGATCTCATGTTAAAAGGCTTTGGAGCAAAAAGTAATGATATACCAGCAGCTGTTGTATCAGTGTAGAGTTCAGTCTCTTTCAAGAGAGGCTCAACATCTTCTGGGAGACAAAAATCTTCATCGTCTTCCTCTTCAGTTGCTTTCCTCTCCCGACGATCAACCTTGTTGGTTGAAGTGATAGGGTTTATCAGAGGATCATAGTAGAATGCTGGCAAGTCTGGATCTTCAGTCTTGATATACATTATCATGGGGGTATGATAGATACCAAGTTTCACTTTCCTTGGCCTGTTGTTGTATAGGTGAGGGAAAGCAATCCTGTACTCAGTTCGAAGTGGCTGACGTATGATGAGCTTATTTATGTCATTAAACTCGTTCCAGTCCTCATCTCCCTTCTCCATATCACGGTACAATGGCTCAAACTTCGGACCCCCTGACAAGACAGAGATCCAAAGTTAGTGCTTGATAGGGGGAAACAATTACCACAAGACATACAGAAGTAACAGTAGGAAGAGGTTCCCTATTTTCAGAAAGTATACGACAACTACATATTCCCTCAAACCTGAAATAGGAGTCCAGTTTTATCCTAAGTTAAATTATACTTTGACTAAGTTAATATAGAAAAAAGAAAAATATGTAGGGCTTCAATGATACAATAAGGAATATATTATTTTCATAATATCCCTCTGAAATGCAAGGTGACCACATGCATAGCTTATACAAAACTTAAAACAATCATAAATACCTGGAATGCACATATTAAGGGCCTTGGCAGTAAAGAAGGACTCCATATCAAATAGGTAGAAATAATTCCTATCAATCAGATCTGACAACAGCTGGCCGGCAAGGCGATATAGTGTTGCCATTATGGGAAGAGATAGATGCCATTTCCTGTAACTGGGGCCATTTATAAGTTTTGTCTTCATCAGAGGTTTGTGATCATAGAACCATTCATAGACAGCTGCATCTTCCTCCTCATCCAACTCCAACTGTATAGCTTCAAGTGGTTCAACATCCAACAAATTATCAGCATAGTCCAGTGGGGGCTCTTCATCATCAAATGGAGGAAAGCGCATTCGTTTAAAATGACGCCTATCCCTCTTCTCTCGTCGCATCATAATCCACATTGTACCCCACTGTAAAAGCACATTAAACAGAGAGGTTTGTAAGCACAAAAGACAGAATGTACATGAAACAACAGGTTGTACAGATGCACAACGAATAGCAGTTGCAACCATGTAAACACAGCTTGGCATGTCGTTACAGAAGGATACGAGAAAGTCTGTAGATTGTTACCTGTGCGAGGTATATGGGTTCAACAACCCATGGGATTTCATTTACGAAAGTGATAGCCCCAGTGATATGATACAAGATTTTCACATGGCGAACCTGAAAACAAGTGGTGCATTAATAAAAAAGATTGCCACATGTAAACACAAAGGATAAGCTATTTAGCCATACATATAAGGACATGAAAAAAATATGTACCTGCTCCCAAGGCATCGGCATATTCTCCAGCAGTTTGTACACAGCGTGGGGCACAAATTTGAGTGCTCCAAGATAAACACGCTTGTCGTGCCTGTACTTCTTGGAAGACATGTCTCCATGGTCTCTGTTAAATAAAGTAAGGATAAATAAGTGCATCAAAAATAGGATACAATCTACAAAGCAAATAGGTGTCATTGAAATTTATAATCATGCTGGATGGATGACAAATGCATCTATGTGTACATAGAAGGTACAACCAGCTTGCAAATGAAAGCTAAAAGCGTCTATTTTAGAGTTTCTCCTCCAGGGACACAAGCTTTACAGGCACAAAACAGAAACTCAGATCCCACAACAGTAATGGAAACAGCAATGAACACCCTAACCTAAACATACCAACAACAACACCCTAAAATCCCACACAAAGATAAGTGCATAAAACATTAGAACTCAGCCATGAGCTTCTAATAAAGCCTAAAACATCAAGGGTGGGGCGGATCTGAAAGTTACCTGATGATTTTGCGGACGTGCTCGGGGGGCATGTCCTCCTTCTGTGCCTCGACGAACCCGAACTTGCGCTTGTCGCCATAGCGCTTGAGTTGAGCTGGTGCCACTTGCGGGCCTTCTCCACCAGCTGCGCCTCCAGCTCCGCCGGCGTCAGCGGCTTGCCGCTCTGCGGCGCCCCGGCCGGCGGCGGCGGGGGGCGGGGGCTGGCCTGCCCCGGGCACCGTCGTGCCAGGGGGAGGCGGGGCCGCCGCCATCTGCGGCGGCGGTGGCGGAGGCGGCGCGCCGTTCCACATCGGCGACGGGGCGGGCGCGGCTCGGCGGCCTCCCGCAGCTGCCGCTAGGGTTTAAGCGTCGTCAAGCCTGGTGGTGTGTGTTCGAGAGGTCGGGGTGAAAAGGGGAAAAAATGGAGAGGGAAAGAGAAACCGATGAGATCGGGGTGGCTTGGCGATATTTGTATCAGGGGCCTCTTGGGACAATATTGGCGGTTCTGGGCGGTTCTGGGAGAACAGCACCCCGAGCCGACTTTGGGTGGCTTGGGCCGGGCTGTGACTGCTTGACGGGCCTTGTTTTGTACTACTAGGTCGGTTTTCCAACACATTCACATGACCATCTTTACTTGACTAATTTGCACCTGTCGAACAGCTCAGCCTCATCCAATCTCCCACGTACTCTCTCACCGTCCACTGGCCCTGACCCTCCTAGGGCCTGTTTGTCGAGTAGCTAAAAGTTTTCCGGCTAAACTTTAGTTGGGATGTTTGATGCTCCAGCTAATAGATTCAGCTAAAGTTTAGCTGGGTTTAGCTACTTCCATCTAATAAACTCAGCTAAAGTTTAGCTAGTTTTAGCTAGGTGAAAGTAGCTAAACCCAGCTAAAGTTTATCTACTCTTTTAGCTGGACAGTTTGGATGTCTAGTAGCTAAATTTAGCCAACTAAAGTTTAGTTGGTTGTTGATGGCCACTATTGTATTAATTCAACCGTCAACTAGCCATAAAAAGGATGCAAATGTGACCACCAAAGTAGACATAGGGTTTACACCGACCGAATTCCACGAGTTTTGGTGTTTCACTATTTGTGCAAAGGTAAAACCGAAAAGGCGCAAACATACAAGCTTATCGGAAGAAGAAAATGGAAAACGAACTCCACGGCTACACAAGAAGAAGAGACGAAGACACCACGCCGAGCCGGGGGCCCGGAGGCCACCGTGGTGGGACCGGGCGGTCCCACCCCCCTGCAGATCGGGCTTGCGGCTCGGGCCCCGGTCCCAGGCCCGGTTCGTCCGGTTCGCTCCACCGCCTTTTGAGGATCCCTAGCCGCCCGTCAATGCCGGTTTGATCCGATGGCTCACGATCATCGCCCAGACTATAAAAGGAGAGGCACCCCCCCCCGGGAGAGGAGCCCCCATTCATTCATTCACATTCAAGTCCGATCATCGGCCAAAAACCTAATCGAGCTTCTTAGCTAGGGCCTAGATAGCTAGATTAGAACTAGAGGGAGGCAGGCAAGCGCAGCTTGGATTCCTGAGCCATCAAGAGCATGGATTTGGTATAGTTCTTACCTCCTCTCGCCTTTTGTTCTCTTTCGTTGTATAGTTATATGATTGCTACAATTAAATTGATGAATTCTTATTTACTCATATTCATAGTTATTATGTTCTTTGTCTATTATGGTTATATGCTTAGTATAGCTAGATTAACATCATGTTTATCCATAGGTTCGTATAGCACTCATCTAATTGATCGTTGGGTGAGTGATAAACATTGTGTAAGCGTGGTGCTTATACGTTGTTTATCTGCGAATGCACCCTATAGGCCGGGTTTGGTAGATCGCGGGTGTGACATTCCTGTTGAGTCCTATGTAATCCGAACCCCGTTTATAGGCACAGTAGGGCTTGTATACGACGGAAGGGCGTGCTATGTTCTCAAACTTCCCTAGTATATCCACTATGAATAAATGTAATGCCAACCTTAGCCATGATTACTAGGTGTATTGCACTAACTATAATATACATTGACATGTAGCTAGGAATAACCCAGAATATCTCTTGATGTTCTACTAGCAACCCTAATGATATAGCTAGAGTCTCTATCTGCTTATGCTTTGATTATATACTTATATTATCTATTATCTTGTGACTTACCCCCGCATTGAGTAGCGAGGACATGGTTATGCCTATTCGTTATACTCTAGGTCAACATCCTACCTTTACACAAGCCATGTAGACCTTCCTTTGGGAAAATATAAATGACAACCCGTAATACTCCAGGTAAAATGCTACAATGGTATTTGATCTGTGCGCTTGCGGATACATTTTTATATTCTAGATGGTGGCATGATTTAATACCACACCCCTTGGTGTTATGCTTTGAGGATGACAACTTGGCATTCTAGTGGCGGTGCGCTACTCTAGCATTTTTTGCGCCGTTATTAGAGATAACATTGAGAGGTGTCAGCATTGGTGCATCCAAACAGGCCCCTAGTCGACATGGCTAAAGCTGAACCCGTTCAGCAACACAACAAACCATACTATAATAGAGAAAAAAGAGAAAGAGAAAGAGAGAATGGAGGAGGACCTCATCGGAGCCGTGTTTGTCATTGCCCTAGTAATCGACGCCACGAACTTTGTCCTATAAATTCCACTGGCACGGCTTCATAAAAATTTGGAGTCATATAGCTCCCCTTTAAGTGCACTTGCAACTTCACTCTTTTTTCTAAAGTTGCGTACGTAGAGTTGAAACTATTTCTTCTAATACAATCTAAAAGGACTAAAGTGCGGACATCATTTTGGTGTGACGTTTTACTGTGGGCTTATGGTTCTGCCTTTTGTGATCCCACGCCCCTCTCCTCCTCGGGTGCGTATGATTTGCCCCGCTGGAATTTTGCCTCTCGCACGCTCTCTCTCCTCTGCTCAAGCGACAATCCCACCTTTGACTGGCCACGACCAAGTTCCATCCCTCCTACTCGAACATCGTCAGCCCGTCACCCCGGGACTGCTAGCAGTGATAACGGTCGTGACGTATCATTCTCCCTCGACGCCAACAAGGTCACCAAGTCCACGCATCCACTTCGTCATGCACTTCCTCCATTCTAAATTACAAGTTGTTTTGATTTTTTTTTATCTATTTTGCTATTTATCTAGACATGTTATTATATCTAGATACATGGCAAAATGGATGCACCAAAAAAACTAAAGCAACTTATGATTTAGAACAGAGAAAATACTTCTCTTAGGGCATCCCCAATAGCATGTAAAAATCATTGGTTAACATGGACACCGAAAACAATTAATAAAAAAAAGTTAAGCAGGGCAACGAGGTTGTAAAATTGTTAGACTAAAAAAAATCTAGGGAGGCATGCGACCTAGACGCTTAAGCATTCGCTAGCAAAGTAACTTTCTTCTTCGTCTCTCCTCCAGATTGGTTGCATGTGGCTCCAAGTTAGCTATTGTAAACCCTATTGGAGACTCCCTTTGGCTCGTTGTTCTCAACCCATGACAAAGCTACATTACTCAACAACTTACTACCACTGCAGTCATGGAGCCTAAAAAACACCATATCTATCCCCTTATTAATGCCATGGTTGGCCGGGCAGCCGAGGCCACCACCCTCTGCTCAGCCATGGTGACCTCTATATATAACCGTTGAGCTGCTTGTCATGGTGTCTTGCAATTGCAAGGGCCGCACACGTCGCTGGCTAGCTAGAGAGTGCGTGGCAACGCGGTCTCTTAGGCAGTCTCATTGAAAGTTTCATGTAAGTTTTATTTTACATTAAATAGGTTGTTACATAGGCATATTCAATGACATAGCAGTGTATTTAAGAAAAAAGAGAAGAAATATGTGTCATGAGAATGAAACTCTATTAACACAATTATCAACTCTCTATAGTGCATATAAAATTAGAGAATGAAATTTTGTTTTGAGAGTGGATGTTTCATCCAAGTTTCATTTCATTATATATGTCATGGTAGTCTTGTAAACAACGCTATGAAACTATCCACTGAACTTAGAATGTGTATTCAAAATGCTAAACATCAGTTTAATGCAGAATATAAATATCTACATATATACGAAGTAGATTTACAATTAATAATACAATGTGTCTGTGTAGTGGCAAAGCTTCTGTAAACGATTGGATTTAATCCATCCAACCGGTGGGGGTTTCCATTTTTGCTTGTGCAGCAGGTTGCCCGGGTGCACAAGCAAAAATGGAAACCCCCACCGGTTGGATGGATTAAATGCAATACCGATGGGACCTTCTATCTGGAGACAAAGCAGGGAGCATCTGCTGGCAGCTTCAGATATGGTGCAGCGAAGTGGTATGCTCATAGCCTCGATGCACTGACAATGGAAGCTCTAGCATGCCGTGATGGAGTGGCCATGGCTAGAAATTTGGGCATTCAGTATCTGTAAGTTGAAATGGACTGCCAAAGTATTGGGAGCTGGGAAATTCACAAAGATCGCATATCTCCCTAATCATCAGGGAGATTAGAGCAGAGATTGTAACTCTGTAGCTCATATACTTGCAAAGCAAGTCTCGGATGACAACAGGGCGGGTGAGTGGCATGAAGCCCCGGCCTGTATGATCAATCTGGTGACTGAAGATTGTACTCCAGCTTTTCCATGAGATATAAAGCTACCGAATTCGCAAAAAAAAAAAAAAAAAACCTTCTGTAAACGATTCCAGAGTACCAACTTCACCATGTACCAGCCTACTTTGGAATTAGCCTTCCACCATGTTTATCTTTTTAAGTTTGTTTTGTAGCTCGTGCGGAGTGGCTGCTCTGGAACCTGGACGTGCATGTCATCGGACGAGAGCGTCGAGCGGCGCACGGCCGTGCATTGGGTGGGTACTCACAGTGGCATCACATGAGGCCATATGAGGGCATGCGAGGCGGTGGTGGCGTATTAGACGCTGGGCCGTGGGGCGGCTGGGCGCCGGGAGGTGAGCGCGTGGGGCGGCCGCTCTCGGCGTGCTCGTCGACCGCGCAGCGTCGAATGAAAGATCTAAAAATCGAGGTAAGTTCCTTTATGGTTAAAACGTACTGCCTACCAGAGTCATATGCTTAACAAGTTTTCTACATATATAATGCATGGAACTGCATCGAGTTTTCAAATCTTATGACAGATGGAAGTGCCATGCTTTCACAGTCAAGTTCCACGAACACACATCACCAAAAAAAAAAAAAAAATGAAAAAAATCCAAAAACTTTAATGAATGTAATACAAACTTGATATGGTTTGATTTATTAATCTAATATCCAATAATAATAAGTTTTAGCCATAAACAATTTTCCAACAGAGGCGAAGCTAGACAGGAATGTCATTGGGGTCAGCTCCACTAATTATCACTTAAATACACTGGCTAAATAGTAAATTTGTATAGGATTTGCTAAATTTTATTGGGGTCAGCTGACCCCAATAAACACCCCTGGCTCCACCCCTGTTTTCCATATCAAATTGCCGCTTATAAACTAGCACAAAGGAAAATGAAGACTCCATACAATTTTTATATCCTCAAAGTAAGCAATGTCATTCCCATCCTCCACCAAATAAAGACTCCATAAATGTAGATCTCTCTCCACAAATTCTGAAAAAAAAGAAAGAAAAATGGTAAAAAGAAGAAGAGGAGATGGCCATGATATAAAATAAAAATGGATAGAGGAATCAGAGGGAGTTTTGCCTACCAAAAACACCACATAATTGAAAGGCCTAGTTGTGTGAATGTTATAGGGTAGCCCAAGGGCTTGCTGCTATAGGAAGTAGGAGCAATGTTTTAGTGCCCTCGGTCTTGGCAGGTGTGCCAAGCTGTATTATGGTTTTGATGTCGAGTTATTTGGCTGACATAGTTGAGTAATGGAATGTGAATTCCTTTATTCCTATAAAAAAGAAAGAGCCAGGTTGCTGAAAAATCACGCGTATGTAATGGTTGTTATTAACATAACATAACTAGTAGAAATTGTGATTGTTTGCCTTTATTTCTGGTATGTATAGCCATGTATGTCCTGAAAATCAGGAGCAATTTTTTAGAGAATACGTCTTCACATGTATCTCATCGAGAAGATTTTTCAGGAACATTTGGAAGAGCTACAAGAAAATCATTGACAGAACCACGCTGGGACGAATCAAAGTACGGTAATTCAATAGAGAGACAGCAAAACCGCAACAGCTGTATGTATGCCTATATGTCTCACAGAGTCACAGCCTCACACAGGACTTAAAGGCTCCTGAAATGCAGAACCAGGAGCCCACAAGTTTTGTCTCGACGACGTCTACTGGTGCTTAGTAGGCAGCAGCCACAACGCTTGATTAGCCTCCGGGGCTTCATCCAGGTCCTGCATCATCATCGTCCCGCCCTTCACATCGAAGACCATGACGCGTTTCGTCCCCGGGTACGCGGCGTAGACGCAGTTGGGCTCCAGCCCGCACTCGTCCCCGGGCGTGAAGCGCCGAAGTACCACGGGGACAGCAGGAACGCGCTGCCACCGATATCGCCGACCTCGATCCACTCCTGCCGGGAGAAATCCATCCTGTGCACGAGGACTCGGTAGACCACGCTGGCGGGCATGGCGGACAGCAAGGAAACCATGAAGAGCTCCTGCCGGGACTCCACCAGGGTCACCCTTCGGCACCCGAGGAGTCCTTCCATGACGTCAGGAACGGCGATGGAGCTGAGCACGGGCGCCGGGCTGAACTCGATCACGCCGAGCTCGCCGAAGGCGCCGCCGTCGAAGTAGAACTTGCCCTGGCACGCCGCGATCGAGCATATGACTAGCTTCTCGCTGCAGCCTTCGCCCAGGTCAGGCAAAGCCTGCGTTCCGATGTCGTACTCGTGTCTCACCCACTCGCCGCCGTCGCCGTCGCCGCCGATGTGACAGTACCAGAAGACAGGGTCGTCCGTGTGGATCAGGAGCACGAGGCAACTCCCTGGCTCGGCAAGATCTGGGCGATGATCGGAGAGCACGAAGGTGCAGAAGGTGGGGAGGCCATCCTCCCGCAGATGCGGCAGCTGGATCCTCCTCGCGCTCCGGTCGTGCGGGTCCAGCGGGTCGAGCAGGTACGTGGACGAGGCGGCGGCGTCGCGGACCAGTACCCAGCCCTGCGGCGTCGCCCAGCAGTTGTCGTTCTCCAGCACGCCTGCGGCGGCGGCGTCCACGTCGATGGCCTTCCTCTCCACGGCGCTGAAGAATACGGGTCGGTCTGGACCCTCCACCACGTGCTTCAAGGCGAGGCAGGGCACGCGACGAGCGCCGCGGCTCGGCGGCGGCGTGTCCATGTGTTGCTGTCCTGGATCGGATCGGAACTGCGGCAGATGGAGCGCAGCGCAGACGACGGCGGTGGTTTGGTTGGTGGTGACTTGGTTGGATTCGATCGCGGTTGAAAAACTTGAGACGGCTGCCGCCGCTCTTGTAGGCAGGGTCTGAACCGTGCGAACTCGGAAGCGAAGCTCGACTCGGATTCGAGTCGATCGGTGACCGAGGGCCGAGGCTACTGTTGATTCTGGCTGAATCCCAACTCCGCAAACTAATTGTACTTTCAGATAAGTGGATGGATACCTGCATACCTGCGATATGACGTGGTCATCCATTAATTTTATTTTTCATATCATGTTCTCATTTTTTTCTTTTTTCTTTTATTTTTTATCTCTCCTTTTTTATAGCTCATAGCGATGTCTCTTTTCAAGGATTGGAGGATACTTCTTTCGTGCTAGTTTATAAGCCGCAATTTGATATGGAAAAATGATTATTATAATTACTACCTTGTGATTACTGGGTAGTACATTTGACTACAACAAATAATCAAATCATATTAAGTTTGTATTACATTTGTTAACAAATAATCAAACCATATTAGGAGGTAAATCGATTCAATATTGTGTGCTAGGGTCATATGGACAAAGTGTAATCTGTTTTAATTTGTTTAGAGTAAATTGCATGCACCATA
The DNA here is from genome assembly GCA_015844335.1 of Chrysopogon serrulatus. Lineage (NCBI taxonomy): Eukaryota > Viridiplantae > Streptophyta > Magnoliopsida > Poales > Poaceae > Chrysopogon > Chrysopogon serrulatus. Next base: position 285,090 of record JADLZL010007518.1, on the reverse strand, counting down.
CAACAACTTGGCTATTGGGTGCAAATTAGTACAACAACTTATAAATACTTAATTTAGTGTAACAATTTGGTATGTGGGTCCAAATTGGTACACCAACTTGTAAAATGTTTGATTTAGGCCTTGTTTAGATTGGGGTTAGAAAGAGAGTGTAAAGTCCTCAGAAGACTTCGTTTGTTTGTGGTAAATATTGTCCAATTGTGGTCCAACTAGGCTCAAAAAAGATTCGTCTCGTGATTTACAACCCAACTATGTAATTAGTTATTTTTTATTTATATTTAATATTATTTACATGTGGAAAACAATTTGTGAGAGGAGAGAGATTAGAAAGTCCTGTAGCACTTCGTTTGTTTGTGGTAAATATTGTCCAATCGTGGCCCAACTAGGCTCAAAAGATTCATCTCGTGATTTACAACCCAACTATGTAATTAGTTATTTTTTATTTGTATTTAATACTATTTATTTGTGGGAAACAATTGATGTGAGGAGAGAGAGTGGAAAAACTTGCGTGTATCTAAACAAGGCCTTAGTGCAATAACCAAATTCATGCATACATGGTTCAAACATTACAAATACAATATATTTTGCTTTATTTTATTATTTTAGATTTTTTTTCTTAATACCATGACCAAAATAAATTTTAGGTCGTAACATCTCTTTCAAAATGATTTTGCAACATTTTCTTGTATGTTTTCACACTTTTTTTTCATTTTACCAATGTGCGTTTGTTTAAAAAACTAATAGCTTGAAAAACTATTTTTTTGGAAAATATTCTACTCATAACTAAACATTAGTGCACGATGTAAACAAACCCTTATGAATCAATTGGCATCTTTAACTTATTAAAACTTAAAATACCGTTTAGAATTTCAATTATATAGTTCAAATTATTAAAGAAAAGTATTGCTTTTGTGCATACTTGAAACGTATAAACAAGCATAAGAGACTCGCTATATCTCGCGCAATATCAAGTTTTTGAGAAGAGAAAATACATTCCAACACATTGCTATTTGGAATTCTAAAATAGAGTCGCCTATTCCATCGTTTTCGGACGCTAGAATAGGCGACCCGGTGCTGCTCTTACAATTTTTTTTGAAGATGCTCTAAACCACGCTTCTAATGCTTCATAGATATTGTTTGTTATTATATAAAATCATAATGTTTCATAGACATTATAACGTTTGGACTATAGATACACTAATTTGATAAGTTGTCGCACTAAATTGGACATTTTATAAGTTGTTGGACTAATATGCACACACTTGCCAAAGTTACTTGCACCAATTTGCACCACTTTTTGAAGTCATTGTATGGTAGGTTCAATTTAAATGTCTGTTTTTCTCACTTCTCAAGAAATAAATGCCGGCAATTATATATTAAAAATATTAATAGTTATGGTACATAATTATTATTGTTAGAAAGATATTTTAATAAATTTATTTATATACACAAATGTTGTGCGTATTTCTATAAATCCAAATAAACTTGTGGCACGAAAAACAAAAAACAATGGTCAATTAGGGACAAAAAAGAGTACTCTATAACTAATAACTTACTATGTTAAAAGGCTCATCAATATTTATGATATCAAATATTTATCATTTGATTTATCATGCGATATATTTTTATAACACATTTTTATTTGACGCCATTAATATTAATACTAATATTAATATTATTACTATATATTTAGATAATTTTTTTTGACACTATAACCCAGAACTGTACCTACTAAAAGTGCATTTTTTAAGGCAATGGTCACCATGGTGAGACCAGAATAATTCAGATTCCGAATGCCCCCCACTAATCCCCTTGGATCTTGAACTCAGACTAACAAATCCGAAAACACAAAGCAGGGACCTCTTCGCAAATCTCACCACCACCGGCCCACCGCCTCCCAGATCCGCCAGGCCGTCGTCGTCCTCCTCGTCCACCCCTGCGGCGGTGAGATCCCCCGCCGCCCCGGCCTGGATTCCGTCGAGAGGATCGTCGAGGACTTCGCCATGGACCTCGCCATCAACCCCTTCTCCTCCGGCACCCGCCTCCGGTGAGTTGTCCTGGCTCACATCGGTTCATCCCTCGCAGACCCCTCCTCCGATCTGCGCGTGTTGTAACGTAGCCGAGCGTGGCTGTTCTTCCCAGGGACATGATACGCTCGATACGCGCGTGCAAGACGGCAGCGGAGGAGCGCGCGGTGGTGCGGCGGGAGTGCGCGGCGATACGGGCCGCCATCAGCGAGGGCGACCAGGACTACCGGCATCGGAACATGGCCAAGCTCATGTTCATTCACATGCTCGGCTACCCCACACACTTCGGCCAGATGGAGTGCCTCAAGCTTATTGCTGCCGCAGGCTTCCCCGAGAAGCGCATCGGCTATCTAGGACTCATGCTGCTGCTCGATGAGCGGCAGGAGGTCCTCATGCTCGTCACCAACTCTCTCAAGCAGTATCCACCCTGTCTGCACTTACCGATTGTGTTTGCTGATGCTGTTATGGGTTATTTCTGATTTAGAGTATTTGTTATTACTTAACGTGGGCAGAGATCTTAACCACTCAAACCAGTTCATTGTTGGGCTTGCACTCTGTGCCCTTGGCAACATATGTTCAGCTGAAATGGCACGTGATCTGGCTCCTGAAGTGGAGAGACTGTTGCAAAATAGGGACCCTAATACAAAGAAGAAGGTGCTCATCTTGGCATGATAGTTTATTAGTTCTCCTAGTGAATTTTGTTTGAGTGACTGTAATGATATTCCCCATCCTGGAGTGTAGTAGCTCCGCTTCTAATTATACAAACACAAAGTTAACTATTAAGATGGTTCAAGAACCAAAACAATAGTGTGCCATTTCGCTATTTTAGCTGATAGCACCACCAACACTATGCTTAAGAGGTAAGTGATGAGTGATTGTGCTGGAAAATCATACACATTTAGGTATTAGCTCCAGAACCCTTATCATCATTGTCCTCATTTGTGCCCTGAACATTTCTAAGTTGGGCACTTTCATCCTTCTGCAATCACCAGGACTTATCCTTCTTGGTTAGTTTGTGAAATGTGTGCTGTGGACAGGTCTCATTGATTGCCTAGCTCTTGCTGTTTTGTAGGCCGCCTTATGCTCTATAAGGATTGTACGAAAAGTTCCAGATTTGGCAGAAAATTTCATGAGTGCGGCCGCATCCTTACTGAAGGAGAAACATCACGGTGTTCTGATATCTGCTGTTCAGCTTTGCATGGAACTATGTAAAGCCAGCGATGAAGCATTGGAGTACTTGAGGAAGGTATGCGTGACAAGTTCACAAGAGTAATATCTTTTTCCTGGAGAATAATCTACACTTGGGGGTGCTTGGTTTGAGGAATGGGATAGTCCATCATCATCTCACTTCTCACTTATGTGGAATGGAATGGTTTGATCCATCAGGATCTCATTCCTCATAAGCTAATAATTGGTATAAGCACAAGGAATGTAGTCCTTCCACTGAATTTGACATTGGACTCATGATGCACCAGCTCATCTAGGATGGGGTGGTTCCTCACACCAAACACCAGTGTCTTTAGTCTCGATGTTAGATAGCAATGGATATTATTTTCATTCCTTTTCCGTGTTAACATGCTGAAGTCCTTGTGTTTTTGCCATACTTGGATGTCTGTGAACTAAATTATTCTTGTTTTCATTCACACCAGTAAAAAAAAACATGTTAAAACAGTTTCAAATTTTATCCTTAGTCTAAATTGATCCAGTCCATTTACTTTTGGAAATCTGGCATGGTTTATGTGACATGTCTGTTGTATGGACTCACAGCATCTCTCCTGCTTTAAATAACCTGGGAATTTTATGTTTTCTCTTTTTACCATCTATGAAATGTATGCTGCTGTTGATTAGTCATTCCACATTTTTTTTGCTTGCCTCAATAGTAACTGCACTGATTTCTAGGAAACACTGTAGTATTTGATCAATGCCAGTTGCTGAAACCGTGAGCAAAAGCATCATTAGCACTTGTAGCAAAGGGTGCAGTGCAACCCAAACTTCCTATTTTTTTTTTTTTTTATTAAGCAGGATATAATGTGCCTTCTACGTAGTTGGCAAGGTTTTCACAAATAGACCTTGTTAGCTGTAACAGTATGTAGCATAGCATTTCCAAATCGATCTGATTGACTTGACAGATTGTTTGAGGAGTGGGTTTACACCTGTGCTACCCAGTTACAAGTTCTGTGTGACTCTGAATTTGGTGCCTATTTCTTATTTACAATGTAACCTAGTTTCTCCTAGGTTGGTCTAGTTTTTTAATGACTCGTCAACAGTTCAACACTGACAGACTCTGTCTTTCTCACACCTGCATGTTCCATATTGGGATGCATAAATCTCAGACCTAAACCCTTGCTAATTTGCATCATTCATGTGCTGATACCCTAACATAAAGTACCACTATAAACATTGATACAGTAGTGTGATCATTTTTTTTTCCCGTATGCAACCGTTCCCTTTGTGGTGATCTGCACCAGAAGTGCAAACTGTCTTCTTTTCTGCCTGATAGTTGATTTTTTTTGACATTGCTATTGGATAATACCATCAAGATCATTGTGAACATGCAATTTCATTTGTGTCAATAAATGTTCTGACAAAGCTTCTTGTTGCAGAACTGCCTTGAAGGACTGGTCCGAATACTGAGAGATGTGTCCAATAGTTCATATGCTCCTGAATACGACATTGGTGGCATCACAGATCCATTCTTACATATCCGAGTGCTTAAACTCATGCGAATACTGGGTCAAGGAGATGCAGATTGCAGCGAGTATATCAATGATATTCTTGCTCAGGTGGTTTGTTCATCTTTTATTTTATCTGCATAGTTGCATACAACTACTGGAACCATTTCTTTTAAATAATTACCACAACTTATGTACTACAATATTATTCCTAGTGTGAATAATTACCACAGCTCATGTATTACAATATTTATAGAACTGTAGCAATATGAGCTTCTAGTGGCACTATCCTCAGTACTCTGTTTAAGTTCAAATTGATGTTGTTTCATCTAGATCTTTCCCACTGATTACTGTGGCTAGATTCTGAAAACTGTGAACGTGTTCTGCTGGCTGCTGGTTTTGGCTGCTGGCTGCTGGCTGCTGGCTGCTGGTTTTAAAAGTATAGATGAACAGTGCACAAAACTAGCTGCTGGCTGCTGGCTGCTGGTTTAGCTGCTGCTGGTGGCTGCCGAACAGCTTCTGTGAATACGGATGTTGAGTCATTATTGTTATCATCATCATACTTATCTCTGTACCCTTTTTCGGTTATCTTTGCATTTGGCATTCCCTTTATCGTTGTGTGGATTATAAACACATGAATTCCTTTTCCAGGTTTCAACGAAAACCGAGTCAAATAAGAATGCTGGAAATGCTATTTTATATGAATGTGTGGAGACAATAATGGGCATTGAAGCAACAAGTGGCCTACGTGTGTTGGCAATTAATATTTTGGGGCGATTTTTGTCCAACCGTGATAACAACATAAGGTATATTTTCTCTTGCTGTTAGGCAGCTGATATGATGAACAGGTTTTCTAATATGACAGAATGGTGAAAATAGTTTCTATATCTATTTTTTTAATTTCTTTGCGATTTGATGTTTTAGGTGTAATGTTTGATTACAATGCTATTCTGTAGACAACAAGAATGAGTGGGGCACATGATCTTTTGTTTAATAGTAAAATGATATCCCCTCTATCATAAGTCATGACTAAAGTTCTGATTGTATATACTGCCTTTTCAGATATGTTGCCCTAAACATGCTTATGAAGGCCATCAACGTAGATACACAAGCTGTGCAGAGGCACAGGGCAACAATTTTAGAGTGCGTCAAGGTAACAAAATTTGCCGGACTAATGTATGAATTTTTGTCCCTTTTGCCAAATAAAAGACGCTCATCATGTATGAATTTTTGTCCCTTTTGCCAAATAAAAGACACTCATCATGTATGACTTTGGAACAATGTTCACTTATCATAGACTAAGATAAGGGTTTGCTCATTTCTGTGTATGATAGATAAGGGTTTGCTCATTTCTGTGTATCTTGAGAAGGTAGTTCTTTCCTGCTTTGTGTTATTTCTAGGTCCTGTACTTAACCTATACATAACAAGAGGGGAAAAACTTTGATCCTATAATTATTATTTTATTTTCAACACATTTTCTATTTACCTGCCTTGTTTATGTATCTTTTTCATGGACTTGTCACCTTTCTACTGTATTCCTAATCTGGTTTTGTACTTATTTTCAATCACATATGTATGCTCAGGATGCAGATGTCTCTATTCGTAAAAGGGCCCTGGAACTTGTTTACCTACTTGTCAATGATACAAATGTAAAGACCTTGACTAAGGAACTTGTTGATTATCTTGAAGTGAGTGATCAAGATTTCAAGGAAGACCTCACTGCTAAGATATGTTCAATAGTTGAAAAGTAAGTTACTAATTCTAGATCCAGCATTTCTCCTTGTTGTGGATGACTTATGGCTTGTGCAGTTTTGTTCTCCGCATGCACTTTGAAGAAAAAACTGATGTACATGTTCCATGTTGCCCCAATGTTTATTGTGTATCTACTATTGTTAGACATGTGGACATATAATTGATAAATGATATTGATGTTTGGCTTGTGCAATAAGTGTTGCATTTTCCTGTAGTACATTGTCTTTGTCGCCTCCTATAGATGGAGGAAGGTAAATGGAATAAGGGATCATGATTCATTAATGAATGTGAATTGGTTTGTTTTCATTTGAATAATAGTCTTTTCTTTTCATGCCCTCTTTTGATCTTGCCTAGTCTTTAATCATAGTTCTTTCAGCATATTTATATCAGCCTAATTTCCTAGCTTCTATCACTTATAATAACATGACTTATGCATCATTCTCAATACACATGCTTTTGCAGTATGCCAGATGACTGACTGTAATATCAGTGTTTTGGTGTTTTTATTCCTATTGAGTTTGACACAGCACGCAGCTGCTACTCCTTTTCTCCCCCAGTCTCCCTTCCCCTGCCCCCTTATTCTGCCTAACTACAACGCAGTTTGTTTATTTAATTATTTGGGGCCCATATCTGTGCTTGATGAATTGTTTTAAATTTGGTGCTGGTATTGAAAAATAGTGGAATATTTTGTTTATTTCCTGTCAGTTTATGGGAAATTAATGTTTTGGCATTTTTTTTTTAGGTTTTCCCAGGACAAGCTATGGTACTTAGACCAGATGTTCAGAGTCTTATCTCTGGTAAGTGGAGCAGTATTGTGTTACAGTTATTAGAGCTTTTTAGGCCTCTCTCTCTCTTTTTGCATGACTAGCAATTCTACAGCTGTTTTAGTTAGTCATGTGTTCAGTAGGAAATTCTTGTTTTTCATACCTAAGGAGAGAAAGACTTGCATACTTGATCCAGGTTACTGACCACTATTAAAGTATTCACTGGAATATCATGTTAGGGAGTTGTGATCTATGATGTATGCAGTTCCAGCAATGTCTATTATCAAATCCTTGTGTCACCCACACCTTCCAGATGTAGTAACTCCACCAGCAAAAAGACCCAAGACCCCTTTACTAAACCAAAATGTCAATTGCCAAATAATCCGCCACATTTAGTGTTGCACACACTTTTGTTTCATGATTTCCCTTCTGCCAAGTAAATCTATGAGCTGTAAATGTCGGAGCATGAATTTCTGTTGCACTTGTAAATTAAAGATCCAAATTGATATTGGTACTCTTTCATGTCCACAGGCTGGTAATTACGTAAAGGATGATGTATGGCATGCTCTTATAGTTCTAATGAGTAATGCATCTGAACTTCAAGGATATTCAGTCAGGTCATTATATAAGGCATTGCAAACATCTGGTGAACAGGTATGGAGAAAGAATTAATGTTCTTTGTAATGTATACTGTTGGATTATGTATCTAATGTGCATAGATCTCTTCTATGTCGATATGTTTAGGAAAGTTTAGTTAGGGTGGCTGTTTGGTGCATCGGTGAATTCGGAGAAATGCTGGTCAACAATCTTAGTATGTTGGACATGGAGGAACCGATCACGGTGAGTTAAAAATTCTTGGCAGCCACCCTACTTGGTTATACATTTTCTACTGAGAAGAATCTGCACTGATGATTCCATCTTATATTGTTATGTAGTCTTGTTACTTTCTTCATGCAAATAAATTGTAGGCTATGTTCAAACTGCTCCAAATCAGTGTGTATACAATTTGACAACCTCCCTTGTGATCACCTTGTGAATTGCGGTTACCTGTGTTATCTGTAATGGCTGTCATTGGGAGAGGTTGTGACCATTCATTTACTCGTATGGCTGCATTTATGATTGATTGCAGAACTTCTGCCTGCTATAGCATGTTCCCTCATTGGCCTTCTCTTTATGTACTCCCTCCGTATAGGAAAAGAATGTCGTTTTGAACAATGACACGTTCTTCAAAGTATAACTTTGACATCATATTTTTATAAAAAATAACAATACTCATCAAAAATTGATATATTTATACTTTTATGAAAGTATTTTTGAAGACAAATCTATTCATATAGTTTTCACATCTCCAAACTCAACAACTTAAAAGTTATTCATGATTTATGTTTCCAATGTTTGACCAAAACCTTGTCCAAAACGACATTCTTTTCCTATACGGAGGGAATATTTGATTTAGGAGTATTGCTCCTAAAATTTATTAGTGTCAAACGGCTTGGTCAATTCCTGATCTTATTCAGGTAACAGAATCTGATGCTGTGGATGCCGTAGAGGCTGCCCTTCAGCGCTACTCTGCAGATGTTACTACTAGGGCTATGTGTCTTGTCTCTCTTTTGAAGCTTTCCTCTCGGTTTCCACCAACATCAGAGTAAGTTATTGTTGAACTGAACCTTGTGTCATAGTTGTTAAATACTTTGTACCGTAGTGGAACAACCTAACAAATGACTCAAATTTAGAGTCTTTTTGTGTGAAGTAGCAGAGTTTATGTAGACTCACATGTTGTTTTATACTGGCTATGGATTTTTTTTTTTTTAGAAAAAAATTATATTTTTCTTCTCTATATTTGCTCATGAACTGTATGCGCTTGCCAATCATTAAACAAGTAAAAACTAGGTTCACAGTTGTTGCAATAACAGAACAGCAATCCACAGTTTCCTACTTGGTTTGGTAATTATGGTTTGTGCATCACATAATTTCTTGTGAACTATATCATTTTGATCTTCCTCAGCAATCAGAATTGTATATTGTTGAGTTTATAGTTTAACAGTATGTTTTTCTTCATGTCTTTGGCTTTGTTTACATGCACTGTCAGCTTAGTTTCAAGTCTTGTAATGAATGCATTGAAACAAGTTCATTAGATTCATGTGATCTATTGTAAAGTGGCTGCATGTTTTATCATTGTTTTTTTTGTTCTTGTGTTGCCAGGAGGATAAAAGATATAGTTGCTCAAAATAAAGGGAATACTGTGCTTGAATTGCAGCAAAGATCTATTGAATTCAGTTCCATTATACAAAGACATCAATCTATAAAGTGAGTGGGAGATTCTGCAATTCTTGAAGTGTATTCCATATAGTTTTGTCAAAGAAAATAGTAATATGGATAATGCTGGTGTATGCGCAGATCATCGTTACTTGAACGGATGCCTGTATTGGATGAAGCTAATTATTTGATGAAGAGAGCTGCTTCTACACAGGCTGCAGTTTCATCTGTAAATTCTGCTCCAGCAGCCACTTCTGGAGGCCAACTTAAGCTTCCAAATGGTGTAGCAAAGCTACCAGCAGCTCCTTTAGCTGATTTGCTTGATTTGAGTTCTGATGATGCTCCAGTGACTACTTCAGCCCCTACTACAGCACCTAATGATTTCCTGCAGGATCTGTTGGGCATTGGATTGACCGATTCGTCTCCTATAGGTCCTACACTAAACTACTTTCCTTTCTTAATGATTTGCTTCTGCTGCTTGTTGGTTTGCACACAAAGCACCTTGTGCTTTATCATATGTTTATTATTTCTTGGCACATAGTACACCTTTTGTTTTAATTTATGCCAGTAGTGCAACAGGTTTATTATTTCTCAACACATAGTCCAAGTTTGGTTTTAAGTTATGCCACTAGTGCATACCTTCCTGTTCTATAAATAGGGTTAAACCTTGTGGAGTGCATATTGTTTCAGAGAGTTAAGATCTGTTACTTATGCATTTATGCTGGTTGTAATGACATTGTTTTAGCTGAAATGTTGCTTATGAGTTTGTTCTGGTCTATGTCTAGGCGGAGCTCCATCTACAAGCACTAACATTCTGATGGATCTTCTATCAATTGGTTCATCTCCTGTACAAAATGGCCCACCAACGTCAGACTTTGGCCTTCCTGGCATAGGTAAAAAAATGTCTGTATGGACAATTTGTTTTTTGAGTTTTTGTTATTTGTGCTTATTTGTTTGACACCATGTTGCAGAGACTAAACCTGTCCCTGTTACACCTCAAGTTGTGGATCTTCTTGATGGTTTGTCCTCAAGCACATCTCTTCCTGGTCAGCTCCTAATGCTTGATTATCCGATTTAAGGAAAAGTTGCAAATACCCCCCTACAAGTCACTGAGTTTGATTTTCCTTCGATATCAAACTCAAGGTGACTTTAAAGGCGGCTTTTGCATTTTCTTACTGAGTACTGATTAGTAACCTTCCCTGTAATCAATGAAATTCACTGTGACTCAATTTGCATGTTCGCCAGATGAGAATGATGGTTACCCTACAATCACAGCATTCCAGAGTGCAACCTTGAGGATCACATTCAGCTTCAAGAAGCAATCTGGAAATCCTCAGGAGACTACAATTAATGCTTCTTTCACAAATTTAGCAACCACTGCATTCACAGATTTTGTCTTCCAGGCAGCCGTGCCAAAGGTAGCATTCGCCTCAGATTCCTCGGACACTGATCTCATTCTTGACTACAGAGATCTTAAAGTCAGCCGTAATGACCAAGTTGCTTAGTTTCTGTTGTAAATTTTGTAATCACTCAACTGATTGTTATAGGCTGAGAACCCATATATGATGAAATTGTTCACAGATAGGATATGTTTGTAACTCACATTATAAGGGCTGTGGTTACCTAATTTGATGTTTTGCTCATCTGTGTTGTCTTGTGTTTCAGTTCATCCAATTGCGTTTGGACCCAGCTAGCAGCAGCATTCTTCCTGCCAGTGGAAATGGGTCAGTCACACAAAGCCTCAGTGTCACCAACAACCAGCATGGGCAGGTATTCCAACCCGTCCCCCTTCCCTCCCCCCTTCTTGAATATTGTGTAACATTTTTTCCCTGTTTTTTAATGTCTGAACCAATATGATACTTTAAAGATTGTAACTGGTAGCTCAGCAAAGCTTAATGTCTGATACAGTTCCTTTCAGTTGATAACAAGTATTCTTAATGCAAGCAAAGCTTAACACATTGATGAATAGTCTGATCATGGCTTATGCTTGAATTTATTGTAAAATTTTTGTCTATCCATTCTGATTTTAGACTGTGTTTGCCTCATAGAAACCACTTGCAATGCGTATCCGGATGTCTTATAAAGTGAATGGTGAGGACAGGCTGGAACAAGGGCAAATCAGCAACTTTCCTGCTGGGTTGTAGTGCCACCTGTGGGTTGTGCTTGCTCTTTCAGCGTGCTGCAGGCAAGACGTTTCTATTCTTGTTCTTGACCATTGTTCTCACTTCTGCTTGCCTGCTAGTGAGTCGTGTACACTGGTAGTTGGTTTTGGCCGTCCATCCTCTCTTTATATATAGTGTACAGTAGATGGCAGCGATTAATGATATATCCTCAGTTTTGCCGAAATGTATTTATATGTTGGTGTATATTGGACTTCAGGGTAACCAAAATTTTCACCCTTTTTCCCCGCATACCAAGCATCAAAGGAATGTGTTGTATCATGATTTTCCCCAATGTAATTAATTATTTTCTGATCAAGCTCGTACAGGCTTATAGTGCACAGACAAATTATTTATTTTTCATGTGCGTTCCTTAAGGCATGTTTGGAATACCAGATTCTTCTTTTCCATCTCTAGTTCTTGCCAAAAACAAGTTATAAAATATTTTCATTTGGTCCGAAGGTTTTCATGTTTGACTTAGGAAATTCAGATATTTGGGTCTGATTTGATGGTCCCCAACTTTATCGCGTGTACGGAAAGCACTATCTGCAATCCATCTCGGTGCGTTGTCAGGCATTGCGCTGCGCATGATCCTTTGATGGTCAACATCAGACTGATTGCACGAGTGCAGTGTTGACAACATCAGCACAATTCGACACTGGCACTTGTTTCCACTGTTCCAGACATCTTGTTGTAACAGTACTCAGAAGCCTTTACCGTCATATCGTTTGTCGTCCATGTTTGTTTTCAGCCTTTCACGCATGTCTGCATCTGCATGCCTTTGGCTAGTTGGTTGGTTCATTCAAGTTCACCCCTCTGCTTTCCTAAGAAAAGTCCCGTTGGCGACCCACCCCTCTGCTTTCCTAAGAAAAATCCCGTTGGCGACCCAACTTTTAAGCTCTGTATTTAATTAACCACCTCAATAATTCTCCATAACTTCTTGACTAATTTTCCTGCTTCCCTTTAGCAATCTTCTACATGTATTAAATGTCGTTAGGTACTACTAGTACTGACGTCCAGTTTGGTGCTGCCAGTTAATTGGCACAGGCAAGCCAAACATGTCAAAGCCTAAAGCATCTACATCCTGTCATCTCCTGACACGATCCCGCAACCAATTTGCCAAGCCGTGTTGTGTCAACCGTCAACCCATTGGAGAGCAGTAGTGCTAATCGCTAATCACCGAGCCGTGCAACGGGCACATTGAATGCGGCACTGTGATGGCGAGGCATCTTGGCATCACATTCAAAGGTTAGCAGTACTTGCTGTCCGCTTAATACCGGATACGGACACATAACCGCACACCGCTTAGGACCAGGGCCTCACATGCGTCTGCAGTCAGGATCAGGAGCGGGCGGGCGGCTAGGCTAGACGATAAACACGCCCTGTACAAAACCCCATCCATCGCTCTCGGGGCGATTCAGAGACGCTCCAGTCCAAGTTAGCAAAGCCCGGGACGTGTCGACGCGCGCGTAGCGCAGTGGTGGGGTAGCTCAGTTGGAGCGCCACCCACCCAAGTTTGATCCCCAGCGGACGCAACTTGGGTGTTGCACCTGGGATTTATTCCCACAAATAAATTTGCAGGTTGTGGACGTACGCGTGAAGCCACAATGGTAGAACGACGTGTCCGTCGTCTACGGAGTCCTTGGGACTTCGTCGATATCTAGAAGGACGCGTGGTGTGTGTATAGTTTGTAGGTCTAGCGTGCGCTCTAGGGTGTGTGTCTGCGTGTGTGTGTGGAGGGTGTGTCGGTGTGTGTTTGAGCGTGCGTTCAGATACTACAGCTGTACCGTAGGAGTCCAGGTTAAAAAAAAAAAAAGCCCGGGACGTGTCTGATTAACTATTATTTTTAATTTTGCATTCCTGCAGCCAGTTTTCTAATCGGATTGCTGCAGCTTTACTGTTGGTGTAGATCGCCTGCAGAACCCGCGAACAATTTGGCAGATGCATCAGCCGCACCAGTCACAGAAACCAAAAGAAAATCTCTCCTGTAACATCACACATCTCACTTGCACCGCTGCTGCACGTCAGTCAATCCTGATACTAAATCTGCTTTGATTTGTCATCACGGTTTACCTAATTTTCGGTGCTACTAGTAACTTTCATGGCTGATGGCTCTGCGAAAATGGAGTGGTTGAGCACTTGAGCTGGAACGAGTCCACAAGTGCTGTAAATTTCCTTCCTTCTCCTTCCTCCTCTATTTTTCAAACAAGGGCCGTGAGCGTGAACGGATTGTGAATTCTATGGTTGTGCAAGTGTACGGTCCCTTTTTCTTCACACGTCCTTGTGATGGCTTGAACATTGAGCAACAGTACTACTAGTGTACAAGCATCAAACACTTGTTTGCTAAGGCAAGAATCTGCCATTAAAACTAATACTGCTTCGAAACAGTGTGTGTGACCTAGATGAAGACAAAAGATAATGCTGATCACCGATTGGTGGTACCTCAAGTTTGCAAGTGCAATTTCGTCTGTGCACTAACATTTCCCAAGTTGATTTTTGTTGTTATATAAATTTCCACTGAAATGTGAGCAAAGACGTTGCTGGCCAATTGCAAATGAAGGAACGGCAACACAAGAAACTCACCATCTCATGCTAATTCTAGACGGGATGCTCTGTTGAACATGGTATAATATAATCAGCACACACAAATTTCATCTTCATCATGCACCTAGAAAGCCAGGATCACCACCACCACCACCACCACAAAAGCACATGAGATTTACTACGTATTAAGATAAACGAATGCCTATGAACAAATTCAGAGGTTAAAAAGGGCGAGTAAATCAGCTCAGTAAAGTTTGGAGCACGCACCACCACGCACACGCTTTCTTCGTGTCACGATTCACGAATCCCCGGGACTTGGCCTCTGCCACGGCAGCCTGCCGCCGTTCATGTTCATCGCCGGCGAGTCATCGGACGCGAGCACGGGAAGCTTCCCCTTGCCGTTCCGCGGCCACTGCCAAATCTTGGACACCGAGAAGCTGTCGCCTTTGCTGCCGGCGCCGATCCTCTTCCCCTCGGTGCCGCCGCCGCCGCCGCCGCCGGTCTCGGTGCCAGCGGGGTTGGAGCCAACGCCTCTGAGCCTCGCCCCGGCGGCCCGAGCATGGCCGTCGCCGTGCCTCCGGTGGACGGACACCTGGAGGCTCGCCTCGGCGAGGACGTACCGGTAGGATCCCATGGAGTAGCAGCGCCTGGCGTCCAGGCTGCTGCTGCTCGTCTCGCCGGCCTCCGTGGTCACAATGCCGCCGGCGCCGTCGCGGATGGGGCCAGGCGCCGCCCTGGACAGGTTCTTGAACTTGCCGAGTCGCACGGGGAGCACGGCGTCCTCGTGCTTCCACCCGCCGCCTTCCTCGTCGAACGCGTCGAGCAGCAGCGCGGCGGCGTCGGCGCCGAGCGCAGCGCAGCGGCACAGCGGGCACGTGGAGTTGGAGAGCAGCCAGGTGTCGATGCAGTCGATGTGGAACGCGTGCCCGCACAGCGGCAGCAGCCGCAGCCGGTCCTCGCCGGCGAACTCGCACAGGCACACCGCGCAGTCGAACGGCTCCTTGGCGCCGACCGCGCCGACCACCACCTCCCGGTACAGGAACACCGGGAGCGCGTCGATGACGTCCTGGTCCAGCCCGGCGTCGTGCAGGTGGAACAGCTGCTGCAGCTGCCTCTGCAGCGCGGACTCCTCGCCCCCGCCGCCACCCACCGCGTCCACCCCGCCGCCGGCACCGGCACCGGCCTCGGCCCGCGCGCTCGCATCACGGGCACGCCTGAGCAAGAGCCTGACCACGAGATGCAGCAGGCAGGAGACGAACAGCACCACGGCCGCTATCACCACGACGAACAGCACCGCGGGGCTAATCTTGGAGCCATGGCCGCCGCCGCCGTCCTGCTTGTCGGCTTCCCCGGCGACGGCGACGGCGACGGCGAGGACGCAGCAGCCCGTGGCTAATCCTAGCAGCAGCAACATCTCTCCCTCCTCGATCTCGACCTCGTCCTCGCCGTCCCTGTCGACGCCCAATCTGCCGCGGCCAGCGCGCGGCTCATTTCGTGCACTAAACCCGAAGGCCTTTTTGAGCTGAGCGGAGCCTGAGCAGCTAGTAGTGGTAGCTTCTCGGTTGCCGGCAACTTGCAGGAGGTGGTGGTGCAAGGGGCCAAGGCATTAGGCGATGAGGGAAAGGCCAACCAAGAGCAGAGCAAAGGCTTGTGAAGCGTGACGAGCGCATGGTTATATGCAATTGGGGGAGACACAAGCACACGGCCACACAAGCAACCTAACCGAAACCTACAAAAGCAACAGGGCATACGTGGCTTTTCTTTCGCGGGCTGCAAAGGTAAAGGACTGAGCTAAGTCCACTAATCTACTACTTTTCGATTGACATTTTGCACTAGACCAAAGCTAAACCGTGACTTTTGAATAGCACTGATCAAAACCAAATTGTTTCAATCACCATCCTAACCCTTTATTATAGTACTATATATATCAGCCTGTCAGATTTCTAGACCTAATAATAAATTTGTATCACAATAAAATAATTCTTGAAGAAAAGGAAAATCTAGAATCCATATATAGCAGTGATTGTAATATAACGAACCGGGATTCTCTGTCTGACATCTAAAGCGAGAAAACAACGAAGGAACAAAGATTGCGATCTCTGAACCTTTCTGAAAGGCTGGTACTGCGTTCTTTCCTTCTCGTATTTGGGCTTTGGAATGTCTGATCTGACTGGGCGCGGGCGGGCGGGCGATGCTGCAGTTAGAAGGCCGTTTTCTCGCAAAAAAGGTGCGTGGTGGAGCTGTGCAAGGAACCCGGCCCGGCAGGGATAAGCATAAGCTTCGCGATCTCGTTATCTCCTCCTCGTCCTCGGCCCCTCGTGTCGTGCGAGTGCGACGCAAGAGGAAAGCCGAAAAAGCGAAGGAATGCTCGAGGAGGCACCGGGCAAAAAGCGGGGAAATGATGGTGGACGGGGCCGATGGCGATTTCTGTGAAGCGTCGTCGCTTGTGCCGGTGGAGGTGGAGGGTGGAGACGGCAGTGGCCGAGGCTCGTTTTCAGCGGAATTCGGTGAAGATTTCTGGTGTCGGATTTTGGAGATCATGTAGCTGTAGTATATTTTTTATCCATCGATGGTTGAGGTCTTGAGGAACGCGTGATGGTGGACTAGTTGCGTTGCGGGCGCTGTGCTGCATGAACATCCCATCTGTTCCAAACTGTGATGTGTGTGTATCAGTTGCGTTGCCACTTGGCACACGTGTGTGTGGCTGAGGTCCAGATCGAGATCGGACCCCCTGTCCACTCCTATTGCCAATCAACCTCGGAACTTGGGACCAAATGATGAGAAAAGCCGCTGGGAAAGGGAAAAAAAATACTACTATGACATCAATCCACAGCTTGTGGTTTCTCTACGCATTCCCCTCTTTTGTAGTACCACAGCAATAGAATCCTTCAATTGCATGGATAGAATGTGATTATAATATATATACTACCTCCGTTCCAAAAAAAACATGTAATTATGGAAAGCGTACCAGGTCAAACTATTTTAATTTTGATCAAATTTATAGTAAAAAATATTAACATTTATGTCTCGAAACAAATTTATTATGAAAATATATTTCATACTCAAAGTTTATAATGTTTAACTTCTCGAGATGTAAGAATTGCATGTTTTTTTAGAACGGAGGGAGTACTATATACAAAGATTGTACTTGTGTACACCAGATGGCCTACCTAAGATCCGTAGTTTAAATATTATACTAGTGCAAAGCGCGCTCCTGCGCGCCTGCAACACCAAATGAGTATGCATATAGTAGTTTCTTGTGTGTGTGTATATATATATTACAAACATACGTACTGAAAAAAAAAAAATAGAATGCGAGAGGATTAAAAGCGTAGGCTAGATAAGAATTATTTAACTTTAGTAATATTTCTACGCTATGGTACAGGGTTCATATATCAAAATTTACAAAATTGTGAACCATATATAGGAACTGTATCAGAACAAAATTCAATTGGAGGTAATGAACGAAAGAAAGGGAAAAGCACACCTAGAAATGCCTCTATTTTCATCTTGTGAAGATAGTAAAAATTACAAAACTAATATCATAGTTGACATACCGTGTGGCAGATCAAGAACTGAAAAAGAAAATAAAGTAGACCATGAGACAGAAAGAAGCAATGCTAGTTGCTTCTAGAGTTTGGCAATCTTAATAAGAACTCAAGATCCTCAATTTAGTTTGGCTATCTTAATAGGAACTCATTACACATCATGCATTTTCTTGTGGGAAGAATAAAAGGAGTAGCAAATTCATCTTGCAGCCAATAAATCTCCCAAAAACCATTTAGGTGATTTACAGCAGCAACTTTCTTGAACGACTGATGTCAAACTGTACGAAAAAAATTGATTATACACAAACAACCACCTTGAGCTGTTGGCCTATCCTCATGTTCAACATCAGAGTGAGGGATAAATCACAGCACAGGGCAAAGAAAATACCAAACATAAAAGGTGCAGCTTGTATCTTTTCAGGATCACCTAAACATGAATATAATAATCCAAACCATATCTACTATGTGTTGGAACCTTTAGCTAATCAGGAATTTTATCATCCCCTCGAGCATCTAGATTTCTTTGAAGTTGACATACATGCCTTTTAAATACCTTGTAGAGCTCCAGCTTTGCAGCAATTGAGCACCTCATTTTACAAACTTTTGTTCTGAAGCTTGCAGCATCTTTTTTCTTTTGAAAGTATCTTGCGTTGGGGTTGATGATGGAGAGGCCATGCGGTCTGCATTGTACAAATATAGAGAAAAGTGGAGTTATGTATATATTTTTTTTTTTTTTGGTGGCATCATGTACAGAGCTGAAATATGCAGAGGGAGATACCATATGGCTCAATATTACGCATTGGATTTACCTGAGAATGCGAGCTGGTAATCCAAATCTGCAAGGCATTTGCATATATCAGATTCATGATATTTTAATAGAAGGAAAGATTAGTGGAAGAAAACTGAGTTTCTAGAAGTGCAGGAAAGTAGCTACTGAGGATGAGGTCTGACGGAATTTTGTTGATAAAGGCAATATCTAGTCCTAGGCTTGTTCCCTTTGGCTTCAAAGGGGGTTGAAGAATCAAGCTTCAGTGCAGCATTATTGTGCATGAAGGAATTAAGGAATGGAGCACGACTATTTTGAGGGAGCATCATACCTTTCATGGGTTAGGTTTAGGACTATAAGAAACATTAGATTGAGTAAAAGATAAAAAAAAATCCAATTGGTCTCCAATCTGATGGCATACGAAAGTCTGAAAATATCGAAGAAGTAAGCGGAGGAGTCACCCAAAAAAATAGACCAATTAGCTGATCCCTCGGTCTCCAATCTGATGCATATGGAAGTCCAAAAATATTGACGAAGCACCCAAAAAAATAGATCAATTAGCTGAATCCCTATCCTCTATCCAACAGGCCAAGAACTAAACTTAGAACATGATAACCAAGAATTAAGGCAGTGCATGCACGAAGCCTGACGGTCTGACAATGTAGATCTATTTAGCATATTTTAAATGAAGGACAGGTGTGAATATGAAACGGGAGCTATTTTAATCTTTGTCTACACAATGTTACAACATTGGGGTGTGGTACAGTATAAGCCAAACTAAGGCAATTATAAGCATCGACCAATAATTCCTTAAAAAAAAGAAATAAGAGGCGAAGATAGAAAGGAAAACCAAGGAAGAAAAATAGGTGGCCAAAGGAAAAAAAAAGGGAAATCGTTATACCTTACTGCAACAAAGCTGCTAGGCCATGTATTGATTTGGTGGACTGTCATCCAGGTAGCTCCCTGTTGGTAATGGCCACTACAGTGTCAAAATCAAGATAAAATAGAGTAGACAGGGAGCCACTAACGTAAACTAAGTTGGAGGAAAAAAGATAGAAATCATTAGTTAGTTTGGCATGCTAGAAATATGTGTTTAAATGGCTGGCACATTATTAACACAACGTAGTTTGATAAGATATTGTTAAGCTGAATAGTAAGAAAAGTGATCACATGTGGCTGGATTACCTTATCATAAAAAAATTATACAACCGTTAGTGGACTTGAAGGGGAAAAATTGGCGCTGCCCATTAGCGAAATATGTATATCATGAAGTAAATGTCTAGTAAATGCACTGGTTTGGACAGATAGGGACTGAATCTCTGAAAATGACACTAAATATTTGGGTGAAAAAAATCAAAACTGCATTAAAATAATAGATAAGCCTCAACTTAAGTCTGCATTATATACTGTACAGGACATTGGCCTCTAATTGTAAGCCAGACTGATTATCATCTTCGTATTTGTAATCCTCTGTTAAAGGACATATCATGGTTTAAAATCAAAACGCGGTTTACAAAAAATACACTGTGATTTTGGAAGAAGATGAAACACAAAGACCTTGTTTTCCTCAATTTCCACAAACAATCTATGGTTTATGTACTAATTTATTTTTTGTACACAACACATACTGGTAGCAACATTTATTTGGCTTCAAATGCATTCTAGTCTGTTCCATGTAAACTGAAGCAGGAGTTAGATCATGAACACAAAGCTGACCTTATATATTTATTAAGGAAGCATTGAGGCAATTTTGTTAGCAGCCAGTAGGCACTTGAGGTACCTGCAGTTGAGCATAAGTATGACCTTAGAACAGAAATGTTGATGATCCTATGACAGCAATAGTACAGGGAGCAAAGACTCACCCTGTGTTCTCTGATGGCCTCATAGTGTGGCCCTCAGATGGTGAAACCAAATTTTTGACTTTAAAAAATAGCCATGTGGTTACCATGAGTCAATAGGAGTCTTATTTTCTCTGATTTCAGCAATGTTTACCAAGAAAAAAAGAAAATGCCTATCGTGTTGAGCAGATCCCAATTGGCAGCCAGAAATGACTTTGCTAGTAAATGGGCCAAACATGAACTACAACTGAATTAGTATATCTCATATGAGGTAGAGCTGCCAGTAATTTGAGAAGCAAATTTAGACTTGTCAATGTGATTTTGAAAGCAAAACATCTAAGAAACACAAAAGTATAACTAAGAACTTACTTACCTCATTACCAGTATGCTTGAATAGAATAGTTGAGGCCCATATCTGACAGGACATCAAAGGTACGATGGGCACACACCTGCAGTAGAGAAGACATGTTCTTATAAGAATTTAAAGAGCATTAGAGCACACTAAACAAAGATTGAACACCCAGGCCAGCTTACCATATTGCTGAAAGACCCTCACTTCCAATGCATGTAATCCACATCTAGTAGCCTCAGGATAATCCTTCACATATGTGAGGAGGGTGCTGCCTGTCCTTCATAGATTATTAAGATGTGTATAGCACCAGATAAGCAAGGAAGTTAGTATTACCTCATGGTTGCAGATGAGCAGCTAACATTGGCTAAGCGGTTAACGGCTATCAAAATTGTGGTTAAATATTTCTCACTGAAAACTGTAAAACCTATTGAAAATTTAAATAAGGTTTAAAATTAGTTAAGGGGTTTCAGTTTGCATTAACTAAAGGAACTGTATCCTATATTGCAACTTAATTCGAACAACAAAAATCTTAAGCAAAAATAACGCATATAAACCACAAGGCCATTGGTAGACTATGATTCTTAGAATTTTAAAATGGAATAAGTTTGCATTAATGGGTGATCTATGAAGAACATGTACTGCATAAGAACATCACCAGTCAGCTGCAGTTAATTAAAAAAAAGGTTAACTTGCAGGACATGGTTGCTATATGTGGCAATTTATTTCAGAGGTATTTGTTGCATATTGACAGGAGCAACAACAGATAAATAGCTGCGCTGGTTTTGCATTTAGTGCTGATCACCGAGCTTCTGGATCTTTAAATAACCAACCCTCTCAGAGGCAGGCAGCGGACAGCATGTAACAATTGAAGGTTAAGAATAAGTTTTCCTTATAAGTAGTGTTAAAAGTCCATCATCACATGCAGAAAAAACAGAGAGCAGCAGCATAACACCTTACATGATAAAAAAAACAGGCCAGCAACAATGCAGTGAAGGCAAAGAGCACGTCATTGTTATTTCAAAAAATGTTTTCACTCTAATATTAAACCATATGCAAATAGCATCATTAGTAGGAATGAGACACCAGACATGAAAATTCAGTAATAACCCAATCCTTGTACTCCTCAATCATTCTAACCAATCAACCATTATTGAAAAAAAAGGAGCAAATCAACATTACCTAGGATCAACATGTAAAGAGTGAAAAGAAGATGCAAAAATAAAACTGGTCAGCAGCACATTCTTCTCTTGATAAACAAATAGCAGCAGCATGTCAGTAACTGAATACAAAAGAGATCGTATAAAAAAGGAACACTGGCACTGTCTCATCCTTGAAATCATTTTGGACAGCAACCAGTGCATCAACTATCAACCCACCAGGTTCTGCAGCTTTCTGAAGGAGACCATAGTGCCATGATACATTATCATTTAAGTTACATGCACTTAGAGCTAACAACAATAGATAACTCAGATTGTATTTACTTTATACCTTTGAGGCTTCAGTTATAATTTCTTGCAGTTCATTGGTGGTAACATCATTCAAAGCCGACAAGAAATTTGCAACAACTATCTGATGACATGAAACATTTATATATCAATGGAGAATTTTGGTGGCAAGGCTGCATGTATAATAAATATTTTGTCAACAATTAGGAAACTAAAAGGTGATATGGAAGCGTTAGTTGTGACTATTTTATCAATTAGGATAATAGCGTATGGATAAACATTGAAGTGGACGTACTCTGGAACACATGATGAAGCTAGTTAGGGACTTGGACCATATCTAGCATCATGAGAACAAACCAGAGTGCCTGCAGTAAGCACGGTTCTATTATATCAATGCTGTCAAAGATGTAGACCTATAGGAATGCAAGTTGTATATATATCTGCAATATATATTATATAAATACAACTTATTTTACAAATACAAATTAGAAAAAAGCATTAGAAACTGCAGTTCTCAACTGCCATTGAGTATCTGCCCATCCAAAAAATAATGCGAGGGGAGAGGATCTCGTGGAGGAACCATGGGACGAAGGAGGAGAAGAAGAGGGTCAGTTACCGTCAGATCCAGCCGTCGAGCCTCGTCGTCGCCGCTGCACTGGCACTTAGGGTTTCGTCGAGCAGAGGAGCACAAGCTCCCCAGTGGGAGGAGATGCTCAGAGCAAGGACGAAGGATGGGAGAGAGGGAGGGGGCCGCGGAGCCCCGCCCACGCCGGCGCATTGGCTGCAGGGGGCGCCGTCGCCTCGCATCCGCCGCCGCCTCGTGCCCACCGCCAGCACGCTGCACCGACAGGAGAGGAGGAGATGGAGAGGGAGAGGGAGAGGGAGAGGGCGAGGGAGATGGAGAGGTGAGGGGGGAGAGATAGGAAGAGGAAGGGAAGGTGGGGGCGCCGGCGCGAGCGGCGCCGCCGCGTCGGCGCTTGAGGCCTGGGTCGGGACTCGGGAGGGAAGACGAGAGGAGGGAGTTTTTTTTTTTTTGGAGCTGGGAGAAGCTGGAAGAAGCCGGGTATATATTTCTGGAAACAGCTTCTAGCGGAATTCGCTCTTCAAGAATCAGCTTCTGATAGATTAATTAGCTTCTAACAAAATTAGAGGAGTCAAATCTAAGCCATTAAAAGCCCTAATCAGATGGCCCACGTAATTTGGAGTGACGTGGCTGGTTGTTCTTTTGAGGAGTCTCTCCCACTTTAAACTCTTAATAAATACACAATTGTGCAGGCACCGTGTGGTACAGTACACTTGAGCCTCTTCTTGGGTTTTTTCTGTATCCTTTAGCGGGCTTGCTTATACCAAAACAAACTTACTTTTCTCAAACACGACTGCAAATTCCTGCCTAAACATACCTACAACAGCTCAAACGCTCATCTGAAACCCAGGAATTATATTCCACGGCTACCGTACCGGCACAAAAAATACTGGCCTAGCTAGCTCTTGATTGTGCGCGCGAGGATGTTACAGTGTCGCCACCACGACAGACGACACCGTCGTGTGGCGTCGCGTCCCCACGTTGTTGTTTGCTGGTGGTTGCTGCCGGGCGCCCGGCCGGCCGGGGCCCTGCCGGTGCGTTGACGACTGTGGCGGCGTCACCCCAGCGAGCGAATCGATCGGTTGCTTGCGGTGCGGCGTGCTGCCGTGTTGGGCACCTGGAGGCTGGAGCTCATCCCGCCTGCCAACAAGCATGCGCTGCACCCCCGTGTCGTCCCGCCCAGCCGATATGATGATCCGTCTGCCCGCGAGCGCGCGTCGTCGCTTCGTACGTCTTCGCCGCGGCCGGCCCCTTGTCCTTGTGCTGCCTTGTGCGGCTGCCGCGCGCGCCCCCATGCACGGCAGCATCGACGGCCGGCGCATCTTGTTGGCGCCGTGCCACGGAATGACGGAAATTAAGCAAGGCGCGCGGCGGATGGCTGGGGACGTGGCCGGCCGGGGACCCGACCCGACCGGCTGCCCGCTGCCGGCCTGCCGCGTGCCGCCGGGGCGAGGTGACTTGAGATCGCTTGTCTGTTTGCAGCCGTGCTCTCCGCTCGCCGCCATGCACGCTTGCATGCTTTGCGGCAGCACACCGTCAATGTCTACTGCGACATGTCCCTGTACAAAGTTAACTGCTGTACTCCCTCTGTCCATGGACTTTGTCGTTGGAAAACCGTGCTCCCCTCACAAACACGTTTTTCGGACGACATAGTCCGTGGGACAGAGGGAGTACGTACTAGTATACTATAGGTGGCGACAGCGATAGTTGTGTCCGGCCGGCTGTCACGTCGTTTCAGTCACGCGCACTTTCTGTCACAGGTACACCGAACGCCGTACACGTACGTCGCCAGGACAGCGAGACTTGTTGCTGTCCAAGGAAAAAAAAAAAAAAATATATGCAAGAATGGACATGAGTAGCTAAGCTAGACGAGCTAGCTAGCTAGCTGAAGAAGGCCTGAAGCGGAAGACGAGACGTTGCGATCGAGCGAAGCATATACTAGTGTGATAGCGTCGTTGTTATTATGTGCTGCCATTAATGGCTAGTTATTAGCAGCTGGTGATCACTATCTATCCTGGCGATTGGCGAGCGAGCGAGCGATCGAGCATCAGTACGTGTGAAGTGTGAGGAAGCACTACAGTAGCACTACTGTTCCAGTGCAGCAGCAGGCGGCCGGGTGTCTCCGCAAGGACACGACAGCTCATAATGTGAGGGTTTATGTTTCGGCGCCCGTCCGGTCCGGATCACACTGCTACATTCCACACGGCGTCCGGTCGGAAGTCGCTGGCCTGGCTCCGAGAGGAGGAAGCGCCAGTGCTCCGTCATTTTGGGTGCTGGGTGACGACTCCAGTGCTCGCAGTTTTGACTGACTCCAACAGTCCGGACGCAAAAACGATAGGCATTCGAGTTTTGGGCCGCGCACAGCGACAGCATAGCCTACCCAAATGTTGCTCCTCTCCAACAGCAGAGAAGGCAAATCTCGTCCCCACTCGCCACTCTTCCTCCGCCGCCCGCCGTGCGCCGTGCGCCGCCGTGCTCTTCCTCCTCCTCGCGCAGGCCCGGCTCGCCACGCTGGCGGGAGCGGGAGCGCCGGCGGAGGAGGCCCCCCGCTGCACGCGACCGAAACTCCATGGTCGACGACGGATGGCGGATCCGGGCCCGTCCTCGTCTTCGCCTTCCGGCCGCGGGCGCCGGAGACAAGCAGAGGTCGCGGCGGCGCTGAGGTCGATGCGGATGGCGGCGGCCGTGGAGGCGAAAGCACGGCGGGGCGGGCCGAAGGAGGAGGAGGCCGGCCGCGCCCCAAAGCGGACCTCAGCAGGCCGGCTCCTCGCCTTCCCCACCCGCTGCAAGCTCCACGCGGCGGGCCGCTCCCGACCTGGCCGTCGCCGTCCGCGTCTAGCGGGGCTGGCTCTCCCTCTTTCACGGTCCTCCGCCGCGGAGGGACCCGCGACGACGGCGGCAGCCAAGCCGCCCCCCCATCCGTGGACTCGACCTCCCCCCCGCGGACTTCAGGGCCGCGGGCGCGCCTCACCGTCGTCGTCCGCTCCACCCCCGACGCTTCCAGTGCGGGCGTGCATGGGCATGGCCCACCCCGACGCTTCCAGGGATTTGCGTCTTCTCGGAGAGGAGATGCTGTTTTGCGTTCCCTCTCTCCTCGGAGGCAAAATAGGTGCTCCGTATGGGTCGTCCGTTGGAAGGTGGATTTCGGTAGGCAAAGCACTGTGACGACGTATTTTTGGGGATGGGTCGCGCTTTGCGTCCTTTGTTGGAGTCAGTCTAATGGCAAGAAGGCGACGTGCAGTCGCCGGAGGCTGCAGGCGTGCTTTATTGTCCTGACTGACGAACGAACGCCCGTTCATGCGCGCGCCGCCTCGATGACGCTTTCCGCGCGCGCTCGCAATTCCCAAATGTGCCCTCCGGCTCGGCTCATACGGTTCCCTGTTGCTTTCAGTCTCAGAGGACAACACTTGCCAACTTGTTTTCTGCGTTCCAAGGGGATGCTGCTGCTGCAGCAGCGGTGTCTCATGTCTGTTTCGCCGTCAGGGATTACTAAGCGTTTGGGCCTTTCTCGAGGCGAAATCGACCTGCCGCGCACAATGTTTCAAAAAAAAAAAAAAAAAGACCTGCTGCGCACAATCCCGTGGGCCGTGGTTGCCAAGCCGGTGGTGTGGCGTGGGCCGCTACTCTCTGTCCCTCTCTACGGGCTGACGGCGACTGTAGCCTGGCCGTTCGTTCGGATTACTCGATTTTTTGGTCAGGTAATTGGGGTGGGCTTTTATACGGTACCTCAAATTATTATGGACCGTCGATCTGGATGAATACAATCACAATTACCTCATGAGAGGTAATAAGAGATTTTTTTTTTTTTGGAAAATAGGAAGTCAGGTACCCTCAAATAAGCGACAAGTTTATGTGTTATAAACTGCTAAAACATCAAAACACAAATGAGATTATCTTGATTCTAATGGAAATGAGCTTATCTTGATTCGTGACTGTGCCTGCCTGGCAGAAGTCAGGAGGTACGTGTTCTTGATCGGGTCAGAAAGAAAGAAAGAAAAAAGGAAACAAACGGATTGCATTTAGACGGGCTTCAAAGAAATGGGCCTAGTCCAAGTGGTTGGCGCGGCGCTACGCACTGATTGGGTTGGACGCGATGAATCGCGCCGAGTCAGCCCGCTGCTGTCTGTCGAGGCCGAAGGCAGTCAGTTGACTAGTCGTCTAGTCGAGCACCAGCGTCTATCTGTTTGGGCCGAACGATAAGGCCCAGATACGGTCCACCCCAGAAATAAAGAAGCCTCCCGACGACTTGACGATCGTGCCGACTGCCGAGCGAAATCAAGGAATCAGTCCCTCCCTTGTTTAGTTCTTGGCCGGAAGCAACCTCAGCTCGCCACACCTAAATATACAAAGGGAATACAGATCAGGACTTATGCATGCAATTTTATATATTTCGGACAGGATTGGTTCCACTACTCCAGAGACCTGGATTTGATTCCAGGTGGTCGTCCGTAACCATACATGCATGCAAGCAGATAGCGTGGGTGGGGATTCAGACACCATGGCATGGCATGGCGACGAGGCGGGCAGCGATCTGCCGGCCGGCCTGGGACCTGCAGAGTGCGGCAGGGGCTAGGAATAAATCCGTTTGGTCCTACAACCGAACGGGGCTCGTGCTCGTCCATTTCTTATTAGCCATATTCAGCTGCTAAGAAGCTGACTGCTGCCGGCTGGTTTTAGCTGCTTCTCCTCCTCTCAGTGGCACTGTTCAAATAGCCAGCTGCAACCGGTTTCTCACCAGCCAAACAGGTTGATCCTAGAGCTCTGATAAACGTGACGCAGAACCAATTGATATATCTTATAGGTGCCTAGCGTTGAGAGGGAATATTCTGGAACACTTGCGCTGATTGAGTCGTCTGGCCGAAATAGTCGAGGTTGAGCCCCCGAGCAGTGAGCGTCCTTTCTTTGGACTCTGTGTGGAACACAAACATTTCACCAGATCGTATACAAGTTTCATATAGATCAGTTCAATTTCAAATGAAAAACCTATGAACTTGAATTCTTTCTTGTGTTCCAAGCAGACTGAATACTAGGGTTCATCAAACTACTATACTCCCTTCGTTTCAAAAAATCCATTTTTTACTTTTTAGATATTGTGCTCGATCATTCATCTTATTTAAAAATTTTATATATATTATAAAATAAATAAATTATTATTACAGTATATCTAATAATGAGCGTAACAAAATTAATGATATTCATATATAAAAATTTGAATAAAACGAATAATCAAATATGATGTGCTCAACGTCTAAAACAATATTTTTTTACGAGATGGTGGGAGTACGTATGTGTAGGAGTGCAGGACTAGCGAGCTTCCCAACGACGACTTCCCGGTCCCACTTGCGCCGAGCGAATTCATGGGGAGAGCGACCCTAGCGGTGGGCGCATGGCACGGGCGTCGAGCTCGAAACTGGAAACGTGCGGCTAGTGCAGGAGTTGGACCACACAGTACTACTCCAGTACAGAGGTCCGAATCAATCAACAATACTCCGACAGATTTTGATTTCCGAAGCGTCGATTTCGCCAAGTGGCTGGATCCAGAGCAGAAACTCTCCACAACGTCCAAGGACCTGTCTCCACGATTACTGCACGTTCCAGAAAATCTCCACGTCTACGTCTACGGACCTGTTTTTTTCTATGTACAGTACGTACGAGAGTAACGACTGTACGATTCCGATCCGCTACTGCCCGCTGGCTGAAATGCAGGCACGCCCGCGCCCGCGCCCGCGCCGGCGACCCGGCGCCCGTTTCCAGCCGTGGCGGTGGCGACTGGCGAACTTGCA
Source organism: Chrysopogon serrulatus (assembly GCA_015844335.1). Taxonomy (NCBI): domain Eukaryota; kingdom Viridiplantae; phylum Streptophyta; class Magnoliopsida; order Poales; family Poaceae; genus Chrysopogon; species Chrysopogon serrulatus. Next base: position 256,604 of record JADLZL010007518.1, on the reverse strand, counting down.
ACGATTAATAATTTCTCGCCACCGGCCACCACAGGGCACGAGAAAACAAAAAAGATTCTTCACGAGCGCACCCCGTGGCGTGTGGCGCGTGGCCCGTCTCCGTCTTGTCTCCCGCGTCCGCTTCCCAGCTCCGCGGACAGCGCGTCCGTCGAGAGCGAGATGATGGGATGGGAACGGTACAAATTCCCCCCCAGACCCTCGCCCACTAGTACCACTACCACCTGCTCGCTCCTCCTACTCCACCACGGTTCGTTCTCCCCCCGCTGCCTCTCAGTTCGTCGGTGCCTTCGCGCGCTTTCGAGCTCGGACTTCCGAGTTCCCAATCTGCAGCAGGTCAGTTGGCTCTCTATATGGCTGCTTTCAGTCCTCGCTCGTCAGGTGCTCGATGGAATGTCTTCGTGTGCTCGTTCTTGATTGAACGCATGGGAGGGAGAGGGATATCGGGGGAAGACTCTGGGTGGTAGGTAGCGCTTTTTCGTGATTAGCAATGGTTTCTACGTCCCCTTCCGGGCGGAATCCCCGCCCCCGAGTGGCGCACCTGCCTGCCCTCGGACTGCTGACCGGAGACGCCGAGCTTGAGGAGACGAGGAGACGAGGTTGAAGACGACTAGCAAGCACCGGATCAGCCAGCAGCAGCAAGCCGGCATCAGCGACGGGGACGCGGCGGCCGAGTGGGCTTCTAGCCTTTTTGTTTCTGGACTGGGCTGGTACATTACTTGGGCCTCGTTTAGCGTTAGAGCAGGCCGGGCTCCCCAGTCTTCTGCACCGAGGAGCGTGGTCGCGTGGAGCTTCCGAGTTCTGACTTCCGAGCGCGAGAAGTAGCGGACCCGAGCGTAGCAAAGGTAGAGTCGGCGGCGGCGGCGGCAGCGGCAGCGCGGTTCGGCGCTTGACGTCTCCCGCCGTCCGCCCGTCCTGCTCCACCACGGCCTCCCACCTCCCCTTTTCCGCTGTGGTGCTCTTTGCCCTGCCCCTGGTGGTCATTGACCGGCGCGGCATCACCGGCAGCCCGGCCAAGCCCCCAGCCTCCATGGCCCGGGCAGGCGGCTGCCCAGCCCCTACCACGTGCTGACGAGGTACTCCGCCGCATGCATGTGCCGACACCATCATCTGCTGCCGTCTGACGAGGTACTCCGCCGCATGCACGCACACGGCTCTGTTCCTCTGTGAGCCTTCTCACTTCATGCCTACTGCCTAGATCTTTTAATTTGTTCCATCTGCAATGAACTGTGCCGATTCATGCACTGGAGTACTAATCATTAATTAAGCGTTCCCTCTAGTATGATTGCGCTTGGTTGCAATTTGCAACAGATTGCCGAGCCATCAACTAATTGTTTTCTCACTAGAGTTCCACTGTTTGATTATTGGTTCACCCCATATATTGTTTCTGACTATTGATTATGTCCCTTTAACCCATGAATCTTTCACCTATTTGATTGGCACATTAGAATTCAGGTGGACAAGAAAAATCCTCGCTAGTTGCTTAATGGCATGCTGATTCCTGTTTAGAAGCTTGTAGCTAGGATTTGCAGTTGCTGTGGGCACCGTCCATGCGAGCTTGTCCTACAAGAGCACTAGGAATTTCTGAATTTGACACCAATCCACATGAACTTGTTCGTGGAAATAAAAGAGAAAGCTGCTCTTCCTAAGGCGCTTTTGCATCAGCAAGCGGAAACACTAACCTTTGGCTTTTCAGTCTAGTTGCCAGTGGATCTAGAACCCCATTGGCTCTCATCATTTGCACTTGGGAAAACCATGCGCTCCAATCACCTAGTCATCAGTGGATCTCATCATTCACAGCCCAAGATGATGCGGCCTCAGCTCATTACTGGGTAGTACTGTTGTGCAGCCGGCTTGTAAAACTCTTCATCTAATGTCAACTGTCGCTCGTTTCAGTTATTTTAAGTATACTTTATCCTGATGACGATCGTTCACCTTTTCCTTTACTCAGGTGTTTTCCTGTTTGCAGCTTTGGTAATTGGTTGCGTATTCCCTTGTCATCACAATGGCGGGATCACTTATCTCTCTCTCACCTTCTGTGGTGAGTTTTATATTTGCAGCGGCATACAATGGTTATTTCTTGATAAAGCATTTAGATATCAGTTAGGCTTGTAAAAATCCTCGAGAAGATATAACCTTTTTGACATGGATAAATAGTCTTACAACATGTAAGGCTCTGCTCATTTTTTATTTATTTGCTTTGGTCTAGGATCTGAAGACAGAGAAGCCGGATGAGGTGGTTGCAACTGGTGTTCTTTCAAGCCTTCTGAATTTCCTACGCAAGTGCCTCATAGCTATCCTCTCATATGGCCCAATGCCGAAGCACATAGCATTTATTATGGATGGTAATCGACGATATGCTAAATTCAGAAGCATGCAACAAGGAGCTGGTCACAGGCTGGGTTTCTCTGCTCTTATTGCAAGTCTGCTGTACTGCTATGAAATGGGTGTGAAGTACGTCACGGTTTACGCATTCAGCATTGACAATTTTAAAAGGGACCCAAGTGAGGTGGAATCCTTGATGCAGCTAATGGAGGAAAAAATCAATGAACTATTAGAAAACCGAAGCGTAATCAACAAGATTAACTGTAAGATCAACTTTTGGGGCAACTTGGACTTGTTATGTGAGCCGGTGAGGTTGGCGGCTCAGAAGCTGATGGCGAGCACAGCTGGGAACACAGGGCTTGTCTTTTCTATCTGCATGCCATACAACTCAACTTCTGAGATTGTCAACGCTGTCAGTGAAGTCTGTGCAGAAAGGAGGGAAATGTTACAGAGTGAATGTGTTGGCAACTGTAATGGTCATGCTGCAAATAACGGTGTGCATTCAGAGATTTCAGTGGCGGATTTGGATCGCCACATGTACAGTGCTGGTTGCCCAGATCCTGATATTGTCATCCGAACTTCAGGCGAGACTCGGTTGAGCAATTTCCTCCTGTGGCAGACAACGTTTAGTCACTTGCAGAATCCAGATCCTCTGTGGCCCGAGTTCTCTTTCAGGCACCTTGTTTGGGCTATATTACAGTATCAGAGAGCTTACCCTTACCTAGAGCAGAACAGAAAGCTGGCCAAGAAGCAGTTGTGATTCCGTGTTATTTGCAAGGAGATACTAGGAGGGTTATGAACATTCGAAGCTGTACAAAACTTCCCCTTTCCATTTGCCCTGAAAGGGGAAATGCAAAGAACATAGCATAAAACAGTATGAACAGATCACAAGCCTCGTGTTATTGGCATCGTATAACTATGTAACTCATTTGAGCTCTGTAAAAGTGCTGTAATTCCTTAAATCTATAATGTGCCTGGGGTAACATGGTGTGCGAGAGCATTCCTTTTTTTTTTTTTAATGACAAAAAACTTCAAAGCACCCATGTTCGAGTGTTAAGATAAGTCTGTAAAAAACATGTGCCTGTTTTACTTCTCGGCTGGTACAAGTTATGTGTCTGACCACGTCAAAATAATGTGCTGATATAACGTCCAGTACAATAATGACAAAACAAGAAAAATAGACAAGAAGGCAAACTAAACGAGTATTATTCTAAAAAAAACGAGTACTATTCTCAACAAAAAGACATCAACATAGGTCCATCGGACAGCATGGCATCTTTTTAAGAATTTGCAACTTGATTTTTAGTAGTCCAAATGACCTTGCGTATTTTCACAAAAAAAAAAAAAAAAGACATCAATTCCGCATACATGTAAACTTTGCATTAGGTTTAACATTACAATCCGCAACCAAAGAGACAAAAACCGAATCGGCACATCAAGAACTATTACTGTATGCCAATTTTGCGGTATGTCAATCATGCGTAGCTTCATAACCAAGAAATGTTGTTCTCCTAACTAAAGTTCAAATCTGCATGAGCAATTTCAATAAAAAATAGATTGTTTGACTGTCATATAAGTCGGTTGGTTGATAAGACAAGCGAATGGGTCATGTTTGGCTGGTCATATAAGCCGATTGGTCGATAAGATAAGCGGATACACTCGACCATAACTAAGGAGATAAATCAAGGCTGTGTCTTACCAAAATTTTGCAAGTGTTTTCCAGAATATTTGTACAGTATTTTTATAGGGGCAAAACCAAAAGTGCCAAATTTTTTTATAACACTGTGGCAAAAATGTCCAGTGTTTGAAAATTTGACTGCTGAATTTTGCATGTTTTGTTAGGGAAAACAATAAAATGCTAGGATGGTTTGTTTCTAACACGGAGGTAGAAATTTGAGTGACTTGTTTTTCTGACTTGAGAAGTTTTTTAAAAAAATTACGGAGCATTCAGTTTAATAATAACCACTCAAATTTGTTCATTTATTTACGTCATTTGTGAGAGAGTCCTCTGCACTCTTCTACGGCTGCGATTCGTATTCACAGTACACATGCATGGTCCATACGAATTTCGTTCGCAAAGAAGAAAACGACCATCACCAGGGGCCAGGGCCAGCCTCCCCTTCCCCACAGCCTGATCTGCCATTTCGCAGGCCAAAAACTTCGAAACCGTCGCCGCCGCCCCGCCGCATCTCCCGTCGCCGACCGGATCCGCCCGCCTCCCACTCCCCGACGCGGTCACGTCAACTCCACCTGCACCCTCGCGACCTCGTCTCCGCGGGCGCACATGATCACGCGGTCAAACCCCAGAGGCAGAGAGACCCAGCCCTCTCCCCCCGCTCTGCTAGCAAGTATAGCAGCAACCCAATGCTGTGCTCCTCCCACCACCCCTCCACCTCCTCCTGCGCGCGCAAGTCAACTCTCGCCTGCGGCCGCCGCGCCCCACGCCGGCCCCCATGGCTCGTTCCGCTCCCGCTTTCGTCGCCGTCTCTCTCCTCGTCCTCGCGCTCCTCGCCCTGGACGCGGCGCAGGGGCAACAGCCCTTCCGCCGCCCACCGATCCCTCCGACGGTATCGATTTCTCGCTCCTTCTGTGGTGTCTGAAGTTGCGTAATGGCGACGAGAAAGTTGGCGGCTAGTAACTCGTGGATCTCGCGTTCCTGCAGCGGATGCCCTCCACGCTGTGTTCCGGCAGTGGCGACTGGAGGGCGAGACGGCGGCGGAGGACCCGTGCACGAAGCGCGTCTGGTCCCAGTCGTCTGAAATAAACGCGTCCGTCGACTGCAACTGCCTCACCTTCAGGGGGTGCCGCATTACGAGCCTGTGGGTCGTCTTCACTCTTACTCCCGTTTGATGCTGATGATGCCTATGTGCGCCTGGGATTGATGCGTGGGTCTGGAATCTCTGGATGGTGCAGGAATGTGACTGGGTATAGGAATATCACGGAGATCCCGCAGGCTCTCTTCAATTTGACGGAGCTCGTCTCTCTGTGAGTTTTTGAATCTATGGTTCATGCTGTACAATTGCAAATGCTTTAGGGAGCTTGATGTTGGACTAAAATTTTGTTTAATTAATGACTATCGTCTCTGCAGCTTGTAATTGCACCACAACAAACTACAGAATATGTCCGTGTTTACTTAAAATGAGTAGGCCTAGAACTAAGATTTTCATGAAAATATGGACTTGCATACTTGTGCTTACATCCTGTGTTCTACTGCCCAGAGGAATATACTAGACATGAATGTACCTGTGGTTATTGTTAGCTTTGGTACTTTTTAGTATTTTGGTATCTCAGATATCCATGTAACACATAGCATCTAACTGAAAAACTACCTGATCTCATCCTACCAAACTGTTAGTATACATGGCAGAAAGTTTGTCTACCATGACTCCCTCCTATCCTATTTTAGCAACGTACTTTGCTCCTATGAATTGTATCATAGATTCTCCAACAGTATAACACCACTGACATTCTAATGAGAAGCAATGAGTACGGCTATTTCGTGGAAAGTCTTGCCTCGGACAGCTAAACTGATAAATATTTGCTGATCAAATGCAGTTTCAATTATAACACTTGTTTTGGACCCAAGGCTACCATTTTAAGCTCTACCAGCTTTATTGTCACCCTGTTTTTTTCCCCCTTACCCTTGATTGTCGATATGGTTCTATGCACTCTCTTGTGAGAATAGGAATTTCAATATGATTGTAAGTTGCCTCCTATTTCTTTCTGTAGGGATTTAAGTAATAACAACTTGAATGGTTCAATACCCCCAGAAGTTGGCAATCTTTCCAAACTGGAAACATGGTAATAACCGTACTTGCTCCCCTAGATATAAGCTTGTACATGGTTTTTAGCTCTTCATTGAGCCATTGTTGCTGTATTATTTCCAGAATGTATGTATTGATGGTGATGGTCCATCTTGCTGAATGCTATTGATTTAACTTACTGCTAACAGCATGATTAAAGTTTTCCAACTTGATTGGGCCACAATAGTACAACACTTCATCCCTGCCATGCATCTATAATAGCTGCAGACATGATATATAGCTGATACAGTACTCCCCTATCCGAAATTATGTCATTCCAACTTTCTTGGAGAGGCCAAACATCTCAAAGTTTGACCAAATTTATATAATAAAATAAAATAATAAAATTTATGATACCAAATAAGTATCATTAGATTTGTCATGAATTATTATGTTTTCATGGTATACCTATCTAATGTCATAAATCTGTGTAATTCTCTCTATAATTTTGGTTAAATTTAAGATGCTTTGACTCTCCAAGAAAGTTGAAATGACTTATAATTTGGAATGGAGGGAGTAAATGGTTCTTTATCTAAGAATGTGTGTTTATTCTGCCTTTTCTATCTCAAGGGTCTAGCCTAGCTCAACTTGCTTTGGATCAAGAGGGTTTTGCTGTTGTTGTCTATCTCAAGTTAGAGTGAGACATCATGATATTAGCTTAGCAAATTTCAAATAAAATAATATACTATATTCTTGACCTGGTGTCTATAATATCCCATGATCAGATTCTAGCTGTAGTAGTTTAACTGGTGTAATTCAAGTAACTAGTATGTGATGTAATAGTGGATGCTTACATATAAATTGTATATCTTATGAGAATACTTAACCCTTCTAGGTTGGCACTCAAGCCTTCTTAATTTCAAAATTATTTATCAGCAAAGACATTTGGTCTTCTCATAGTCATAGCTGATTGTATGCTCTCCATATAGCTAGGCACTTCAACAATAACAATCTCAGCGGATCTTTTCCTCATGAATCATCACTTTTAAGGAACCTAAAGTCCCTGTAAGTGCACCTTATGTCCCTTTGTTTTCTATATACTCAGTAACCTTCTATGTTTTCCTATTTGAGGAAAGAATAAGTAATCTTTTGGTGATTATGCAGGTGGATATTTGATAATAATGTCGAAGGGCTTATTCCAGAATTTATTCAGAACTTAACCAGTCTCACAGACTTGTACGCATAACCACTTGGTTGTTGTTAGGTACAGCTCCTCCTTTCCAATCTTTGAGATCTAATGCTGTGATCTTGCTAGGCGAATGTATGGGACGAAACTTCAAGGACCGATCCCAAAAAATTTGTCAAATTTGACCAATCTAGAAGTATTGTAAGTCACTCTAATGGTTACTTCTTTTAAATAAATACCCCCTCCATTTATTTTGAATTTCATTGCTGTTGTTGTTGAAGAAAAACATCATTATTGTTTGGTATAAGCCGTCAATCTTATCTTAATAGCAATATGTAGCATACACTGCCATCTTTGATCCGAATTTCCTTTCAGGATGCTTGGTGATCTTGGTGGCAACTATTCTTATTTTGATGTCATAGGAGAGTGGGCAAACCTTTCAACATTGTATGTCAAGTTTCACCATACTCCTAATGAATTATAGCCTAGCTGTGACTAATGCAGTTTCTGGATGCTTTCTTTTTATTATGCAGATCTCTGAGGAAGTGTGGGCTCACAGGTCAACTTCCCAATACTCCCCGAAACTTGCCCAAGCTGAAATACCTGTGAGTTTCTAAAAGTTTTGATTGAATAGAATGCGTTTATTTTATTATGCTAAATAATATAAACGGTGTAATGGTATGAGCTTTGGGCTTGCACAGCACCACATGGCCAGGCATCAGCACAGTGATATTCTTAATTTTTTTTGCAGTTTGATACTTTTTTAGTTTACCTCTATATTATTTCTATCTACACTTATCTAGCATCAACTTGAAAAGGAAAACGATATAAACGGATTTTATGCATACCCTTTCCCATAGCTTCTACTGCTAATGGCTAGGTTAGCCAGATCTTGGATGTTCTTGAATGTTACTTCCATCTAAGTTCTCTTCTCATGAAACATTAGTGGATGTAAAATATTTCATATGCCATCTAGGCATTGACATTTTATTGTGTTCTTAGCTTTGCTATAATGTTATGTGGCTACACACTAGTTTACTTTCCTTACTCTGGAACAAGTGCCGTCCATAATGTTATATAAAAATTTCGTTCTTTTTATATTCGTGTTGTCATGATTTTGAAAGGCACTTCTACATCATCTGCAGGGATTTGACATCGAACAATTTATCAGGGCCTTTAAGACTATTGCTTCCATACAAGAACTCAAGCTTCATGTAAGATGGAGTTTGAATCCTTGAGTGATATAAGTGTGATATGTAAATGACACCTTCCATAAGAAACAGTGACATCTTCCATAAGAAACAGAATTAGGGGTGAAGCTTTTGCCTAACATAAGCTTGGTAATGGTTGCAGTAAAATTTAAGAACCTAAGTGTACATCCATTTAATTCAACAGCTTGGCTTTTGAGTTCTAGTGCATATTTCTGTTCTGTCTATAGCCTGAGGTTTGGAATCCAAATAGTCTAGGTAGGCATTTAAACTAGGCAACTGTCTCCTATTTCATTATGTTGTTTCTCCAAGATAGTTGGCAGAAGGCCTGAACATTTACCAACTCAAATATCCTCCAGTACTAGCTATATATTACCTGTCACTTTGTCTGGTTATTGAAATATATATGAAACGTGAACATAGCCATTACCTTGTTTTAGATTTTTTACATATGGCAAGTCATCTTCACTTTGAAAAATATGTCAATCTTGTACTTTAAGAAACTTGACCACCCTAGGAGGAACTGGCAGGCACTGTAAATAAAAAGAAATAGGCACCCAATTTTCAGTTGAAAAGGGCTCGAACATTGGTGGTAGAGGTGTACACCCACACTTCCCACCATTGTCAGTTCCCTAACCTTTGTAGTTTAAAGAGGTTCAGTTCATGCATGTAATTTGAAAATTAGAGATTTTCTTCCATAAAATAATTCAAAATAGAGAGAATGAACACAGCATTTCAAGGCTTACCTTGAAATTTAGCAGGAGGTTTTGAGGTATTTATGCAAATATGTATAGGCAGCATTGCGCAATATTCTCTAGCATCGAACTCAGAATCAAGAATGTATGCCTATGCCATCTGCAGATGATTCGTTAACACCTCATACGTAATCTTGCCATTCTCCTGCATATGACTTCAATTTCCATGATACTCGATTTTCCCAGTTTGCTAATGAACTTATACTCATTAGATATATCGGTGAAAACAGCTTCAGTGAACGTCTGCCTCCTGAAATGGTTCAACAACACATTTCTTTGTAAGTTGTTATTGCTCCTTTTCTTTTCTGACTAAGGTGTTTGGCTGTTTGCACTGGTTGATGAATGTCATAAATGTCATATCCACCTGGTAAAACCACCTTTGACAATGCATGGGTCTTTTGGGGAATCTCACTTTGGCCGATACAGCTTGTGGAGGAGATTATGGTTTTTAGTAAGCTTCTTGTTACCAGATGAAACACGTAGCTCAACCCGCTGATTTGATGTTTGATCTCCCCTCTCTTCCGGTTACCCCTCTTGTAACCGTTGGCGCCGCATCATTGCTATAGGCAACCATCTGGCTAGTTTCTGTAGTTCGTAGTGTTAGTAGGGTGAGTTTCCTTTCCCTGTTTCTGCTTATCTGTACTCCGTGTTTTCTTTTGCTTTTTGTAGTATTTGGTAAGCTTGGTCTAACTCCTCTTAGTGAACACATGCAGTAATGCACGTTCTTGAAATACGTGACCTGTGGGCCATAGGTAGTGCTGAGTTGTACGTCCTAAATTCTCAGATCAAACCTTGAACTGAGTCTAGTTAGAATAACTTTTAAAACAGTAGAGGTCTATGCATATAGTGAAGATAGGAACTTGCACACATTGGATCTGAAGTGGGACTGGTGTTGCGTTTCTATTCGGTTTTCCCTCTGGTGTCATGTTCTATTTTTGTGATTCTTCAGGATCTGCCTCGAATTCTCTCTTAAGTAAAACATTTGTTTACAATTTTTCTGTTTCTGGATATTCTTTTGTCCAGTGTAGACTGATCTTACGCATGTCTGACTCTTCTCTATTTTGGAATAAACAATTCAGGGATGTTTCATACAATCGTTTAGTTGATGGAGCCCTTCCTACTGTCCTTGTTGGTCAGAAGTTGCCCATGTAAATTTCCTTTCTTTCTCCCTCAGTATATCAATCATTATTTTGGGATATTAGACTGATTATAGCAACCTTACCTATTCTTTTGCAAACATGTCCTGTATAGAAATTATATCGGAACTTCAGTTGATGCCAGCGGAATAGTCAACAGGTAAAAACTAACAAACATTTAAATAACCATCATGAGTTGTTTGATAATATTTTGGTGTAAAATGTTAGTTGTTTTTGCTTGTTAAAGACTTAAAGTAGTATATGAAGTTTTGAAATGTTGATAACATTCACTACAGGATCTGTGCTGCCTGTTTTTCAAGAGTGAAGAAGATTAAAATATCTGCTTTTAAAGATAACTTTTCATACAGTACTGCAAAAGCCATTCTCATTTTTAATATCAATCTGCTGTTCACTGTGCTCCTTCTTTTGTTAGTTAGAAAACTGAACCTACACAATCACATGTTCCATGTTTCTCTATTCTCTTCATGCACTTCAAATAAATAACTAAGTTGTGGGTGAGTCAAGGGACCATGAAGGAGATTATCAATGATATTGCAAAATTTTATCCAAAATTCATTGATCTACTTGCTTACAGTGTGGCAGAAGATTTGCCAAAAGCTTGGCCTTTCTTGCATTTTAGAGAACATTTTTTTTTTTTGCCGAGTTGATTGAATGATCCCGTAGAATGTTTGGAGTCTATAGTAAATTCTTGACAAGAACAATATGGTAAATGAATTTCTAGCATCACGGTGAAATTGACCTACTGATAGGAATTGCTCCCTCCATTCCAAATTTTAGGTCTTTTGACATCTCCTTTCTAGCCCCCTTTTCTTCTTCTTAATGAAATGACACACAGCGCTCCTGTGTTGTTCGAGTAAAAAAAAAAAAAAAACTTTATCCTAAGTCAAACTTCTCTAAGTTGACCAAGTTTATGCACCATCTGCAACATCAAATTCGTTTCATTAAATTCTACATGAAATATGGCTGACATGCATTTATTTGAACTTGTTTTTTCTTGAAAACTTGCATTTATTTGACTTATAAATGGTAATATATTTTTTTCTAAAAACTTGGTCAAAGTAAAGTTTGACTCATGAGAAAGCTAAAGTGTATAATTTGGAAATTGGAACAGAGAGTAGATTTATCACTGCATTATTTTGAAATTTGAAGTAATATGCTGCATATTTCTCACTTAGCTGTTTTACCATGCAGTGAAACTCTTACCATCCTCAACTGCCTTCGCATGAAAGAATGCAACGGAAGCAGTGTAACTAGTAAGTTCTACACAAATCTATACTTTTGATCTTTGAGCATGCCACTTTTGATTATTGGACTGCTAGTGCTCATATACGTAGCATAAGAATCAGATATTATGTTGAAAATTCCATGTTGAAACCTTTTACATATCATCTGCAATGGCCAGAGTTGCTGAGGTCTATCTCAAAATGCCATATAAAGGTCTGATGTTAGGAAATATTTCATCACTGCCTTTTTCTATTAACAACATCCAAAGACCCCAATCCAAATACTTCACTCAGAATGCTAAATTGCCTCAGTAGCATTACTTTGAACCCGATTTGCAAACATAACATTAACTATTCCCAGATTACTATTTTATTATTACATCTTAATTTCTGGTTCTTGGTCATCTAGCACTGTACCACAGGATTGAAAATTAACTGTTTGGATTAGACTTGAACATGCATATCCTGAACATGCATATCCTGACATAGTGATACCGACTAAGGAGCCGAACTACCCGGTTGGTCGTTGCCCTTCTGCTTGTGGAGGTTGCAGCCCCACATGGCAAAGGTTACTGTTAACTCCACATTAGCTTCCGCCGCCCTCTCTCTCTCTCTCTCTCACACACACACACACACACACACACACACAGAGACACACACACACACACACACACACAGGGTGTCTCTCAAGGTCTCACCATGTGGCCGTCGCTTGGCCATATTTTTCATCAGCCTGCCCCAACACCCCCAGCTTCTCCATCAATCCATGCCGGTAGAGCTGCACGAGGAGGTTGGTGGGTGGGTGTGTTTGGGAGAAGGGGGGGGGGGGGGGGGGACAGGTGGACAACTGTGGGTATGAGCGCTGGGGAAGAGGTGACCGGAGGGGAGTAAGAGAGATGATGGCTGCTTTACATTGCCTTCTTTGGATATTCAAACTGTTGATTTTACTTCTGCATTGACTTGAGTTTCTTTAGAGGATTAATGCACCTTGTCCTTATTCATTCTCAACCTTTGACATTGGTGTTCAATTATCTTTATTAAGATCCAAATATCTATGATAGGCAGTATTTTAATGGCTTGATACAAGGTATGCTTGATTTTTTTAATGATGAAAGTAAAAGAAAGTTTTTAAACTCTTGACCGGATAATCCAAATCACAATTCTAAATCAGTGTGGTTCTTACTCAACAAAAGATTAAAGATGCCACAGAGCTAATTAGCAGCAAGTTTTATGAAGTGTTGCTGAGCCTGTTTGGATCATGCCAAGTGTTACATAACTAACCTTAAGCAAGTGTTGCATGCCATACTTAAGAGGGAAAAAAAGTACAAGGGAGAGGGAGTAAACTCCTGACCCCCAACCCCAGCACATAGAAGGTGCACACAGTAACAACACACCCCAACAAACTTTGAACACGAATGACAGGTTTCAGCCTGCTAATAACTAGAGGTGACCTGAACAAACCTGAGGACAGGAATCACCTGTCCATGATTAGCAACCTGACCAGAAACTCTTGAAGCCCTGATGCTCCAGCCGAGACCACAAGATACTCTTGTTTGCCATAGTCATTGATACGACACTTGAATTTATGCATTAGAAATAGAATGTTTCCAAATTTACAAGGCCACAAGCATGCCACACTTCTCGTGGTGAAGAAATTGATTGCTGCAACTGAGGCAAACTTGTGCCAAAAGAAGAAGAAAACTGACATTCAGGACAGGCAGCTAAGAAAGTGTAAATTTATCCATTATGATGTTGATCTACATGGTAGACTATCAGACACTGCTGCTTGTAATGTTGTGCTCAGATTTTGTCAGTTCATTTACGTTAAAAAAAGATTTTGTCAGTTCATAGTATTTAACATACTTTGTGCAACTTTTAGTCTTTACATCATCAATTGATAATACAGCAGGTCGTGCAACTTTTGCCATAAACTGTGGTGGCAAGCAAATTGATTATTCAGATCAAATGCCAACTGTGTTCTCTGAGGACTCCACTGATCTTGGAGGCGCAGGCTTTTATGTTAATACCACCAGTCATTGGGTAATCAGTCACGTGGGTTCTGATCCATTCAATAAATCTGCTGGTATCGTAAATACACACGATATTTTGGATTCAGACATGCCAGAACTATACAAAACAGCAAGAACGTCAACAAGCTCGTTGCGGTACTATGTGGTAGGTTTGGCTAATGGGAAATATATAGTCAAACTCTTCTTTGCAGAGATAGTCATAACTGATGGACCTGGACGGCGCTTATTTGACATTGACATTCAGGTTTGATATATCCCTAACGAGAAAAATGAATTTTGCATATCCAGTAAACAAAGCATACCTTTATTTGATCAATTAATTGCAGAATCAAAATATCAGGAAGGATTTTGACATTACTAAGGAAGCTGGGGGTTCCAGAAAAGGCACCAACATAACCAAGGAAGTGTCTGTTAACAACTCCATATTGGAAATACATCTGTACTGGAGTGGACGGGGCACCTGCTGTATCCCATATAAAGGAGCCTATGGGCCCCTGGTGTCAGCAATAAAAGGTAGCTTTAGAACATGCCCCTAGCATCTGTCGGTCTCATTGTATATGTTTTTTTTGCATAATATAAAACAATTAGCTGACTAGGAAATACTTGATTTGACAGTTACCCGTTCCCAAGACCCGACGATCAGTCCCCCACGGGCCCCAAGTTCTGATTCTTCACGACAGGATGAGAAGCGAAGAGGAATAGTTGCGGGCATTGCTGCACTTAGCATAGCTGCAGCAGTGATCTCATCATCCGTTGTCTACCTTTGGTGGAAATGGGTTTCGCTTGTGAAGCGTCCAGTGGCATGAGGATGGAGGAGCTTGTCTGATGTATATAGCCGATTCTTCAATTTCCATGGCATGCGAATGGGTCCATGATTTTTTTGTCTCTTGCGTGTGGGTGTTTCCTGTGCTGAGGTTGGTAGGTTGCAACTTGCAAGTTTAACCAAGATGCAATGGATGTACAGTTGACTTTGCGTGTGCTGAGTCTGATTTTAGGTCTCCAGTTTTGGTTTTACAATGATTGTAACCCAGGAAATTATCTAGACATTCTGCTACTGATAATATGCAAATTTCATTGATCAAATCTCATTGTAACCCAGGAAATTATCGAATTAGCTTCCATGGGTCTGAAGCCTCCCATTTTACCTATTTGCTTTTTACATGTGTTTATCTGCTGATCGAACTTCCTTGGAATCTGTGCATGCACTGTATTTGTTTTGCATGAAATTCTTCTAATTCCTTTACACACAAGCAAAAGTATGCATTGTGTGAACGGGCGCTGGAGCGTTCTATGTTCAACCTTGAATCTGTGCTTGCATTGTATTTGTTTTGCATGAAATTCTTCAAGTTCCTTTCATGCTTCTTAAGTTCCTTTATTACAAATATAAGCAAAAGTATGTAAACGGCCGCTGGATTCTATGGAGTGTTTTTATCGTAGTTCCACCTTTTGGGTTTTTTGGCTACCATAATTGTCAACTCATGTTCTTTATTTTACAACTGCGAAAGAGGCCACAACGGAAGACCTAACACAAACTGTAAATGGTAAGTGGTTGAGCTCAGCAATTTCAGAAAATAAACTGTTTAACAGCAATAACAAGTGATTTGATTTCAATAGTTCCACACAATAAAACTGATCAGATGGCCCCACCCCACCTTCGATCCCATCCTAACAAATCTGTGGATTAAACATGTGCTTTTTTTCCATTAGTTTGCCGAGTTCAGTTCCAAGTAAACAAAACAGGTATTACCCGACTTAGGGTAAACAAAACAGGTCATTACCCGACTTAGGGTAAACAAAACAGGTCATCACCCGACTTAGGGTAATTGTGAGTTTATCACTAATCAACAGATTGCTTGTGGCAAAAACCCAATGGATTAACACCATTTTAGGTAATCTTATATTCTTATTCATGGATCATGACCCTACCATCCATCCAAAATTATCGTAAATACATTTTAATAAGCAAAGAGTCAAGTAACACAACTTGCAGATACATCACAAATTCAGCAGGAAAACAGGAAATGAATGGATCATAAAGCATACACATATACCAAGTTTCCAAAAAAAAACAAAAAAAAAAAAAAAAAAAAAAAAAAAAAAAACAAAACAATCTACAAAGCTACAAGATGGAAGTTAAGAACACAAAACTGAAGCAAAATCTATTTGAAGCATTCAAAGATCCAACCATTCCTGTGACCAAAGACATGTAACTTTACCTCTTAACTGTTGCAATTCGATACTCCATCCATTTTAAATTGAAAGCCATTTTGGCTTTTTGAGGTACATACCTTTATAGATAGCACCTAAATATACATTACGTCTAGATACATAGTAAAAACTATTTGTATTTAGAAAAGCTAAAGACTTACAATATGGAATGGAAGTACCTTAAGCAAGAACATAACTAGTTAGACGCAAGGAGAATAAAATTTTACTTATATGCCAAAAATTGGAGTCACCATACTCTGATGGCATCAAGTGCCAAGTCATAAGCAAGGAACACTACACAACAAGGAATGGATGAAACTTGCAATGATAAATTGCAGTAGGAACAGAATTTCAAGTCCATAGCAATGAGTCGCCCAAGGTTTCAAGAAGTGGTCAGCCAAAGATCACTAGCACTGACTGAGATGCATCACACCATCACACTAACAGTAACACTCTTGAGTCCTGATGATACTTGATATAACCAATTGATATGAATTATCAACCAAATAGTTCCAGTCAAGGTACAAAATAATCTTTCAAAAGGGAATCAAAAGATTTGGGTCATGATGTAATGGGCTAATATTAGAAAAATGACGTCAAATCAGTGCTGCAACCTAACCAAAAAGGTTAATGTTTTGCCATGAGAGAACTAAACTGAAACCCTCCTAAAAAATAATATTCAATACTCAACATATGGTTGGCATCAAGTCATATAGGTAATCTGTTGAATCAGACAGAACACCACCAAAAATTAGCTGTTTTTAAGCACAGGTGACAAAAACAGTGATATGAAGCATGTTTCTTTTTTTGGCTGAACAGTCATAATGATCCTGATGTATTGTGTTGTCATGGTCTAATCATATAAATGGCTCTTAACATTTTCATCCCACTGCCATCTGCCACCCATCAGTCCTAATGCCAAACGACAATACAAGCACAGCAAAAGCATAAAGATAATCTGTAAGACATAGATTACCCTACTGTTTTTTCCTAGTTAGTGAGCACAAATGATGAAAGCAGTAACATCATCCAGAGGGCTAAATTATCATAGTTATCGGAACACATAAGCACTCCAAATTTTTGCCATGTTTACTAAGCACATTTGGTATCATCCAGATGTCATAGATCTGAACCTAATTTTCCCCGTTCCATTGTCCCACACCACATGCTCCCTAATCGCGACAACAATCAAGCAGAGCAGATAGAGATCAACAATTTGCAACCAGTTCAAGGCAATCCACTATTACAGATGAAACATTAACAGATCAAGGATGCTCAACATAAAATTAGACCATAATCGTCGAATATTTAAGTTCACACAACAGAAGCATAATTTCTTAAACCATGTCCAAGAACAGTAGTAGGCATCACAAGCCACAGCAACCAGAACATTATGCCTCAGGTGTTGGCTGTGTGAGGCCGGACTTTGCAAGCAGCTTCCCCAGCGCTTCAGGAGAGCACACCTGGTACTGTACCTCCCCGGTGCCGGGCTGCAGAAACACCTCGGCCAGCTCCAGCTTCTCAGCAGTCAAGCTGGTGGAGTCCATGGTCTTGCTGAGGACCTTGAGCGCGAGAGCGACGGCTTCCTCGCGGGTCAAGCCGTCCTTGTAATCCTGCTTGAGCATGGACTGCGCGGCCTGGCTGTTGGCCCCAACAGCGGCGGCCTTCCAGCCGCCGTAGTTGCCAGATGGGTCGCTCATGTAGAGCTGGAAGCCGTGGTGCTTGTCCCAGCCGGCGAAGAGGAAGGAGACTCCGAAGGGGCGGAGTCCTCCGAACTGGGTGTACCCCTGCTTGGTGTCGCAGAGGGACTGGACGAGCTGCTCGACGGGGATGGGCTCCTGGTAGGAGAGCGCGTAGCGCTGGGCGTGGAGGCGGGCGGTGTTGATAAGGATGTTGGCGTCGGACATGATCCCGGCGACGGCGCACGCCAGGTGGGAGTCGATCTTGTACATCTTCTCGGCGGAGCGGGAGGTCTGGAGGAGCTTGGAGGTCACCTTCTTCTCGCCGACCAGGACCACGCCGTCGGCCGCCAGGATCCCGAGGGCCGACCCGGCGTTGCCGATCGCCTCCATCGCGTACTCCACCTGGTAGAGCCGCCCCTCCGGCGAGAAGATCGTCGTGCGGCTGTCATAGCGGCGAGACATCGCGGCGGCGGAGGCGAGATAGGGTTCGCGTTTGCTAGATTGGGGGCGGTGACGGCGAGATTGGGGTTTGCGTTTGTGAGAACTTGGGAGGGGGACGCGACCGGGGAGAATGTTAACGCGAGATCTACTTGTGGGAGAAGAAAGGGGGACGGACTCGCTGGTTTTAGCCCATCCGAACCGTCGGTGCCTCCGCTTTGCTCTGTGGCCGTTGGATCTCTCGTGGTTTTCAGCCGGGCCAAACTGGGTCGTGGAATTCGACTTCAACTGCAAGGAGCGATGAAACAGGATTACGGGCCTCCTCGGTTGGCAGCAAGAGGTTGTAATATGTTGGCAAATTATGGAAGCAAAACCAAATGGCTGCTAAATTTTGGCTTGTCTGAATTTTGGCAATTAAATTTAGGCCTAGATTACCTCCCAACTTTCAAGTTTTTTTACTCTCTCTCCATCACATCAATTTGTACCCGCATGTAAAGAGTATTAAATATAAGTAACAAAAATAACTAATTACACAGTTTAGTTGTACATCACGAGACGAATCTTTTGAGCCTAATTGGTCCACGATTGGACAATATTTGTCACATACAAACGAAATGCTACAGAACTTTTCAATCTCTCCATCACATCAATTTCTACCCTATATATATGGAGCATTAAATGTTAGTAAAAAAATAACTAATTGCATGGTTTGGTTGTAAATCACGAGACAAATCTTTTGAGCCTAGTTGGGCCACGATTGGACAATATTTACCAAATACAAACGAATCTAAATCTCTTCCCCCATCTAAACAAGGCCTTAGCTACGAATCAATTACAGACAAAATTTCATGGGACTATTTGGTGGTATGACCCAACATTCAAAATCAAACACCGCTTGTGAATAGTTTGCCTAACAAAATTTTATGGGACTATTTGGTGGTATGATCCAACATTCAAAATCAAACACCGCTTAGAGAATAGTTTGCCTATCAAACAAGTTTGTCTGGTGCCAATCCGAACGGGCCTCATAGACATAACCTGCTTACCATTAGATGAGTTGAGGGAAGCCACGTCACCCACTAATCTACCAACCATTCATATTCATATGGATTCTGGACTTGTGTTCATCAACCCACGAACCCAATAACTCACAAAATTGCATAAGCCTATTCGAAGGTTTTTATCTAGTAGAAATGTTTATGGGCCACCTGACCTACAATTATTAAAAAATGAACTTGACTATCAGTGGAATGGATAGAGTTCAGGGCATGATTTTGATCTGCGGCCTAACCCAACATGAAAAAAGTCAACTCAAAGTGCAAAAATCCGAATGAACCAGAGAATAGTCCGATCCACCAGTGTGTCAGATCAAGCTCAGGTCAAAGATTTTGACCCCCAACATTTTTTCTAGGTCGATCTAACATTTGAATAGGTATATTATATTATCCGATCATCCCCTCCAACTTCAAAACGCGTGTCTATCGTGCCATCCACGAGGACAATCGCGTCTCAAGCCATTCTGTGACCAAATGGTCTTGGCCAATAAAAGCATAGTCTAATTTCACTAAGCCCAACATTGTGGTGCTTACAAACAATGCCGTGCCTACCCACATGCGTCAACCTTAATCTAGTAATTGCATGTTGACTTGCTTTTCATGTGCGGGGCAGACTGGTAGCCCATGCTAGGCATGGTGGAGCACCTTCATCGGCAAGCAGCAGCTTGTAGCTTTAGGTTAGATAGAAGAGAGGGGGAGCACTGGAGCATGTCCTTAGGCCTTAACCTTGAACAACGAAGGTCAATCGACTAATGAGGTTCTCTCAACAATGATAATGAGAATACATGTTTCTCCATCACATCATTTGTTTCAAATGAGAGCTCACGAATATAAGGTTGGTGGATAGATGCAGGTCACGATGATACTCCGTTACCAATCACCACTAATCAAACTACTACTACACCTTGTCTCATATATGATTTTGCTAAGATGCACTATCAAATGGTTTTCATACGGGCATAGACTGGCTCTGGCTTATCTTATATGAGAACACAATGCCCCACTCGAGCACATTAGAAAGGAGGAGGGCTATGTCAAGGGCTTCCTAAACGTAAGTGTTGGGGATTATATTAGTGGACCGTTAGGGGTCTGATTGATAGCTTACACGTCTCTTGGAGCCTACCCTATCAGATGCACCAAAAACGTTAGCTTAGCCGTGAAAAACATAAATCGGTTCTATTTGCTTGGAGTCAGGATGTGAACATCCAAATATAAGTACTAACCATTCCAATCATATTGTACATTTATTGCTTGCATGCAATAAAACAACCCAACCGAGAAGGGTAGCTATGAACAAGTGGTGGGAAACTCGGTCATGCCTCTAATTATGCGCATGCTATCCATCAAGGAGTGAGATAGGTTAGGGGGTGTTTGGATGCAATGAAAAAATTTCACCTGTGTTACATCGAGTGTTTTATGGGATGTCGGAAAGGGTATTCAGATACTAATAAAAAAACAAATGTTTTAACCATAATTAATTTATCATTAGCATATATTTAATATAGCATCACATTATCAGATTATGGACTAATTAGACTTAAAATTTTTATCTCACAAAATAACCGCAATCTGTATTTAATATTTCACGTATTGTGTACAAAGTACAAACTAATCGCCCTAAAAAACATTTTGCACCTATCCAAAGTCCAAACCAGGCATACCCATTCGAGAGGAGGAACAGGGAAGCGTACGATGTTAGCTGGGCCGGGCCGAGTTTTCAGCCCACCTGAGTTTTTAGAGAGCACGAGAAACCCTTTGCGCTCGAAAGAAAAAAAAAAAAAAAAAACCCCTTTCGCAAGGCAAACCCCACAGGCCACAGCCCACCCTCTCGGCGATGGCATCGGCGGCGGCGGCGGAGTGGGAGGCGGCGGCGCGGAAGGTGCTGGTGGCGCGCAAGCCCTGCTTCGGGCTCCCTACGGCCTGCCCAAGCTGCCTCCCCGTGCTCCTCTACCTCCGCATGGCGCAGGTTCCCTTCGACATCCACGTCGACACCAACTTCCCCGACGCCGGTGAGCTCCCCGCCCGCCTGCGTAGTCCTATCCTAATACCCTGTATTTACTTAGCTCCGCTATGCTCTTTGCTGCTGGCGTCTCCGCTCGTCTGGGTAGATAATGTTCTTTTGGCCCCTTAATAATCTTATAAGAAGAACAAAACTTCTAGATATTTGTGGCGAGGTTCCTGCATTGATGTGCTGGGACCTCTAAGGTTACTCTCTCATACCGTAATTATTTGTTGCACAGATCACATACCATATGTTGAATTTGGGGATTGCGTGGCTTTCAACAACGAGAAAGGAGGCGTGATTGAGTATCTCAAGGATGAGAAGATTGTCGACTTGAACTCAAATCACCCAAGTGTTTCATCCACCGCTATGCTAGGGACAAAGGCCTTGGTTTCGTCCTGGCTTGCTGATGCTTTGCTGTATGAACTCTGGGTGGTTAGTGATGGAAGCATTGCAAATGATATCTACTTCTCTGATCTCCCTTGGCCCATTGGAAAGATACTCCATTGGAAGAAAACTAGACATGTGAAGCAACTACTAGGTATAACAAAGCTCAATGCTGCAGAAAAAGAAGAGGAGGTTTGCTACTCCCTACCTATTATTTTCCTAGCCTGTTTTTGTTTTTTTGGGTGCTACACTAGTAGCTTCTAATGCAATTTTCGATTTAAACAGATATACCGGAAAGCAAGTGCTGCATATGACTCATTGTCTTTGAGATTAGGGGATCAAGTCTTTCTATTTGATAATAGGTACACTTCAATCAACTTGTATGCGGCATATTTCTCTGCACTTTGTGTTAGGTTTTTATGCTTGCTTGCTGACACTTAGATTTTTGTTCTGATATGCCAAATGTGGAGCGCTAATATTTCTTAATTTCTATTTATGAAGCCCTACAGAGGTTGATGCTCTTTTTTCTTGGACACGCTCTTTTTTGTTCTCAGTGCATTGCCTGTAAGTTTCCCTATATACTTAGCTGTGTACCTGAATGGCAGACACTGGCTCATCTAGTTGCATAGGAAAATTGATGAAGCATAGATGCCTGATTGCACTTGCACGTTCTCTTGAAAGCACTGATTCCCTTCTTGAATGTTTCTGATATTAGTAGTAACTATCTAGTCGCATAGAAAATTGATTGAAGTACAAATGCCTGATTAAAATTGCACATTCTCCTGAAAGTGCAGGTTCACATGTTGAATCCATGTGATGTTTGTAGTATTGGGATGCCTATTTTTTCTATGCTATTAAGAGTTTTCTAGCACTAAGCCTAAATCTACCAAGCAAATGATTCAAAGCATCCTGAAAATATGTTTTATATAATTAGTTTCAGGGCATGTTCTGATTTTACTTCTGCCTTAGGATACATCTGTGCTGAGGGGCACTTTGCAAAAGCATGACAACTTGGTGAGCTTTGCTGAGCATCACAAGGTCCAATTGCTGGAAACCTCATCATCGTCATCATCAGGATTAGGATCATCACCTAGTCCATCATCATCCACCCCCAGGCGAAGACCATCTGCTGACCAAGGTAAACAAACAGTCTGCTTAGCCTGCTGCTCAGAATTCAGAGATTGCTGTTGTAGCATCTATACTTAGCTGGAAAAATGTGATCGGGAACATTAAAATCTGAATGATGCCAGTATGATTTTCCTGTTTAGTGCTTATCATCTGCCTAATTTATTATAAGGATGCATTACTCGAAATTTAATCTTGTTAGATGAAAAGTCTATGATCTGCTTGTCTGAGTTATTTCTTATGTCTGTGCTATTGACTGTTCCCATCATCTTCACTTAATGGGCTATTTACTCAATTCAATCTGCAATTCTGCAGTCTACTCATTGGTGATAGACTGTTTTGCAAAACTGTAATTGTTTGCAGCTAAATACCGAGGAACTACAACTTCTGTGAAAACTGGTCCCAAAAAGCTGTACCTTGATAGTTAGGTGCATATAACTCTAGGTTTGTGGAGTTAACTCTTAACATTTGGGCATGAACGACTTATCCTTCCTTCTAGTAACTAGGAGTCTAGGACATAAGCATGAAAGACTTACCCTTGTAGTAACTAGGAGTCTAAGACATAAAACACGTAAGCATGAAAGACATACCCTTGTAGTAACTAGGAGTCTAGGACATAAAACTGCATATCATTGCAAAGTGAAGTGGCAACTGTGCTAAAGAATATTTTAGTGGACGTGATATGGATTGACAGGTAGCATGAAGAACCCTTTCGTCCGTAGACTACTTCCTAGGTTCTCCTTGCTTGACTCTAACTGATACATGATTGTTCCTTTTATAGAGACAACTTACTTGACCCCTAAGTAAATATCCTAACCGAATCAATCTAATTTATCCCTTTCCTAGCAAACCAAACCAACCTAATCTAATCTGGTCTGGCACTGTTCACGCACTACAGTGCCGCGTGGGCCCCTGGGCTGGATACACTTGCCGTAACAGGATGGCTCCTTTATGTAGTCCTGGATCATTGATTGCTTAAGCTGTATGTAGCTTCCTTGATTTCATTGCACCACAATGCTGAAGAAGCCGTGTCAAACAAATGAACAATGCTTTAATTAGGATGAGTGGAAAATCAATATAAGCATAGATAGCATATGCTACTACGGAACAGAATAATGGGGTTCTCTTGCAAAATGATTTTATAGGATTTGTTTATTGTTTGGTATGATTTGGCTAGTCTGAGGGGCTACTGTACTTCTATTTTTGTATTTTCTTGAAAGAAGTAAAATTGATAAAAATGGACTCATAAGTTCCTGAACTTCACTGTCTCTTTTACCTGTTGCCTCTGTGGTTATGTTTTGCTTATTCTCATGACAGTTATCAGAAATCCTATTGTTACTTTATGTTCTTATATTGACCTGATCTTTATATTAGGTTATAAGCCAAAACCCAGAGCCAAGAAGGAACGGACAGAGGAGGAAAAGAAATTCAGGCGAAGAGCAAAGTATTTCCTGGCCACACAGCTTGTTGCAGTTCTTGTATTCCTATCGCTAATGGGTGGGGTTGATAGTTCCGAGCTAGACGACGGCGACGTCTTAGATTATGAAGATTAGATCCTCCCTGAGCTGTTACACATGATTCGTTCCAAGGACAAACTGCCCGGTTGGTTGGGGGTGCTGTGAGAATTTGTTCCAACACTGTCTGTGAAAAGTGTGTTACACTTGTTTGTAGCTACTAGCTAGGAATTCACTGAGTTGATTACCCCTCGGCAGTTTCATAAGCTACTTCGGCATAAACATAGTTGTCACCGAAGTTTTCTTTTTTGGCTTCAGTGAACCAAACTTGTAAGCAAATTTGAATTTTGGAGTTTTGAAGATGCGCTGCTTCTCTGATGGATCTGTTGGCCTGAACATCCCTGTCCATTTTTACTCTCCATTCCAAATTGTTAGTTGTTTTGGCTCTTCTAAGTACATGGTTTTTATGTATCTACATACACATTATGTAAAAATTCTCTATCTAGAAAAGTAAAACTATTTACAATCTGGATGAATGGAGGGAGCATAATAAATGAGCTGGGCTATACACACCAACTCAACCAACTTATCTTATCAACCGGCATAGCACCACTCGAACCCCTCCTTTTTTTTGGGGTGTTTGGCTGGTGTTATAAGCCGGCTCATAAGACAAAGCCGGTTGGTTTGGTGTGAGAGAAAAAAATGTTGTTCGAACAGTGATAAACCCGGCTGATAAGACAAGCTAGAGATTTGTCGGCTAGAGATTGCAAAAGAGTTAAATGCACCGTAGGTCCGTGAACTTGTAGCGTTGTCTCATTTGGGTCCATCAACTATGAAACCAGACATCCATCCCCACAAACTTGCAAACCGGTTTACTCGGGTCCAAAACCGGAAACCAGCACGGTTTTTGCCGGCGTGGCACGTCCCACGTGGACTGGGCTCCGTGCCATTTTTCAAAAAGGCCCCCATCTCACGTGCTAGTGCCCGACGCGGCGTTTTGAGCGCGGAGCCGCTGCTAGGCGACCTGGCCATGCGCGCCCGGCAACCCAGCCCCCAGCGGGTGGCGTGGCGGAGCAGCGCGTCCGCCCTCCGGCCCCTTTGCGCCAAAGCCCGGCGGCGGGCGCGGGGGCCCTGGCGCTCACGCCCGGCGTAGCCAGGCGGCGCGGCGGAGGGCGGCGCGGGATTTGCGGGCTCGAGGCGCCACGCCGGCGCGGAGGGATTTAAGCCTCGTGAGGAGCGGGGCTTGGCGCGCCAGCGCATAAGCCGAAGCTGCGATAGCGATAAGCGGCGGCATAGCCGATCAAGCGCGACCCTGGGCGGGCGGCCTCCCGGGGGCTTCAGCAGCGCGCGCGGCGGCGGTGCCAGCAACTCCCCGTGGCTCCACGCCGGCGGCGGGGCGGGCTCGCCGGCATCGTCCGCGCCGGCGACCGGGCCGAGCCCGCCGGCGCCGCCAGTGGCGCAATGACGCCCCTGCCGCGCGCCACGCCTGAGGGAGAAGCGGGGGGCTGGCGGGGCGGAGCTCGCCGGCATCGTCCGCGCCGGCGACGAGCGAGCCTCCCCGTGGCTCGCCGGCCTACCAGGGGGGCTCCCCGGACGAAGGCGGCGGGGCAGGCGCCCGGCGGGCGCCGCGCCACGGAGCGTAGCTGCGGCCCGCCCGCAGCGGATCCGGCGCGCGAGGCTACAGGGTGGCGCCGCCCGCGGCATCCGGTGCGGCGGCGAGGTTGAGCGGTCGCTCGCCGCGGCATCCGGCGGCAGCGGCGCGCGAGCAGCGCTCGCCCGCGCATCCAGCTGCCCGGGCGGCTGCTCGCCAGGGCATCGCGCGTGGCTGGCCGCCGCCCGCGGCGTGCAAGGAGCCATGCCATGCGTGCAAGGCCACCACGCCCCACGCCCGGTTGAGGTGGGCCGTCTCTGGCCGACCCAGTGCTCGGAGGAAGAAGGAAGGCTCAGGGGTGAGATGGGAGATGGGGAGGGGTGTTTTTTTGATAAATGACGCGCAAAACCATTCTGGTTTTCGGTTTTGGACCCGTGAGTGAACAGGTTTGTAAGTTTGTGGGGATGGATGTCTGGTTTCATAGTTGATGGACCCAAATGAGACAACGCTACAAGTTCACGGACCTACAGTGCATTTAACTCATTGCAAAATAAAATGTTTCTGTGGGAGTAAAGCTGCAATCTCGATGTCAGGCGCGGCGACAGCAACAGATTTGGGGATGAGTTCATGGTTTCTGTGGATTGTGGGTCGGAGGTGGTCGCGGGGTAAGGACGTCCCCAACAATGTGACAAAATTGCCAACTTACGTGGAGATGAGAGAAAATAAACAAAAAGAAAAACACAAGGACACTTATATAGAACGCGGAAACAACGACTCATAGAGTAGATTCATTGGCTGGCGTGTGAGCTCATCGATTGCAGGCTCGCTAGCGCACTTCATTTTCATATTTTTCTTTCAATTTACATCAGTCAAAAGCATCAACATCTGTTCGCTTGGACTTAGACGTATCTGTCGCTTCAGCTGACCAGCCAACAGTGTTTTTCTTTTACAAAATCAGCCGTTCCGGGTTAGCCGTTTTAACCAGCAGTTGATTTAGATACCGTTGAAGGCACCCTTAGGAAGGACGGGGGATGCATGAGGATGGGTGCGGCCAAGAGGATTTTGAGGATGGGGTTGGTGACTGGACGTGGGGGGTGAGAGAGCCAAGCTGGGATCTTGATATGACGACTGAAAATGGTCACCTGAACCAAAGCCTATTTTCAGACTCATCATATATAGCACTTAACTAGATATGATGATGACTGAGAATGATACCTGAACCAAAGCCTATTTTCGTATACATGATATATATCACTTTACTACTTTTAAAAATATGAGGAGAACCACATATCATTGCATTAAGAAAGAGATAACAAATAAATAAATCACAATACACCCACCATGCCCATACACATGCACTCTTACAAACTCGTACCAGAAACAATCTTGCCTTTACATCAAACCACGGTCCAAATAGCATTTGGCTAATGAAGTCATTATAAAAAAAAAGAGAGGAGCAAGCCCCTGATCCTGTAGCATCAGTCAAGTAAACGGGATTGACGTGATGTGGGAAGCTGCCTGGAAATCACTTATTACAATCTGGTTCTCTTGCGTCATCTCGCCTCTGATTTTCCGGACTCAGAAACGTGTCTTGCTTCAAGCCGGTCTTTCCGGTCAAAGACGGATGGCGTAGACCACTGTGCAACGTTGACCTTGACAGACCCATCGCTTCAAAATATACGGTTCAACATGACCATAACACCAAGCCGGGTTATGTCACGAAAGATCAGCTTTCAGCAAAAAAAAAAAGAGGATGCCAGCTTCTTTTTTCAATTGGACCACAAGACAGAGCATAATAATAGACATGGGAGGTTTGATACTTTGATGCTTCACAACTAGGAACAGCCTTATTGTTCGACAGGGAAAGTGCCCTTATTTAGTTTCTATATGAAGAGAATTATGGCTCACAATAACTTTAGATTTAGAATAGACAGCAGCACTGCCAGATAGGTTATATATACACGACAATTACCTGTGTCGATTCAGAACCAATTGCTCGAAAGCCCCAGCCAGGTTCCATGAGTTCCCAGCGCACAATGCAACACGCCAGCTACCAGGTCCTCCATCTCCTTCACCTCGTATACTTGGCCACCGTGCTGCCGGTGGCTGCTGTTTCCTCCAGGAGCAACGGCACAGACACTGACCTCGACGCCCTGCTCGCGTTCAGGGCACAGCTCTCGGACCCTCTAGGTGTTCTGCGTGGCAACTGGACCCCCGGCACGTCCTTCTGCCACTGGCTAGGCGTCTCGTGCAGCCAGCGCCGAGAGCGTGTCACCGCCCTGGCGCTGCCAAACACTCCCCTGCATGGGAGCATCTCTCCCCACATCGGTAATCTCTCGTTCCTCTACGTCCTCAACCTCACGAACGCCAACCTCACGGGCTCCATTCCAGCTGAGCTTGGACGGCTGCACCGTCTCAGGGTTCTTGCCTTTCCCTGGAACAGCCTGTCAGGTTACATCCCTGCCACCATCGGAAACCTCACCAGGCTTGAGAGCCTTGTTCTTCAAAAAAGAACAGTCTGTCAGGGGTGATCCCACATGATCTGAAAAGACCTGCAAAATCTTAGGCGTTTAGATCTTCAGGCAAATCACCTGAGTGGCAAAATACCAGAAGTATTCAACAACACACCTTACCTGAGCTATCTGAACCTTGGCAACAACAGCCTATGGGGACCCATACCTGTTGGTATTGGATCCTTGCCCATGCTTCAAATCCTTGTCTTGCAAGATAATCACCTCACTGGCACG
Organism: Chrysopogon serrulatus; assembly: GCA_015844335.1. Lineage (NCBI taxonomy): Eukaryota > Viridiplantae > Streptophyta > Magnoliopsida > Poales > Poaceae > Chrysopogon > Chrysopogon serrulatus. The sequence continues at coordinate 228,291 of JADLZL010007518.1, read as the reverse complement.
GTGCCTCCTGCCATCTTCAATAATTCCGCTCTGCAAGTTCTGAGCCTCGTGAGTAACAACAATCTGACCGGGACTATCCCTGGCAATGGAAGCTTCAGTCTTCCAATGCTGCAGTTTTTATCCCTCTCTTGGAACAACTTTGTGGGTAGGATTCCTGTGGGGCTCAGCATGTGTCAGTTCCTGCAAATAATTTCTTTGTCAGAAAATGCTTTTACAGATGTTGTCCCAACATGGTTGGACAAATTATCAAATCTCAGGTCCCTTGCCTTAGGTGGAAATAACATTTTTGGGTTGATCCCAATTCAGTTAATCAATATCACTGGGCTTCAGGAACTTGATCTCTCAAACAACAAGTTGGAAGGGCAAATCCTACCAGAACTTGGGAAGATGAAACAACTCCAGTATCTGGAACTTTCAAATAATGAATTGACAGGTCCGGTTCCTGCTTCCATTGGTAATCTGTCTGACCTGTCTTTCCTAATATTGGATACAAATATGTTGAATGGATCGGTCCCACTCACATTTGGGAATCTTGGCTCTTTACAACGCCTTAGTTTTGGATGGAACCACTTCGAGGGCAGCCTTGAATTTTTGGGTGCTCTTTCGAATTGCAGACAGCTCAGTTACCTCAACATGGATTCCAATTCTTACTCTGGGAGTCTCCCAGATTATATTGGGAACCTCTCCAAGCTACTAATGGTTTTCGTAGCAGGTGACAACAACTTAATTGGCGGAGTCCCTGCAAGTGTATCAAATTTAACTAGCCTGCAAGTCATATATCTCACCGGCAACAAACTGAACAAGCCGATCCCAGAAGCAGTTGTGAAACTGGCAAACCTCCAGGTACTTGGTCTTGCCAATAATATCATGTCTGGTCCCATCCCAACCCAAATTGGTATGCTTAGAAGCCTTCAACAATTGAGCCTTGACAACAACAACTTCTCTGGCTCCATACCTGATGGCCTCGGTAATCTTAGTATGTTAGAATATATTTCTCTCCCCTATAACAAGTTGTCTTCATCCATACCACCGCCGTTATTTCATCTTGACAACCTTATCGAACTCAATTTGTCAAACAACCTCTTGATTGGTACACTCGCACCTGATATAGGAAGCATGAATGCAATTAACATAATAGACCTCTCTACCAACCAGCTCCTTGGTGATCTTCCAGAATCATTCGGACAACTGCAGATGCTGACCTACCTCAATCTATCACATAACTTGTTTCAAGATTCAATCCCAAATTCTTTTGGCAACTTAGTGAGTTTGGAAACACTGGATCTTTCCTACAATAACCTCTCTGGAAACATTCCAATGCTCCTGGCCAATCTTAGATACCTCACTAATTTGAACCTCTCCTTCAATAAGCTACAAGGACGTATACCAGAAGGAGGTATTTTCTCAAACATCAGTTTACCGTCCTTGCTAGGGAATGATGCACTTTGTAGTGCTCCACGTCTAGGGTTTTCGCCATGTATGGTCAGATCTCACTCAGGAGGAAAGAAACTAAAATTCTTACTCCCTGCTGCTCTTGCAGCATTTGGAGCAATGGTTATTTGCTTATATGTAACAATCAGAAGAAAAAATAAAAACCCAGGAGTGTTGACAGGTTCCAATAATATTACTGATGCGGTCAGACACAGATTAATATCTTATCATGAGATTGTTCATGCCACTAACAATTTCAGTGAGGAAAATTTGTTGGGAGTAGGATGTTTTGGCAAAGTTTTCAAGGGACAGCTAAACAATGGCTTGGTGGTTGCCATCAAAGTTCTAAACGTACAATTGGAAGAAGCTACAAAGAGCTTTGATGCTGAGTGCCGAGTGCTGCGCATGGTTCGGCATCGCAACTTGATAAGGATAATCAACATTTGTTCTAACCTACACTTTAAAGCATTGTTACTTCAGTACATGCCTAATGGTAGCTTGGATGCACATCTGCACAATGAAGACAAGCCACCCTTAAGATTCCTCAAGAGATTGGACATCATGATAGAGGTATCGATGGCAGTAGAATATCTGCATCATCAGTATCATGAGGTAATCTTGCACTGTGACTTGAAGCCTAGCAATGTGTTATTTGATGACGATATGACGGCACACGTGGCAGATTTTGGCATAGCAAAACTCTTAGGTGATAATAACTCAGTGATTTCTGCAAGCATGCCTGGAACAATTGGATATATGGCACCAGGTAGTAACTATTCATGACTCAATTTATTATATAGTACCATACCTTTTCTTTTCAAAAAAAAGTTTGTACTGATCCTTATTGTTCAAAATAATCCTTAACAGAGTATGGCTCCATGGGAAAAGCATCCAGGAAAAGTGATGTGTTTAGTTTTGGAATCGTGCTGCTTGAGATATTCACGGGGAAGAAGCCCACAGATACCATGTTTGTTGGGGAACTGAGCCTTAAGCAGTGGGTTCGTCAAGCATTTCCATCAACGATTAGCAGCATTATTGATGGTAATTTACAACAACAAGATGAAACAATACATGGTTTTCACCACACCAGCAACCCTTCGGACATTTCTCCAAGCATCTCACACAGCACTCTCAGATCAATATTTGAGTTGGGTTTGGTTTGCACAAGTGAAATGCCTGATGATAGGATAACTATGACTGATGTCGTTGCCAAGTTGAAGAAAATCAAGGACGACTTTGTGCACGATACCAGTTCAGCATGAGGGTAGAAAACAACATTACTGGAGTTATTGTTTATAAAGATTCGTATAATGTTATCAAAGTAGAACCCTTGAAAGACCAAAGATGTTTTGTCAGCATATATTGAAACTGTAGCTACAGGCTTGTAATACCTTTTAACTTTCCCCAACAAATCGCACTAGCTAAAATCACCCATCACAAATGATCTGTGCCGAATACTATAGCATCTGTTGTCGAACAGAGTAACCTAACTTCATTGGATGAGCAAAAAAAAAAAAAAAAAAAAAAAAAAAACTTATTCACAAGGCTACTTCGGCCCAGTAGTATAACCTCCAACTAGCCGACTGAGGCACCAACTTAAGTAAAGTAAACGCTAACAAATTGTGATTCTAACATCCATTTGATTCCACAAGCAATGCAAGTGACAACGTGATTGCGGAAACTACTAAAATTCCTAGGATACCGAGTAATGGCTGTCAAAAGTAGAATACAGAAGAAGAGTTGGGGGAGAAAACCTTACCGCTCGACAAGACGAACACGCCACCGCACTGCCAAAAATCAGGACGATGCGGCCAGTTGGGCGCCTGGAGGTCAGACGCGGCCCCCGTCTTACCCGCCATTGACAGGAGATCCACGCGAAGGCGGAGCTAGCAGATCCACCGGACGACGGCCGCGGCGAACCTATCAGCAGCGATAAGCCCTCACACGGCCGACATCGAGACCCATTTCTGTGACCATCGCTCATCCGCGCCTAATAGCCTTGTTTACATGCACATCGGATTTGTAATTTTTTACACTCTCTCCATCACATCAATTTATACCCGCATGTAAAGAGCATTAAATATAAATAAAAAAATAACTAATTGCACAGTTTAGTTATAAATCACGAGACGAATCTTTTGAGCCTAGTTAGGCCACGATTGGATAATATTTACCACAAACAAACAAAATGCTACAGGACTTTTCAATCTCTCTCCTCTCACAAATTATTTGCCGCATGTAAAGAGCATTAAATATAAATAAAAAAAATAACTAATTGCATAGTTGGGTTGTAAATCACGAGACGAATCTTTAGACTAGTTGGGCCACGATTGGACAATATTTACCAAATAAAAACGAAGTGCTACGGGACTTTTCAATCTCCCTCCTCTCCCCGTCTAAACAAGGCCTAACAGAGAAGGAGCAGCGCAGCGAGGAAATCGCCGGACATGGCCGCGACAGCGGCGTGAGCATTTCTGTTCGGCCCAGAAAGGGCCCGTGATACTCTTCTGGTCTACCACCATCTCAAAGATAGTTTAACGGCGGAAGCCCAATTTAAAAAAAAATTTACCTCTCTCATAGTGTTCGTCTGACTTTCTTTCCTTGTCTACAAAAGGAACTATTTTTTTTAACCTTTCTCAACTTTTAATTAAAAACCACACTTTTGTATCCTGACAGTTTTATGGTGATTTTGCTAATGTTGGGCGACGTCAGAGGAAGTAAATCGAACTAAGTTCAACATTAAAAAGGAAAAATCGGACTATAAATGCTTTCTATAAAAAATATCCTAAAAATAAAAATTATCAAAATATATTTTTACAAAAATATAACTAAAAAATCCTAAAATCCAATTTAATCTTAGAAAATTCATAAAGATTTTGTTTTAGCTCAAAAATTATGCAACTAGTTGTAGATCCACCCCCCCCCTAAATCTTACTATATGGTATGAGGTGGGGACGCCAAGACTTGGCTGTGTTTAGACATATACGGGTGGGGATTGGGGAAACCATGGAAGTGGGGGCCAGGGCGACGGCCCCGCTTGCTTGTCTCCTAGGTTGATATTGCGCATGTACATTCACTCGCTATGAACGTACGTATGCAAAACCTATTTAAATACACAGTAAAAATAAAACTCAAAACACATCTTATAATTTGGATCGGACAGAGTATTACACCTATAAATACAAATATAGATTATATAAGATCTATTTTAACTGTCTGATGCAGCACAGTTTATACTACTGCAATTATTCTGATGTTCCTTCCATTTCAAAACCAGGCACAAACGATAGAATAGGCATTCTATGAGTAGAAACGAGCAAGGTGATCACCCATACGGTAGCCGGCCGCAAGGGTCACCATGCCCATCCATAAAGGCGTAAAGAAAAAAGGAGTATGCTACTCCACCAGCTTGAAGTAGTCGAGTCTAGGGCGATTCTGCTCGCTGCCTTTCCTGTAAAAGTGCGCGATGAACTCTTCAACCGTGACGCTCCTGTAGATCGGGGGGTTGCCACCGTCCGGCGACGTGAGTTCTTCGATGGGGCCATACTGCCTCATGGACCTTCCCACGTCAACGAACGCCGCCACGGAGACCCTTGCCGTGTCCGCGCTCTGGTTCGCCAGAACTCGGTGCTCCACACTCTTGAAACGCCCATTGCTGACAAGCTGCAGTTGCACCAGGGCTCAATCATCATATCATATCGATGCATATGTAAATAAAACTACTATAGCCGATCTGTCATGTGGTAACTAATTAATTGATTGATTGATAGATTAATTAATTAATTAATTAAGTGAATTGGATGATGCCTGGAGAAGGTCGCCGATGTTGATGATGAGAGCGCCGGGCACCGGAGGGACGTTCACCCAGCCCTTGCCGCCGCCGGCGCCGGCGGCGTGGTCAAGAAGCACCTGCAGCCCGCCGACGTGGTCCTGCAGGAGGACGGTGAGGAACGTGGGGTCCGTGTGCTTGGTGTTGCCGAGGGTGAGGTGCGGCTCCGGGCACGGCGGGTAGTAGTTGCACGCCACCTTGAGGCTCTGCCCGCACCCCATCCCGGCGAGGCGGTCGCCGGCGAGCCCGAGCGACTCCGACAGCAGCTCGAACAGCCGCACCGAGAGCTCCCTCACCGCGCCAAAGTAGCGGAACGTCACGCCCCTCAGCGGCTCCGGCAGCTCCTCCGGCCGCGGCGGCTCCGGCTCCATGTCGAGGAACACGGTGTCGCGCCAGCTCGCCGCCGGCGACTGGAACAGGTCGAGGTTGGAGTAGTACCGCGCCTTGCGGGCGGTGTCCCGCGTGTAGTACGGCCGCTTCTCCTCCGCGGGGCCCTCGTTGAACCTCCGCACGGCCGCGACCATGGCCGCCATGGCCTCGTCCGGCACGCCGTGGTTCACCACCTGGAAGAACCCGGCCGTCTCGGCCGCCGCCCTCACCTGGGCGACCACGTCCTCCCGCCGTGCGGCCGCGAGGTCGATCACCGGGATTATCGTCGTTGCCGACGCTTCGTCAGCGGTGGTGGTGGAGGATGTGTTGATCGCCGTCGACGACGCTAGGGAATCCGGCGGGTGGTGGAAGATGGCCGGGATGGATTTGGTGCCGGAGTCGACCAGGCCCTTCACGCCGGCCTTGGTGTCGTCGAATGCCTTTAGCAGCTCTTGCCGGCGGTCGTAACCACCGGCAGCGGCCACGGGCACGGCGACTTTGGTGATGGACATAGTATATATGAATATGAGATACGTGCGTGCGTGTGGTGTGAGAAGCAAGAACTAACAAGACATCGTATAAGAACATACATATATATAGATGTAGTGATGCACCATCTCGGTTATTATATATGATGATGGTTACTTCCTCTATCTTATGGAGTTTGTCACTTGAAAACCGTATTTGTGAGGATGATGATGATGAAAAAAAGCATTCGTTTTTTTCATGTCACAACTGATTACCCTTTTTTATTTTAAAGAGCGGCATCCTATGTCCACTATCTCGATCTATACACATAGAGCATCTCCAAGAGACTAACCAAAAACTAACTAAATTTACTGATTTAGCTACTCACTAAAATAGATTTGATAAAGAAGTATTGACTACTCCAATAGACTTTGTAAAAGAATGGCTAGTGAAGTAGACTATCTAAAAGTAGAGAGCAAATGAGAGTGGGATGAAGAACTACTAAATGTGGAGAGTCGTTTACAAAGTGTGTTGGAGACCTTTTTTTTCTCTAATACTATCTAAACTTATCTTTAGAAATCAATTTAGCTAATCTCTTGGAGATGCTCAAAGAACATATAAGAACCCTCTCCTTGGTTAATTAATTTGCCCTCCAACGAAGCCCCAAAGAAAATATTATATTTAAATGTACAAGCACAAAAGACTTGAGATATGGAGTGTGTTTCCTAGCATTATATTAAACAAGGATAGGGACTTTTATTTCAGTGCGCAATTGACTAATCACTTACCTTTCCAAAAATGTAGAAGTGAAAATGTGTAGAATAAAAACAAATAGACCTAGAAAATATTCTTTTAACTTCACGATGCCAATCAAGAGATGGTGAATCTCATGGTTTCCAATATACCCCACCCATAATTTCACATTTTAAGTACTTCTTCCTAATAGGTATTTTTTTGCAAACTTCATCCTTATTTACAATTTTTCACAACCTTGTAATTCAGAATTTATAATGTTTATTATGAAATAATAAATGCTGAACTGGTGATAAGGTTGGAGAGAGAAAAATAATAAAGAGAAAAAAGGGGGAAAGAAAAAAAGTAAGGGTATTATGGATATTTTACCTTTTTCAATCACTAGGAGTAGTTATTCTACCAAATGTTTTTTTAAATGGTGAAGCAGGAGCTAGAAAAGACTAATTCATCAAAGAAGTTACAACTAGAGTTGTTTGGTTGGAGGTAGGTAGAGCTTTACCAAATAGACCGTTTGGCCTCCTCATTTCCAGAGGTGGATAATTGATTTTTATACACAGGACTATCTCTGTAAATGGGGAGCATAATTGCTAGATATTTTTAGACTGGAATTAATACTTTTAGCACGTGCCTCTATATAAATAAAAAGAGTTGCTTTTTATTGTAGTGGGAACCCCTCGCGTTCCCTTCGAAAATGATTCCCTGAAGGCGACATTTGGCGAGAATGCAGTTTCTTGCTAGGGCAACTATTTTGGCGTCTCTTTGTTCCTTGATGACGACATTCATTTTGGCGAGAATGCAATTTAATGTCTTAATGGTTTGGTTGGGCCCTGGAATAACATGACTTCACAGAGAATTGCATAAAAATATGGTTGTTGGGTTTAGTTTATAAGATGCTAGGAGAATACCCTACACGTTATACGCTTAATTAGCATAGGAATTTCTTAAAAAATAAAGTTGTTGCATGATTATTATGCTGCATACACGAGATATGCCGTCAAGACCAGGCAAACTAATGGAAAAACCTAGTGAAAAATCTAATAAAAAAGCTTGATTATATATACTCTGGTCTGTTTCACCTGATTCAAAACTAACTGTAAATATATTGCGACAGCCCGTTGTTTGCTTCTGTTTCCTTGGCACATGCCCATTGCTTTGTTATTATACATTAAAATTGGAGTACGTGTTATCTATTTATATTATTTAACAAACAGTCGGCTAAATTTGTTCCTTGAAAAGCACATGTGTAGATAGCTAGATATTTCTACTTGAGGTAGTGAGGTATTGTTGCACACGTGCACCCATATCATTTGTGAATTGTGTGAAGTGTTTGCTTGGGAATGGAATTCCACCATTTTTTACAAAATCAAGGGCACCTCCAGTTTCCTGCCTTTGTCGTATTGCTCGTCGTTTTCTCTCGGAAAGTACATATATATTGTATGTATGTAGTGCGTGGCTCTAGCTAGGCTGTAGCCATCTGAGTACTGTACAATACATACAATTCTTACGAAAGAAATTGCTCTGACGAAAGAAATTCATTGAACCTATAGAATCCGAGAGCTCCATTACCCATTTCCACTCTTCTTCACCTCTCTGTTGGACTCCGACATGTATAGAGTATAGGCATGTATATAATGTAGCAAAACGTCGACAGAGATATCAGGTTTATTTTCTTCCAGAAATATCAGGGGCATTTTGATGATGCATGTGACAATATCATGAACAGCAAGGGAGGTTAGGAGCTTTGAGCGCAGTTGACTAGGAAACAGTGGTCATGCTAAAAAAAACTAATGTGGCTTCACAGTTTTCTTTTAATCTACTCTCTATATGGCCTTTCAGATCCATGTGTTGCAACGTTGGCTATAGACTGTAGACTTGAGTAGACACAGTTTTTACGCACTCTCGTTCCAAAATAAGTACAATCTCATATCAAGAAGCCAAACTTTAGAAATTTTGACCAAATATATAAAAAGGATTTACTAATGCTTGTGATGTGTAAAAAAGTATTACTAGGTTGGTTATGGAATATGCTTTCATAATAAAAAAGATCTAGTAGCAATAGCACTAATTTTCTCATTCTTCGTGTGCAGGAATTTTATTAAGAGCTCCGATTGGATGCTACAAATCCTTTGAAATCGGCATGCAAAGGAATAAATTCATTTGGAACACTATTCATGTTTCCTGCAAACCAAATGATACGATAAGAACAAATTAAATCATTTATAAACAGTATTTCTATAAAAATCCTTCACAAAATCTACGATCTAAAAAGAAACCCTTATTATGGGACGGAGAGAATACATCACTTAACCTATCAACACCAAACCTCTACAAATTAGCTAGCTAGTTCTAGACCAAACCCTCTCTAATTGGTGGGTGGAACAAATCCATTGAACCTAGAATCGCTCCATTGCCCACTCCCACTCCACTTCCGTTGGATTCCCACGTGTACAATGTACTCCTAGCAAACAAAACGTTGATCCGGTATCGGGTTATTTCCTTCCCGAAATATCAGGGGCATTTGATAACGTGACTATCATGAACAGCAAGTGGGAGTTTAGGGGATTTGGGCGTGGTTGACTAGGAACAGTAGCTATGCTAAAAAAACAATATAAGTTTATAGTTTTCTTTTGCTATACTATATATCTAGGCTTTTCGATCCTTTCGGTATCATCACACAGACAATCCTACGTTAGTTAGTCCTCTGTTGAATACAACGTTAGTATGTGTAACTCTTTTGAGACCGTGGGAGCAGTACCAGAGAGATCACTTTGTTTATTAATTTGTTTCTATATCATGTCGACTATATTAATTCATATCAAACCTCTTCAAGTTATTAGCTAATTCTAGACCATGCATGCCCTCCCTAGTGCCATGCCGCCCTGGCTATTTGCGTCTGTGAAAGTAATGTGTAATAACTTTTTCCCGGACAGAAAAAAGGTAGGTTGCTGTCGGATGACGATGTTTTGATGCGCATACGCATTGCATGTAGCATTGGTCAACTGGAATTAATCCATCGATGCTGCTAGATGACTGAGCTCGCTATGCTTTTGAATTTGCTCCATAAATTGTACGTAGGATGGGGACGCTGACATCTAATTTTGGTCTCTTTATAAACCAAATCGTGAGAGGTGCCTTTGCACCCCCTCCTTAAATCGTGAGAGGACGCTATGCTTTATCATATAATGCACCCTCCAAATCGTGAGAGGTGCATTATATGATAAAAAATTAGTCATTACAACTGATTTTTAAAAATTTGGAGGGTGCCTTTGCACCCCCTCCTCACAATGTGGCTTCGCCCCTGGTCAACAACCAGCCAGCAATTTTTTTTAAAAAAGCAACCAGCTAGCGATGACATTCTGTATATATGCCCACTTTCACCCACCTAGTCATGAGATTCTATATCCGCTGTCACCGTATTCCACCACTAGCTCGCAGCAACATATTTTACAGCCACTCGACCGGAAGGCCGTGAACCACGTGTAACAGAAATATACAGCAGGCTTCATACGAGCCGCGAAGGTTCAGGAGTATAATCTCAGATTTAGGAGAATATAATTTTAGGTTCAGGTGAATGGTATTCCATAACATTCTGTCCAGTATTAGAAAATGAGAACATTTGATGCATTATCTTAATAATATTGTCTTAGTCTAATTTTTTTCTCAAACTTCAAAATCAGATTACTTTCACCCTAAACTATCAAAAACCTTTCAAATTTCCTCTCTGTCTTGGTTTAGAGTTGTTTTGGTGGTGATTCTGTCATTTCTTAATTAAAAAATTCAATAAAATATTTGATGAGGCTTTTTAAGACCATAGAGAATGTCTCTAAGATTTTATTATTTTTTTTTAAAAAGATCTAGTGGTAGGTTGGTATAGAGCAAATCCAAAAAAAAATAATCTGGAGCTCATGAAAACATAATTAGAAATTGCAAAAAACTAGGTTTAGTTCTATGAAAATGGAAAACATCTAGAAAATTCTATAAAATTATCAAAATATTATAATCAACGATAAAGTTCTGAAAACTTTTCATGTAATAATATGATATGCAATCAATATGAATGCAACATACATTACGCTTGAATGCACCCATGCTATCCATTTATGGTAGCTGCATAATATGTTTTTTGTTGCAGCAAGTTTTTAAAATATATTAATATATCAATTAGAATATTTTAAGAATTTTATATATTTTTACATATTTTGAGAATTTTCATGTCAAAACTAACTTTCTAATGTAGCCAATTCGACAACCATGAGCATCCTGTGTTGTTAAATTACATACAGAAACGCATTTGGAACTTCCTTCTTTGCTCCATATTTTTTAGCTAAACGAGTTCAGTTCCACGGATTTGTGAGAGCACCTCTACAAACTACATGTTTTTTATGGACCTGTTCCACTGAGTCTCAAACACACCCTAAGACCTTCATTTTTATAGTAAACCAAGGGGATTGAAGAGGATGAAGGGACCTGAGAAGAATTTTAACTTGTGGAAAATTAAATCCCCTTTAGTTCTTTCCAAACCCTCGTTTAAGGTTTTGTCGTTCACTATCGATGATCTGCTACGTAAACATCTATTCGCTAATATCCGCTATTTAGTACTACCTTGAATTGGGGATCGGCGGTCAACACGGCGAGATCATCGCTGCGATCGACGCCGTGTCGGCCCAGGTCTGCAAGCTCCGACGCAAGCGTGCGGAGGCCCGGGGCCGACCTGGCCGCACCGGTGCGCGAGGTGGAGTGGGCCTTCTGTGGGCTCTCGGCCCATGGTTCGGCAGGTCGCGGCGATGCGGGCAGCTTCTTGAAGATGGGCGGGCCGCCTCGGCCTTGAGACAGCTCCGGAGGCGGCGAGATGTGGACGAGCTGGCTGTTGCGATCAGTACTGTATTTAGCCCGTGTTTTTTTGTCAAACAAGTAGTGATCGCATCCACATCTACGAGGCTAGTACAGTACTATCAATGTATTGACATTGCACTCCAGGATAGACCTAATTATTTTCTTTTTTTTTTCTCACTCGTATATTTCTGAGTTCTCTCATTAATACTTTTCTTCTCTCAGAATGGAAAAATGATGCATTACATCATCGATCCAATGCAAAGAGTGTTGCACAGTTAAAATATATCTTAGAGCACATCAATAATGTTCGATGGTAGTAGATATTTACAGTACATTGGCAGCATCACAAATATCTTAGAGCAATACAAGCCAGAGGTAGCACCATAGCAGTATTCAGGAACAAGGTATTCCCATTATGGGAATGGAATTTCTAACTCGACCTCCATCAAAGATTTCGTTCTGGTTGAGCTCCAATCATCAGCCGGTTGTATATAATGTTGTGGTCACAAATAAGTCCAGATGGAGCTCCAATCTAGCTTCCACACGCCATGCACTCTTCCCGGTTGTTCAAAGAACAGACCATCTGTGCCATTTTTGCTTCTACGTCTTCCTCTGTGGGCTTTCCATTACTCACCTGCATATGCAAGTGGTTTTCAAGGTGAGTCATGTTTTAGTAACTTTTGGGAAAAAAGCTTGTAGGACTAAAGGAAAGAAAATATACCACATTCCCATTCTCCTTCAGCAGCGTGGTATCGACTGTAAACTTGATAGCATCAGCAGCAGCTCGTGTGCGTAGATAGTACATTCCAGTTTTCAGGCCCTGGCATTGAACAAGATTAGAAAAAACAAACCACTAGTTTTATAGGTTAAGTACGAACTCCATAAGATAGACAATTGCTATGATGGCTGGAGATTCAATACCTTGGACCAAGCATGGAAGTGAAGTGATGTTAGCTTCCCAAAGTTTGCTTGCTCCATGTGCACATTGAGGCTCTGGCTCTGGTCAATATAGCATCCACGATCAACCGCCATATCAACTAAAGTTTTCTGCTTGATCTCCCAAACAGTCCTGGTGCCAAATTTTATATAAACTTTTACAGATGCTCAAACAGTAATGGAGTCTTGTAGAAAATAATGGTATCCGGTTGAAATACATACTTGTAGATTGCTTTAAGATCATCTGGGATTTCTGCTATCTTTTGGACAGAACCGTCATCATATATTATCTGGTTTTTCAGAGTAGGAGTCCAAATGCCCATTTCAGTCAGATCATGAAGAAGATGCTTGTTAACCACAACAAATTCCCCACTGGAACAAAAATAGAAGGATTAGTCATTTATTCACATGTAGGTTAAAATGTAAACACTCTAAAGGAGTATATTGTTACAAACCTTAGAACCCGTCGACTGTATATATTAGATGTGTAGGGCTCAAAGCACTCATTGTTGCCAAGAATCTGACTAGTGGAAGCAGTGGGCATTGGAGCAACAAGAAGAGAATTTCTTATCCCAACTTTAGAAATGGTCTCCCTTAGAGATGGCCAGTTCCATCTGTTAGATGGCACTACATTCCACATGTCAGGTTGGAGAATGCCCTAGAAAGCAGGTAGAGATCATGTAAGGTCAATGCATACTTGACAATGGAAAAAAAAAAACAGAAATCTTCATCATGAATATAAACATCACTTTTTTTTTTGAGCATCGAATATAAACATCACTAAACAGTAGGCATATAAGTAATTTTAAGGGATGAAGTTCATTGAGGAAAACCTTGCTGACAGGGCTCCCTTCATATGTTTCATACGGGCCTTCTTTAGCAGCAAGTTCAGCAGAAGCTTTCAGAGAATGATAGTAGATAGTTTCAAATATATCCTTATTCAACTGTTGAGCCTGAAAAAATATACCATTTGTTACATATATCAGCTAATTACATAAGGGAACAGGTGGCTAATGCTGAGTTAAGGAGAAATCAAAAGGTACCTCTGGTGAATCAAATGGCATGCCTAGTAATATGAAAGTATCTGCCAAGCCTTGAACACCTATGCCAATTGGCCGGTGCCGCATATTTGATCTCTTTGCTGTCTCAACAGGATAGTAATTAATATCGATAATTTTGTTAAGATTGTAAGTAACAGTTGAGGTAACCTGCCAAAATCAATAATGTATCAGAACATTCATCAACATAGGCTAGAATAGAGCATTTAATACAAATAGGATCTGAACAAACCTCAGCTAGCTTCTCAAAATCAAAATATCTATTTTTTGAATCACTGCTACCCACAAGCTTAGATGGATGGGACTCTAAAGGAACACCCTGTAAAACAAGTTTATTATATGGTGCATCAGAATCAAATCTTCACGATTGACTTGAGCTTTAGGACTGACAAGATATACCTTTTCCCGAACGAAACGAGGTAAAGCAATAGATGCTAGGTTGCAGACAGCAGTTTCAGTAGGGCTTGTAAACTCAATTATCTCAGTGCACAAGTTTGACGATTTAATTGTGCCCAGATTCTGCTGATTACTTTTCCTATTGCAAGTATCCTGCATACAGTTAACAGCCATTACAAGTCCTTAGAGTCTGATAGTTAACTGTTGAAAATTTTGGAAACAGACAAATCTAGAAGTTGCTTCCATTTGATACTACCAAATTTACCTTGTAAAGCATATATGGTGTACCGGTCTCTATTTGTGCCTTCAAAATGTCAAACCAGAGGGTCTGTGCTGGAACAACTTTCTTTGCCTTGCCCTGAAACCAGAAAGCAAGGTTACTAAAGCATGTTCCCATCTCAATATAGCATACATACAAATACAGCTTTCACTTTTCAGCTTACTTGGCTCTCATATTTCTTGTACAAATTATCAAACTCCTCGCCCCAGCAATCAGCCAACCCTGGAGCTTCATTAGGGCAAAATAATGACCATTCTCCATTATTCTGGACTCTTTGCATGAATAGATCAGGAACCCATAGCGCATAGAAAAGATCCCTTGCACGATTTTCCTCCTGTTAAAATATTGTTTATAGCAGGTCTTTGAGAATTTTAAATGCTAGCCACTCATCAGTTGAGTGGATGATACTACGTTAGACACAGATAGCAGGCAAAGCATGGTGTAGTTATTCCATGATAGCATCATGCGGACTAAAATATCAAGAAGTTTAGATATCACGCAGAAACAAACTAGAGTAACTGTCTCTATAAGACATTAGCTTGAATAAAAAAGCTAAGACTTGAACAACCAGAAATGGAAGACAATCAGCAAAGGTAGGGAATCAAGATAGCAGTAAGCATATATAAAGTAAACTTAGTGTGGAGTTCAAAAGACAAAGATACTTTCTGTTTTATATGTGGGAGTAATTAAAGACTAATGGTCGACATTTTACCTTCCCATGGTTCTTTCTCAGATCAAGGAACTCAAAAATATCAGCATGCCAAGGCTCCAAGTATACAGCAAATGCACCTAAGTTTTAGAAGCTTGTTAGAATTTCTGAAGACAATGGAACTAAAAGTGAAAATGTTGAAAAAGGCATACCCTTTCTTTTGCCACCACCCTGATCAACATAGCGAGCAGTATCATTAAAGACACGTAACATAGGAACAATTCCATTTGATGTTCCATTTGTTCCTCTTATATAACTCCCAGTAGCACGAATGTTATGAACTGAGACACCAATTCCTCCAGCAGATTTGCTTATCACAGCACACTCCTTCAGAGTTTCATAGATTCCCTCAATGCTGTCGTCTTTCATGCATATAAGAAAACAGCTGCTTAACTGTATCACAGAAAAGGCAACAGTAAATAAATAAACAATTTCACAAGCCACACGGACATCATCTGGCGGGAAACAAGACAGTACTTGGGGCCTCGGTGTGCCAGCATTGAAGAGCGTCGGTGAAGCATGTGTAAACCATCGCTGGGACATCAGATGGTACGTCCTGATGGCAGACTCAATGTCTTCCTTGTGTATCCCCACTGAAACCCTCATCAGCATGTGCTGCGGCCTTTCAACGACCTTCCCACCAAGCTTCAACAGGTAAGACCTCTCCAAAGTTTTGAAGCCAAAGTAGTCATAGTCGAAATCCCTGTCATAAATTATCTCACTGTCCAAGCGAGCAGCATTCTGAAAAATGTAACAGCATTTGGAGACATGTGAGGGCCAATTTA
Organism: Chrysopogon serrulatus; assembly: GCA_015844335.1. Classification (NCBI taxonomy): domain Eukaryota; kingdom Viridiplantae; phylum Streptophyta; class Magnoliopsida; order Poales; family Poaceae; genus Chrysopogon; species Chrysopogon serrulatus. Next base: position 212,444 of record JADLZL010007518.1, on the reverse strand, counting down.
CATCAAGGTGAGTGCAGGGCACAACAGATTTACTTTACGAGATAAACAACCTTATAACAAATTGAATGGAACAGTAAGTTTAACTGCCAGAAAGAGATCAGCACTATCTAAACAGGTGCCATGTCAGAAATGTGTCAGGGGAAACCAGAATCTCACCTTCATGATGATATCATAAACATCATCAGCGACCAGAGGGGCCATCAGCCCAGATCTCTCGTTGAAGTGCATGTACATGTCCTTAATCCTGCATCCACAACAGCCACATCCCAACTCACAATCCAATCCAATGAATCCAGCCTTCCTCCTGCTGCTATGAATGAATGAATGAATGAATGAAATTCAACAAAAGCCAGCCGTTTCTTACGTCTCCGAGAATGACTTCTTTGTGTTCTTGTGCAGGTTCGACACAGCAATCCTCGCCGCCAGCTTCACGAGTCACGACAGAGAACAGGGGCAACCAACCGCACGTCAGGACAGCGAAGACAGACAAGACATCTGAAACCAAGGGGGGTGGGGAATTTTCCGCGGTGGATTCCTCACCGAGGCGTAGTCGGGGTGGGACGCGGTCATGGCCGCCGCGGTCTCGGCGGCGAGCTCATCGAGCTGGCTGGTGGTGACGCCCTTGTAGACCCCCGCGCAGACCTTCTGCGCGACGAGCACGGGGTCGCAGTGGTCCTGGCTGAGGCCGTAGCTGAGCTTCTTGAGGCGCGCCGTGATCTTGTCGAAGTGCACCGTCTCCTGGCGGCCGTCCCGCTTGACGACGTACATCTTCCGCGCCGGCGAGGACTCCCGTCGAACACCTGGTGCGCGCGTATGCCGCGCGTATGCCCGCGCCCACGCCGCCGCCGGGAGGAGAACAAAGGCGAGCAGAGGATTGGGTGGAGGGAGGGCGGGGATGGGAGGGAGGCGGTAGGGTTTGGGGGCGGATTTAAACGCCTTCCCGGCACGGAAGAGGCGAGGAGTAATGAGGCGGAGCTGGAGGTGGAGGATTTTCTTTTTTTTTTTTGGGGGGGTTGGGTGCGCGCTGGAGGAGAAGAAAAATGTTTGGGTTTGGATTGGGTTTGGCGCGCGGGGACGGAGGCGTTTCCCGCGCGGATTTGGCGTCGTGGAGCGCGGGTTGGGTGGGTGGGCGGCGACTCCCGCCGCGCCGGAGCCCAAGAAACCGACGTGCGGGCCCAGTGCTAGTGTCACGGCACGTGGGCCCTTGATGTCACGGTCTCACAGGAGGCACAGAATTCTGCCGGCACGTGGGCCCTGGATGTCAGTGCAACGGCGGCGCGTGCGCGTGTGCGGCTGTGCGCTCGCCGCTCGCGGCAGGCCTATGGCGTGGCGGGAATCGAGGAGTGTGCTGTGCAAGCCTTTTGCGGTTGCGGGCTGGCACGCTGCCAGCGCCCGGGCGGCGTGGACTTTTGGGGGCCGCCGTATGATTGGTTGGTCCGGGCTGCCACGTCAGTGGGAGGCATTCGATTCTCGTTCTTCCTTGCAGGGGAAGGAAGACGCGTTGTGGCGTGACGCGACGGTCGAGGATGCTCGCTGTCCAGCAACGGCAGCCGTTGAGATTGCCATGCCGTCGTCGGCGCCGTGCGCGAGCGAGCTGAGTTCAAAATCCAGAGGGAATCGTACGGGAGAAGGGAGCGGGAATGGTGGGGCCTGTCTGCGGATTTTTACTCGGCCTGGTGGGCCTATTTATCTGGGCCGAGTTGGCAGCCTGATGGGTCTATCTGACGACCTTCCTCTGCGTGCGAGCGATGGCAAAGGAGAGACATTTTAGCCCTAGGCCAGTCAACTCTTAAAAGTCCAACATGTAGGCCCATATGCCACTTTTGGTCCAGAGCTAGTTTTGCCATAGGAAAACTATTCCTCGAGGGGGGAAATCACTAAAAACGACTATGGAACACCTGAGGACTGAGGTCTTTAGATAATAAAAAACTTCCAAACATTATTTTTTGTAATGTGAATTACTCCCTCCAATCCATTTTATCTGGTACAGATTAGACTGGCATGGTCTTCTAGATTACACCTTAATCATTTATTTGTTTTATATTATATTATTTATAACTATAAATTTATAATCAATAGATAGTATACTTCCTTATAAATCTAACCATATAAATTTTTTTTTAGAAGACCTAACCATATAAAGTTGGGAACGTTATCTAGTGCAAACTAACTTCCCGTGAAAACTCCTACAAACTATAGCAAAAAAGTAATCTAAATTCACCTAAAAAAATCATACATGTAGATGATATGATAATACATGACTTTGTAAAATATCTTGTCCAAACTCAAATTCGTTTGTGAGTATAAAAATAGTAAATTTTTAATAAATTATGTGAACAGACTTTACGGCTTGAAATTTATTATTTTTATATCTCACAAAAGAAGCCGAAGTTTGGACTAGTTAAAAATTACTAACTTAATCGTTGGTTAAAATTTTTAAAGTGTGAATCTTGATATGCATTTGAGTCAGATAAAATAAACCGAAAGAAGTTTTTTTTTCTTTTGAAATGAGAAGAAGGGAGTTATTGTCAGGCTCTCCACCAAGATGCACATACCACAGACAACATTAAACTAACTTCAAATTGACAGTGGCAATGACGCATGCACTAGCACACACGATGCCATCAGCCCATCATCATGGCAACAGGAAGCACCAACCATGGCGCGTATACACGGATCGGCGGCAGCGCCTGCCGGTGATCTCCCTCTCTTGCTCAGTCGTTGAGCGCCGCCGGGCACTGGAAGCCCGACGGCGGGTGCTTGCCGCAGGTGACGAGCAGGTTGAGCGCGATGGGGAGGAGGATGTTGATGTTGAGCAGGCGCAGGCGGATGGTGGTGCAGAGGCACAGCGCCGCGTCCAGGTCGGCGACCCCCTTCACCAGCGGGCAGCACTTGGACTTGGCCTCCTGCCCGATCACCACGTGGATTAGCCCGCTCAGCACGTCCACGCACGCGTTCAGCTTCAGGCTGTCGATCGGGCACGTCCGCGACGGCGACGGCGACGCCGGCGGCTTGCCATGGTGGGGCGGGTGGCAGTGGCCGCCGCAGGAGCCGGAGCCGGAGCCGGGGAAGGCCGCGTCGGGGGACAGTTGCTGCACGCCAGCGAGCTGGGGAGGAGCAGGAGGACGGCGGCGGCTAACAGTAGGAGAATGGGAACTGAGGTGGAGGCGGCCATTGCTCAGGCCGGCTCAGCACAGTGATGACTGACAACGCTAGTGATGGACTGTGCACACTGCAGGGCACGTCTGCTTTTATAGATGGGCGTCAGACGAAATAGTAGTAGAGGTCTAATTAATATCTAGTGCCAAAACAAAGAAAATAATGATGTACATTCAACAAAGAAAATAATGATGTACATTCAATGTGTTGCTTATATTAGTATATGCAAAGTAGAGTGGTATAAACCGTTTTTATTTTTGCTATTCATGTTTTCTAATCCGATTTGAAGACGTGACTTAAAAATTGGAATAATTTAATTAAACACTAGATCAATCTATGTGTACATAGATGATGCACAAAAGATTAACTAAATAAGTAATGACAAGGCGATGCGTCAACGATGTTCGGACCTATGGCTGCGTGGTAAATTGGGGGTTGCTAACTTGCTATAGCTACGGAGTCTTGACGATTTCACGAAGCAACATCTAAGGATCCCACTACTGCAAGTCCATATGCAGCAGCCAAACAACTCTTTCATTTCCGAAACTGCAAACTGAACAGTCATTTTGTGATTTTGTCTGCTGGCCTACCTCCTCCATCTCCCCACCAAGGCACCGACGAGCTGCCTGTTCTCGCTGTTTCTCCTGGACGCTGTATCCACCACAGCGCGCAGCAGGTGCCGGCACCCCTTCACCGGCGCGACGACAAGAAGCAGCAGCGGCAGCACCATGACGACGCAGGCTGCTCATGCCTTTCCCATGCGAGCTGATGCTCGTGTCGTGGCCGACGCCGCGTTTCTCCTCCTCGCCGCTACATTTGCCGCCGCCACAGGTGCCGGCGCCCCTCCCTCGGCGCGACGACAACAAGCACCAGGGTCAGCACCATGACGACGCCTCACCCGCGCGCGTCTCTCCTGCTTGACGGGTCGCCCAAGCGCTGCTGATGCTTCTTGACACACCTCGCTCTGACGCGAGTGGCCGAGCTTGCCCCCGCGCATCGATGCTTGCGGCCGGGCTCGTTTTTTTCCCAATGTTCATGACGTGGTCTCTCTGTCACGTGTACCAAGAAACTGTGTATCTCCATGTCTCCTATGTATTTCTTATTCTTTCAATTCACAGTATTATCTTCCATTGCTTACACAAGAGTTTTATATAGTATTATCTTTCATTGCATAGTATTACCTTGGTTTTATTATATAGGAAAGAGTTTTATATAACACTTTTGATCCAATTTATACTAAGTACTAGTAGTAGTTGTGAGGCATAAGTCGAAACGACGGACCATGATTTCTGCACTTGAAGATAATTTTCCAATTAAATCGGTCCTTTAAATCATGATGTTCTACGAGTTTAATGATTGCACATCCAAATTATAACATGATTTTCTAACACAACACCTTTTTTTTCTAGAACGCGACTTCACGTGTATTTCATTAAAAAGAAGATAGAGCACCGAATGAACGACTTACACGACGATGTGCCAAAGAGAGAACCCATAGCACCAGTGGCTGCGAACACAACACAAGAAAAAAAGAAAAGCGATAGGGAGAGGGCCTTCCGCCACAACCTAACCGACTAAGCCTGCAAGAAAATAAAACAATGCGATGGCTGCTAGCAAGGGAGATGAAGCCACGGTGGCAAAGTATCCACCAAGAAGAGGCAACTGCGATGGCAAAGTATCCGTCCGAACCATGGCGGCAAAGTATCCGTCGGAACCGTGGCGGCAAAGCATCCGCCGGAGACTACGCGACGAAGAGACCGCAAGCACCACACGACAAAGTATCTGTGAGAGGGAAGCGACTATAGCGGCAAAGCAACCGCCTAGGTAACAAGCAGCAAGCGGCAAAGTATCCGCTGTGAAGAAGACGACAATGGCGACACTAACATCCAAGCTGAGCAGACCAAGGCGATGTGGAAGTTGAAGCAAAGGCGGGCACAACACAACCAGGGGTAACTCCGATGAGACAGACGGCGCCAAAAGTGCCGCAACAAAACCTCTAAGAAGGGAATGACATCTACATATGCCAACGACATTGAGCAGAGCACACGAGAGGGACTTTCGTCCTAGGCCGACCCCAACGGCATGCATGACGAACAGAACCTTCAACGCCACCGCCGCCGGCCCAAGGCGAAATGCCGGGCAGAGTTTTCACCCAAGAATTGTTCAGCCACAACCGTAGGGCCGTCACGGCGCTGCCTCCGACCAATGGCTGAAACTGAACTGGCCGCCAGAGGAAGCCGGACCCCGGACAAGCAACAAGTAGCCACTTGCTGGCCACGCCTAGGGCTCGGCGGTATCCCAGCCTCGCGACGCCAAGGCCAGCCGACCGCGGGGGGCACCCCGCCACCAGATCGAGCCGTCGCTGGGGGTGGCCGAGCCACGCCCGAGCCAGCTCCCCGGACCCGAGCCTGTCAAAAGCCCACGATTGCCGCCGTCCCCGACCGACCAAGGCAAGCCGCCGCCCCTGGGTAGAGACGCCGACGCGGCAAGGCGACGCCGAATCCGGCCCCAAGGGGCCTGGATCCGCGACGGCGCCACCCCTGCACCCGGATCCGATCGGCCGCCACCGAACCTCGCCGGAGAAGAGCAGGAGGAAGGTGGAAGAGCAAGGGGAAGGGGAGGAGAAGGAGAAGGAAGAGGGATGGAGGGGAGGGGCGTGGCCGCCGCCGCAAGACGCAGTAGCAGTCGGACGGCGGCCGGAGGGAAGGCCGGGAGAGGGCGGGCTCGTCTTGCCGGGGAGTCGCCCCCGAGTTGCCCCGTGGGGGGCTCTAGGGGGAAGGAGTACGCGGAACTGTTTCAGTGATTTAAGCCTCTAACACAATGCCTTATATTTATAACTTCATAAACTTTCATCCAAAAGCGTTATAAAACTTCCAGAGCAATAGGCGTGCGCGGGTATCTTCTCGTTCCTGATGACAAACCGGAACCAAATATCTGCCGCGGTGCGTGTGCCGTCACCAGAAGATAAGAGCAACATGATACATCGACTGATTATGCAAGCCACACACACACATAAGGGATAGAAAAGTTTTTTTTCGATCCCGAGTCCTGACGCCAAGCACATTCATACCCGAGCTGAGAGAGCACAAAAGAAATTGCGACACAAACTGTAGAAATGCTGCTAGTGGCTAGCTTGGACACGCGATGCCATCAGCCCGTCGTCATGGATCTGCGGCAGCCGGCCGGTGATCTCCCTGTGTGGCAGAACCTTCCAAATTATATGGCCCACAAGCACCTGACATTGTCCCTAAGACCTCTGTCAGCCATACTTGTGTACCACATAACTCAGAATATTCTGTCGGGAGAAACCCCGATGACACCACGATCCTCCGGATCAACTTCTTACAAGATATTGTAGTATTACAATTATTTTTATTCAAATACAACAGAGTAGTGGAAGATTTACAAAGAAATATTACAAAACTTAATCGAGTTTGAGTACACAAAACTTAACTAGTTTGCGGAAGCAAAGAAGAACCTTAGAACACTTGTAAGAGAACGTCTCGGATTGTAAGTATTCGATCATGCCAAGCCCACCTTGGTATGACCAAAGTTAGCTTCACTAATCGGCACACTCGCAATGGGGGTCAAAGAACCCTGAGTACAAAAAAAGTACTCCATAAGACTTACCCGACAGAAAAATAGGAGAGAAGACTCGGGGAATGCTTTGGTTGATAGGAATCAAGGTAAGGCTTTAGCAAGAATCAAAGACACCTTTGCAGAAAAAGCGACTAATGTTGATCCTTACTATTTATTTTTAAATTATCCTAGTCTAGAGCAAACACTTGTCGTACAAGATCTCGATTTCCAAAGCTTTCCAGCCTCAACAACTTTCATCCTTACTACGATGCCGGGACTAGGATCACGGCTCTCATATCATAGAGCACACGACGATTCGAACCGCTTATATACCCAAATTGGGGCTTCTAGCCACCACGATGTATGCGGGGATCCGACCATCTTACATACATCAACTCAACGATCGGATTTCTCCATACCAGAACGGAGGTACAGTACACCACCTCCCTACGGCCGCACGGTCACTTCGGCGGTGCGCATCGTAGGGTGGGTACACGCTACTTGTCCGTTCTAGTAATGAATAGTCCAAGTGGAGCTTACCGCCATTAGCATGCGACTAGTACTATCCAATAACCTCATGATCCCAGGGCCAAACAACGGATGGTCCTTAACCGACTCACGAGTAGACGACACTACACCAGGGCACTAGCCCTTCCTGATGCAAGTCACTCCACCCGGTCTCGATTTACTCATCATTATGTCCTTATTGCGTACCCTTGCCCCCGTCGAGTCAAGGATAAACAACAAGCAACATCAGGTTTTCGTAATTTCCCTCAACGGGGTATTGTTATCACATTTTTAGAAAACATTTCATAAAGCCTATGCTACTAGCAGGTCTAAGCATACTAAGCATTTGATAAATCAAAACAGGTGTCCAGGGTAATATATCAAGGTACGGTAAATGCACCCAAGTAGGATATCACACAACTCCTAACACCTAATGCATCATATCGTCAACATAGGATATAAAAATTTTTGAAATTCAAGGCAGGGTTTGAATGCATCCGGGGCTTGCCTGCGTTGTAGAGAAGGTTAGTTGTTAGTCTTGACAGCGACATCTTCGATGAATACACCTCGTCAGGGTTGGATTACCATGCATGATTAACATACATGCTTTATGTTTATGCATAATGATGACATGGTGGGTTTATGGTGGGTTTAGGTTACGTAACACCAGGGTGTTACATTATATCCCACTAAACAGGAATCTCGTCCCGAGATTCAAGAGTTTGGGTTAAGTAATGGAAAAATGTATCAAGCATATTGAATTTTAGGAATCTCACAAGACAAGAGAGTTGATTTTAGGGGTTAAGTAATGGAAAAGAAAATGTATCAAGTACATTGATTTATAAGAAGTGCATAAGGCAGCAAGGGTTGGGTTGGAGGAGTTCACTAAAATCAAGAGATAGTTATCGGTGGTGAGAGTGTTAACAGAAATTACTATATAGGGATTAAAGAAAAGAATACAACAATGATGGGGTTTGATTAATGGAAAAGAAAATGTGTCAAATACATTACGTTTCAAGAATCTCATAGGGCAAGAGAGTTGGTTTCAAGGGTACAACCAAGATTAATATATGGTTGCAAGGCTAGAGCTGAATAAATTTCAGATATACAAGAACAAGTTTAGTATATACAAGGAGTTGGGATTTTGAAGAATGATTCGAAGGAAGCACTTTAATTATGGAAAGCAATGGAGGATGATCATTGATCTCGATACAAACGAGCGCCAGCAGTAAATCATGTGGCTGCAGCACACAGGAGACCCCAGGTTTCGACGTTGGATCGAAATTGTGGATCATGGTACCATCATAAATCATAATTTCGGTAACTCTCACATGACACGTGTCGAAATAACGAGGTCAAGCAATTGACGTGTGTCAAGATTAGAAAGACCAAGGCAAGACACACACATAGACGAAGAAATCAAAGTTGTCTTGAAGTATTTGATAAGCAAAAATTCTTTAGCAAATTGAGATACAGGATGAGATTAGTGGGATCTTAATAGCTCTAAGGACAATAGCTATGGTTGGATTAAGGAATGATATGTTACCTTTATCTTATATGTTAGGTATGATGCATGCTCGTCCTATACATCTTCACGACGTTAGTTAGCACACCACTCACAACTCACTATAGGGCAATACTTTATACATTAGTCTTGCAGAGTGAGACAGGATACAGAAAGACTCCAGGCAAGGCATTGTCGATGAAGTTAAGCTTGACCTCGTTATTTCAACACGTGTCATGTGAGAGTTACCGAAATTATTATTTACGATGGTACCATGATCCACAATCTCGATTCAACGTCGAAACCTGGGGGGTCTCCCCATTGTGCTTTGCAGCCACATGATTTACTGCTGGCGCTCGTTTGTATCGAGATCAATGATCATCCTCCATTGCTTTCCATAATTAAAGTGCTTCCTTCGAATCATTCTTCGAAATCCCAACTCCTTGTATATACTAAACTTGTTCTTGTATATCTGAAATTTATTCAGCTCTAGCCTTGCAACCATATATTAATCTTCATTGTATCCTTGAAACCAACTCTCTTGCCCTATGAGATTCTTGAAACGTAATGTATTTGACACATTTTCTTTTCCATTAATCAAACCCCATCATTGTTGTATTCCTTTTCTTTGATCTTTAGATACATAATTTCTATTGACACTCTCACCACCAATATCTCTCGGTTTTAGTTAGAATTCTCTAACCCAAATCTTGCTACTTTATGAACTTCTTATAAGTCCATATGCTTGATACATTTTCTTTTCCATTACTTAACCCAAGCCTTAAATCTCGGGACGAGATTTCTTTTAAAGGGGATATAATGTAACACCCCTGGTGTTACGTTAACCTAAACCCACCATGTCATCATGTTATGCATTAAGCATCATGCAATGATAATGCAAGTAAAGTATAATCATATGCAATCATCAAGCATTTATGTTATTTATGCATAGTGATCACTCGTAAAAAGTTAGTTAAGTATTGAATTATCTCAAGTCAATGTGATTAAGGGACATGCATTGCATGTGTGTTTGATAATCATGCAATCAAAAGTAAGTAAGTGTTTTTTTAATCAAACCTGTTAACCTGAGCTCCAAAGATTTAAATTTATGGTTGTATTTTAAATTTAGCCAATTTGATTGTCTCTGAAATCCAATTAGGAATTCAATTTTTGGAGGCCAGTTAAATGCAAATTTTACAAATAAAAGATACCCAATTTTGGCTCCTTTGCAAAGTTCATGGATCAAGTTTTATATTATTGTGATTGGTGATCACTAATTCTTCCTTAATTCAGTGATTAACATAACTAACCAAAAATCAATTTGAAGCCTTAACTGTATATCTGAACTGAATTTAGTTTTCAGTTTTTGAAAACTGCAATGCAGTTCCATCCATCCTTCTTTCTCCTCTTCTATCTCTTGATCCAGTGGGAATCAGACTTTGGCCATATTGACAAAGTTGGAGATCTCAGTTTACTTAACAACTGTGTCAACATGAGCATCCTCTAATTCGGACTAGAGATGGGAGTTTTGTGGCTCGAAATTGCTCTGTCAGTCTGCTACAGTGCCGCGCCAACAGCAATCCAGCAAGCAGGCAGCTCCCCGACGTCCGCCACCTCCCTACGCCTCGACGTTTCCTTGGGGACACGCAGCTGCTTCCGTGGCGAGCGTGAACAGCTGCTGACCCTCCAGAAGCCTCGCTCTTGTCCGTATAAGTGCAGCACCACCGGCGTCTACTTTTTCCATTTTTTTTTCTTTTTTCTCTGCTCCACCTCCGGCAGCACGCTTCGTCGGGGCAATTCGCCGCTGCCGTTCCATCTCAGCCCCCAGTCCTTGAACACAGCTCCGCCAAGCCTTCACGACTCTCCCAGAGCCGCTCGTTCTAACTAATTCCGTCGGAATCGGCCTTGTTACCAGGTAGCAAATGCATTAGAGCATTTCATGATGTTAATTATTCTTGCATAAGTGATGCTTTGTCTTGTATGTTAAGCATGTGGTTTGTTTTGACCTAAGTGTAGCATGGTTTGGTTGCTTATGTTTAACTTTTCAAACATATTTTACAAATCAAATGATGCAAAGAAAGAACAAAAATTGAATTTGGAATTCAAATGCCAACTCTTTCCATAATTGGTTGTGTTGGAGTTCGAATTTCATTTTCAATTCGAGCTAACCATAATTAATTTTCTAAATAAAAGTTGCTAACCAATGGCACTATTTCAAAGTATGAACTTTGTACTTTGAAAGTGTACTATTGGTTGAGTTTGAAAAGTACCATAACATCATTAATTAATTGTCCAAAGTTTAAATTTGCAAAAAGTCATTTTAAAACCCCGATTTGGATTTAAAAAGGATTTTCAAAAATATTTAGAATTTGGGTATACTTTCAAAAAGCAAAGTTGTAGATCTTAAGATTTTTGAACAACTTTCATTTTGGGGAAATTTTAAGTTTCAATTTAAAATCCTTTCAAAAACCGTAGAGTTCAAATTTCCCTGTTTAAACCCTTTCCAGGTTGTGCTCAAAATATTCAAAATTTGGGAAAACCTCAAAAATACAGATTGTACATCTATTTGAGCTCTACAAGTTTGGTATGTAAAGTTTTTCAAGTTTTTGAATAGAATTTAAACTAATTTCAAAAGTTCTCCAAATTGGGAATTGTCCCCTTTTGATTTTTAAACTCCATTCAAAAATTATTTATTTTCATGAAAAACTCTCTTAATGAAAGTTGTAGATCTTGAGACAGGGAATAACTTTTATTTTTGGAGATTTTCATCTTTTTATTAAAAATTTGAAAGTAATTTTGAAATTTTTAAAGTTAGGGTTTTTTGCCCTCTTTTCCAATTTGAAATGCAATTTCAAATATATTTAAAATTTGACAAAACCTGTTTAATAAAAGTTGTAGAGTTCATTATTTTGCACAACTTTTATTTTGGAAAAAATTTTCAGGTTTTTATATAAATTTTAATGTAATTTCGAAAAAGAAAATGGGGGAAGGTCACACGCTACGATTGCTCGACCAATCCACCGTTGCCACTGCCGGCTTCACCGGCGTGCCACCACCGCCCACCGCCGTGGCGTCGTCCCCCGGCATTTCGCACGCGCTGCCACACCGCAAATAACTCCAGCAGCTTCGTCACTTCGCTGTCCATCCACCAGGACCGTCGCCGCCTCTTCTTATTCCTCAGAACGACGGCGAGCACCTTCTCTCCTTTCTCTGTTCTACCGCCATCATTTCTGGCCGCCGTTGAAATTAAGCCCTGCATACACCACCGCCGCCCTAGCCATCTTGTACTTAGCTTCGCAAGTTCCCCGCACCCCTCCTGAACCCCTTGCACCGCCCAATTTCCACCGGAGCCGCCCTCGCGAGCTCTTCTCCCTCGCGGGCGGCGAGAGCGCCGCCGTGGAGACACCGCGCGCGTCCGGTCCTACTCGGAGCTCCTCCCGCCGATCCAACTCTTTCCCCAACACCGTCTTGAGCCCGTTCTCTTCACTGACCCATTAATTCCCTCTCAACGGCCGCCGTTCCACTGGAATACCACTGCGCCGTCGCGTCCAACCTCACCGAGCCGCCCTCGTCGTTGATTCTCCCGCTCCGGTTGCTAATTGCAGTCGCAGCTGGGTTCATCGTGTTCGCCGTGGGGTCGTGGGGGGAGTCCTTTGGTGCCCTCACTATTGCCTTTCCCCTCACCGCCGGCGAGGTGGTCGGTCGGTATTGCCGCTCGCCTGCCTCTGTTCGCGGAAAAGAAGAAGAAGAAGAGTGGGTGGGCGACACGCGGGGACCATCTGTCGTCGAGAAAGGAGAGAGGAGGAGGCGCGCCTTCGTCTTGTGTCTTGTGACGGTCGCCGTTGGGCCGAGCTGGGCCGGCCAAGGGTGAGAAACAAAAGCATTCCCTTTTCTTTTTCCTTTTTCTAAAATAAATTTTATTCCCTGATTTTGGAAAATTTTATAAATAAATAATTTGGGCACATAAAAATATGATAAAAATATTTATGTGATCCTCATGAGTCGTAGTTTTATAGAAAAATGTGTTTGCAGCATGTTAAGTGCTTTTGTCATGTTTAATAATTGCATGCTTTAATTAAGAAATGTTTAGTGCTTGATTTTTGTAGAGCAACATATTAATCCAAAAATCATAAAAATTTAGAGTTAAGCTTTTCATGCTAAAAGTGACTTTCACTAAAATTTTGGTACTGTTTTTGAAGAAGTTTATTTTAATAATTAATTTCTACCTTGTGTAATAACCCTAAAAATAATTAAGTAAATCTTTAATTAATTAATTAGTTGAGTAATTAAATGTTGAGTGAATTGTGGTATTGTTTGAAGACCATGGATCATTATCTACCCTAATGATTCAGGGCTTGATGGTGTAGTAGTAGAAGTAATCAATATCACATGTGTAGTGATAGTTAATCAATTAGTAAGTTTAGTTAGCAGCTTTCAACAACTGTAAAAATGGTTAATAAATTAGTAATTAACCTTAATCACTATTAAGGTTGCTTGACTTTGGAATTGAGTGATGACCCTAGATCATTAACCTTAATGACCTTCGGTAATTTATTTATGTTGATTGCGTTGCGTTATTTTATGTCGTCGTAGTTGCTAATTGTGAATTCTTAACGCATATGAGAACCTTCTAAATTATATGGCCCACAAGCACCTGACATTGTCCCTAAGACCTCTGTCAGCCATACTTGTGTACCACATAACTCAGAATGTTCTGTCGGGTGAAACCCCGATGACACTACGATCCTCCAGGATCAACTTCTTACAAGATATTGTAGTATTACAATTATTTTTATTCAAATACAACAGAGTAGCGGAAGATTTACAAAGAAATATTACAAAACTTAATCAGAGTTTGAGTACACAAAACTTAACTAGTTTGCGGAAGCAAAGAAGAACCTTAGAACACTTGTAAGAGAACGTCTCGGATGGTAGGTATTCGATCATGCCAAGCCCACCGGTATGACCGAAGTTAGCTTCACTAAAATTGAAAATAAAATTCAATTTCCAACACTTAGCCACTTGAGCTAGGGTTTGGAATTTGAATTCCAAATTCAAATTTGATTCTTTCTTTTATACTATTTGGCTTAGAAAACATGTTTGAGGTGTAAGTCAAGGTTAGCCAAACACTTGCAAACATCAAGGTTGATTTTAATTGGTTGCTCGGAGTACTTTTTGTACTCAGGGTTCTTTGACCCCTGTTGCAGGTGCTGATTAGTGAAGCTAACTTCGGTCATACCAGTGGGCTTGGCATGATCGAATACCTACCATCTGAGACGTTCTCTTACAAGTGTTCTAAGGTTCTTCTTTGCTTCCGCAAACTAGTTAAGTTTTGTGTACTCAAACTCGATTAAGTTTTTGTAATATTTCTTTGTAAATCTTCCGCTACTCTATTGTATTTGAATAAAAATAATTGTAATACTACAATATCTTGTAAGAAGTTGATCCTGGAGGATCGTGGTGTCATCGGGGTTTCACCCGACGTAACATTCTGAAGTTATGTGGTACACAAGTATGGCCGATGAGGTCTTAGGGACAATGTCGGTGCTTGTGGGCCATATAATTTGGAAGGTTCTGCCACACCCTGATTTCCCTAGCTCGCTCAGTGTGGTTATTGAGCGGCGGGCACTGGAAGTCCGACGGCGCATGCTTGTCGTAGGCGATGAGCAGGTTGAGCGCGATGGGGAGGTAGATGTTGATGTTGAGCAGCGGAGGCGGATGCTGGTGCGAGGGCACAGCCAGCGGCGTCCAGGTCCGCCACCCCCTGCAGCGGCGGGCAGCACTTGGCCCTGGCCTCCTGCCCGATCTCCAGGTGGAGTAGCCCGCCAAAGACGCCCACGCACGCTGCGTTCAGCTTCAGGCGTCGATCGGGCACGCTCTGCGACGCCGGGCGCCGGGCGGCGTCGGTGGTGACGGCCGAGGCGTCGGAGGCACGTTCGGCGGGTTGCGGTGCGGGCACTTGCACGGGGGGTGCACGGCGGGTTGCACGGAGGCTCGCAATGGTGGGGCGGCGGGTGGCAGTGGCAACCGCCGGAGCCGGAGCCGGGAGAGGGCCACGTCGGCGAGCCACCGCCGAGCGCGGTCGGGGGACAGTTGCCGCACGCCAGCGAGCTAGGGAGGAGGAGGAGGACGGCGGCGGCTAAGAGTAGGAGAACGGGAACTGAGGTGGAGGTGGCCATTTGCTCCGGCCGCGGCTCAACGCAGCGACGACGGTACGGTCATGATGGGCTGTGCACACTGCAAGGCACGTCGATCTGCTTTTATAGAGGAGCGTCAGTAAGTCGAGGCCTGATCTCTGGTGCCCAAACAAGAAAATAATGATATACATATCAATGCGGTCCACTTAATTATATTATTACAAAGTATAGTGGTAATAATGATATACATATCAATGTGGTCCACTTATATTATTACAACGTATAGCGGTAGTACCAAAACAAGAAAATAATGATATACATATCAATGTATTATTAATTACTTATATTGTTACAAACTTACAAGATGAACCAATTAAACGCTGCAGTGCACAAAAGATTAACTAAATAGCCTTAACATGGAATTCACCACGATGCATCAACGATGTTTTGGACCTATGGCTGCGTGGTAAATTAGGGGCTGCTATGGCGTCTTCACGAGCTGTGGTGTCCTTCGTCTCTTCGTCTGCAGTCTAGGATTGGAACTGGGTCTCAAGCTGATGAGACGACGAATGATGGTGCTAATAGCAGATAAGGGATAGCAAGTCAAAGTCGCAAAGCATACGTGAAAAAGAATTGGAATCACTGCGGTCATTTTGTCTCTTGAACAAAGTCGTATCAGTTGTTGTTGGTTTATTAATTAAAACAAATTCTACAATTATTACACGTACTTAGGACACTTTGTAAATCTTAGCGGCCTATGATTTTAGGGGCCCTGTTCGGTCACACACAACCCGCATGGGCCTAGGGACGATGCCACGTACGGTTGGGCCGAGCAAGTGAACTTTGTGACGAGGTCCCTCCACGCTATGGTGCATGCGATGGAAATCTCAAAGGTTCCAACAAGCATGCACAATTTATCAATGCTAATCATGGATTCATGGTCGTGTCCTCTCAGTTCCATCTTCATTGTCATGAGCTTCTGCTTGTCAAGTAAACTGCATGTACGACGGGCCGATGGGTGCCACATGTTGGTGGTGGCCCATGCATTGGGCACGCGGCACCTAGTGAGGTCCTTCATAGCATGGAGATCATGCTGCCTTGTTCCGTGTCTTCCACTAATCGACCCAAGCCCATAATCAGCCCTATAGGAAGCCCTATGGATCGTGGTTCATAAGATAGACACGGGTAGCAGAAAGAACCATCATTCTTTCCTCAACTTACCAACACCCTGTGGAAGAACCTACTAATTATCTCTATTGACCTCCTGAATGTTAAGTCAACAAACCTAAACCCCTCGTTGTGACCAACAACGTTAACATGCAAGAACATTGCTACTTCTCAACATAGGCATGGATGCTATTAGTAACCAACTAATTCTCTACTACGAAATAGGTCACAAAATTGGAAAAATGCCCTATTCATCCTAAGCAGGCCGGTTTACACAATGCACATGATAAATGTATCTAAGGTTATTAAACCTTTGCTATCCCTCTCTACCAGGGGTCCATAAGTCACGAAGTGGGTTTCTTCAACTCTTCTCCTAAACCACGTGACAAACCATGCAGCCACTGCCACTACTACAGCAGCGGTAGCCAGACACCTAGCTTGTAAATCCATGTCTACCAATAGGATGGAGTGTAAATTAGAAAGGGGTCATACATTGTGGTGCCAGCATACTTATAAGCAAGAAAAAATTTAGGCCTACAAACTTAAGCAAGATGCAGCTGGCACAACTAACCTCCAGCTCCTAGGGTTACAAAGTTAATCATCAACTTAAGCACTTTGCTCAGTTTGTAAATTAAAAAGGCATCGTCATGTTCAAGATCTAAAGCAAACCACATGTATATATAGAGAGAGGTAAAATAGGAGCGCATTGTATAGATCTGAAGTCGGAACAAGCGAAAAACAAATACACACAGGTAGCTCAGTAATAGTTTAGTAATAGCATTGCACAGATTCGAGGTCAGAACAAGAGGAAAATAACTATACATAGTTAGATCAGCAATAGCATTACACTTCAACCCAAATTTCATGGCATGACAAACAAAATACACAAACGAATCAACACAACCACGACACAGAGAGGAAGAGGGAGATGAGAGTAGGTGAGATATATCGTTGCAGCACCGGCGGACCAATATGAGTCCGCCGGAGGAGCTCGACACGATCAGTCAACCGAGATTGAAGGTGAGGAAGAGGAGAGGGCGCACCGAAGCAATGGAAGGAATGGTGAGGAATGGGGGTGGTAACCCTAGTCGCGAGGCGCGCACACCCGGACAGCTAGCGCCATCTGCCGTGCTCGCCCCAATCCTTCCTAAGCATCGTGTCATTCCAGCTCGCGATCGAGAGAAGACCAACAAATCGATTGTCCCAGCTCGCGAGGGAAGGCCAAATCGAGATAACCGAGGGAAGGCCAAATCGATTGTCCCAGCATGCAAGGCACGAACCGAACTAGACCAAAGTGCACCACGCCGTCGTGCATGTGCCGTTACCAGAAGACAAGAGCAACATGGTACATGGACTGATCATGCAAGCCACACACATATAGATATAGGAGATGGAAAAGTTTTTGAAGAAATTATTACGACACAAATTGTAGAGATGCTGCTAGTAACTAGCTTGCACACACGATGCCATCAGCCCATCATCAAGGCATGCAGTAGGAAGCACCATGCATGGCGCGTATACATGGATCGGCCGTCGGCGGTAGCCGCCGGTGAGAGATCTCCCTCCACTCAGTCGTAGAGCGGCTGGCACTGGAAGCCCGACGGCGCATGCTTGCCGTAGGTGATGAGCAGGTTGAGCGCGACGGGGAGGTAGATGTTGATGTTGAGCAGGCGCAAGCGGATGGTGGTGCAGAGGCACAGCGCCGCGTCCAGGTCCGCCACCCCCTGCAGCAGCGGGCAGCACTTGGCCCTCGCCTCCTGCCCGATCACCAGGTGGATCAGCCCGCTCAGCACGTCCACTCATGCGTTCAGCTTTAGGGTGTCGATCGGGCACGTCCGCGACGCCGGCGGTGTCGGCGGCACGTAGGGCGGCATCGGTGGCACGTAGGGTGGCGTCGGAGGCACGTACGGAGGCGTCAGCGGCACGCACGGGCGGGACGTAGGGCGGTGACGGGCGAGGCGTCGGCGGGACGTACGGTGGCACGTACGGCGGTGACGGCCGTGGCGTCGGAGGCACGTAGGGCGGGGGACGGCCGAGGCGTCGGTGGGACGTACGGTGGCACGTAGGGCGGCGACGGCCGAGGAGTCGGCGGGATGTACGGTGGCACGTAGGGCGGCAACGGCCGAGGAGTCGGCGGGGCGTACGGTGGCACGAAGGGCGATGACGGCCGAGGCGTCGGAGGCACGTACGGCGGGTTTGCACGGCGGGCAATTGGACGGGGGCCGTGGTGGTGCTGCTTGGGCGGCTTGCCATGGTGGGGCGGGCTGTGACCGCCGCTGGAGCCGGAGCCGGGGCCTGGGGAAGGCCACGTCGGTGAGCTGCTGCCCGGCGCCGGGTACGACGGGTGGCCGTCGTGCCCACCGCTGCTGCCAGGCGCGGTCGGGGGGGCAGTTGCTGCTGCTCCACGCGAGCGAGCTGGGGAGGAGCAGGAGGGCGGCGGCGGAGGCGAGGAGCAGGAGAACAGGAGCTGGGGTGGAGGTGGCCATTGCTCGCGCCGGCTCAACAAAGCGACGGCGACCGTGACGGGCTGTGCTGTGCACACACTGCAGTGCACGTCTGCTTGCTTTTATAGAGGAGAAGAGGAGCGTCACGTACTGTTGGGCCGGGGCGGGGGCAAGTGAGGTTCGTGACGAGGTCCCCTCTGCACTCTGGTGCACGCGATGGGTGGCAATCACACAGGTTTCAACCTGCATCTGCATGCACGATTTATCAACACTAATCATGGATTCTGATCGTATCCTCTCAATTCAATCTTCATTGCCATGTGTTTCTGCTTGCCAAGTAAACTACATGCGCGACGGGCCGATGTTTGCCACGTGTTGTCCGCGGAGCCTGCACGGGGCGCACAGCACCTGGCGAGGAGCCGAGGACGCGCGTGCAAGCCGCCAACGGCCGGGGGCTCACGGGCCGGCAGTGGCGCAGAGAAGCGTCCGCTTCCAGCCGTAGCTTACCCCTTGTCCGCCGGCCGTGCTTCCGTGCTTTGCTCGGACGGAACATGCATGGGGCATGGCGTAGAGGCGATAGCGCGGGGACCGATGGGCTCGACACTTCGCCGGCCAGGCAGGAGGACGCAGGGGGGTATCGTGGAGACTGACGTGGTTGTCCTCTTCGGGAGCGCCGGGCGCGCCCGTGACCCCTGCCGCCCTGTCGCGGGTTTGGAGGCTTCCGGCGCTGGATGGACTTCACCGCGCGACGCGAAGTCGCGAGGTCGTCGCTCGTCACGGGGTCACGCGCGTACCTGACGTCCTCCTCCCTTATCGACCGTCTGTCTAGTCTCGTGGTCTCGGGGCCGGGGGTGAGCATGATGATGTTAGGGATATGGGCTAGTACTAGTAATAGTTATTGAGCTTCGAACTTGGGCCTGCGTGCCTTTGCTATGTTGGGCTTGGCCCGTGTATGGAACAAGTATATGTATCTATGGCTGGAGAGACAGGACATTAAGAATATTGTAATTCAAACAACTCATACTATACTACTCCTAATCCAGTTACCCTATTCCTCTCGTGTTCATCTTCTTCCTCCGGATTCCCCTCTTCCTGCTGTGTTGTTGCTCTAATCCTCTTCTTTCCATCCTTCTCCACTCCTGGTTGCTAACATCTGGTACCAGAGCAAAAATCCTGTCGCCATGGGTCTAGACTACGAGTTGCTCCTGGCCGAGATCCGCAAGATGCGCAAGGAGTTGGCGTCCCAGATCGACGGACTCCGTCAACCCTTCGACGAGCCGTCATCCACCACCATCACTACCACGCTGCCGGCAGTTGAGGAGCCCATCGCGTACCACGACGATTCCACGACGCAGCTCGTTGTGGCCGACAACTGGGGCGGTCTCTTCGATGAGATCCTGGTGGTCGCCCACGAGCCCGTTCCCACGCCCGACGCCCCCTCCACTGACTCCAGCGTGACGCAGCTCGTAGTGGCCGACAACTGGGGTGATCTCTTCGACGAGATTCCGGCCGTCGTCCACGAGCTTGTCCCCGTGCGCGACGCCTCGCCCACATCGACCCCTTCCGCGCCACCAGTCTCACCTGTGGCTACCATACGGATGCCGCGCGCCACCTTCCTCGAGCCCGTCGCGCCGCCACACCTCGCCAACTCTGATCCGTATGCATGGATCCACTCCCCACACAGGCTCTCCACCAGCCCAGAGCCAGAAGACGACGAGTGCCCCAGCAACGATTTGACGCTGTCATGCCGGGCCACGGTCACCCGCCTCCACCTCGTCCAGGAGGGGCGGCACACTGACGAGGTCACCTTCGTCGGGCCGGGCTCCGCTCCCGACGGCCCCATCTATAAGGAGCTCTACATCACGGCCGCGCCCGCTGACGCAGCTGTCCTCAAGGAGCAGGTCCACCGAATGCTCGTCTCCTCTCTGACTTCGTATCTCCTGCAGATGGTGGTGCCCGTGGGGGAGGATGTAGTTCATGGCACTTTGCCCAACAGGTGTTTGATGAATTGCCTCACTATTATACCATGTTGTTTTTCACTTCCATTCAGTTGCAGTCGGGATGCAGTGATCTGGTGGCAGCAAAGGCCATGGCCTCCACCTACAGAACTCCTGTTGGTGAACTATGAGGCTGAGCTTCGTCCTCTACCCTGGCCGTCATTCGAGGTGGTTGAGAAGTTATCAGTCCCATGTCTTTCAGCTAGTCGACTCTGGAAACCCCCATGGTATGTATCAACTCAGCAACACATCAGTCGTATGCTTCCTGACTTGGTATTTGCTTGCTTGATTTTGAGGTCATGGCTGCATCTATGCTTAGCAAGCTGAAATTAGTTCATCGTGGAAGCTGTAGTGACAGAGGTGTTTCTAGTATGCATATTCTAGCTCATCACAGTATAGCTTATCAACCATGGCATTCAGATCGAATGGTCATATGCTGGATTTCTGGAGGTACCAAGACATATCTAGAAATGTCTGGAGATATGGCTCGAGTTGGTACAATTTGCAGTCCTTGCTATGTTGATTTGGTTGATTTTGGAAAATCTAGTGATGAAAAGCCTGAGAAACTAGAAGTTCTTGTTGCTGCAGTCCATAGTCGTGGCTTTAATATAACCTTAGCTCAATACTTAGTTGACAAAAGCATACAGAGCTGTTTCTCGTCTCCATTCAGTTGCAGCTGGGGTGCAGTGCTATACAGGCAGCACAGACCATGGCCACCACCTACAGAACTTTGGATGATGAGTTGTGATGCTGGGCTGCGCCATCTACCATGGCCGTCTTTCGACATGGCTGAGAAGTTATCTGTCAGGAGTTCCTGTGGTAGAATTTGGAAGCCCCCATGGAACAATATTGCTAGGAAATTCAATTTCATTTACTTCAGCAAGGGTTCCTCGAAATCTGCTATTGTTTCAGTTGGTTCTGTCATAGAGAGAGCTGAGAAAGTTGGTGCTGATCTGGGAGCAACAACATGGCATTTTTTCTATTCCTATCAAACTGCAGTAATGACAAGGGAAGGATTCAAGACCTGGAATGGGCTTTGTTCATGTCATGAGAATGACAATACTGCAATCAGTCGATCAAATGGGTGATCAAATTCCTAGACATATTCTTGCCACAGAACTGCATATAGTATACATGCCAGATACTGCACCGACATCATTTCTAATTCCTGCATTACTTGGCACTAACACAGCCATTGATACTCCACCGATTGGCTTGGTTGTGTTCTGCCTTGGTGCTGCTGTGCATACTGCACATAAGCCATTGGAAGGAAGGGCTAAATATGATTCGGTGAAGCTATGGGCAATGCCTGGAAACACAGTTAGGAAGGGGCTATCATTCAGTTGGCAGTGCTACACATATGTGCTTGAGTTATTGGGCTGTAACACTTTGATCCTGGTGTGCTATACTGTTGGGCTTGTATTTGTGCTCACAGTTTGCAAATTCTACATCTGTCTACTTCTGCCTCAGTTAAACACAAATGTGCTAGTATCATTGATTGTGATGGTATCCATGACAATAATTTTTACACAGCTGAAGTGTGGTGGGCTTACACAGTTTGACTATAACTCTCTATCTGATTGGACTGACATCAGTTTTCAGAGACAGCTATCTTCCATCCAGAATTTGGAAGACTTGCTAATTTAGTGTGGGCAGTTATTTGGTGGCATTAGTAAAGGTAGCAACAATGACAGTATTTCTTACCAGTGGTCAGTGGATATTTATGCTAGTGAGTTCTCGGCTACATCATTTGTGCTGCCAAGGGTTTTTGTTATCGAATTTAAAGCATCAACAAGTCCAAGTTCAGGAAGGCGTGAAGTAATCTTCAAGATAGAAAAGAGCTTATGGTTGATGCAAACTCAATTCTATCATCTCTTGATCGAGGACCCATGACAGTTTGGGCTCAGATGAGAAGTTTTATCTTGACAGCGCGATTCTTTTATGAAGTAGTTCCTCTAGAAGACAATGCCTATATTTGCAATAACAGCTTGGGGGCAAGCTGTTGCTTAAGCGAGGGAGAATGTTAGGGATATGGGCTAGTACTAGTAATAGTTATTGAGCTTCAGACTTGGGCCTGCGTGCCTTTGCTATGTTGGGCTTGGCCCGTGTATGGAACAGGTATATGTATCTATGGCTGGAGAGACAGGACATCAAGAATATTGTAATTCAAACAACTCATACTATACTACTCTTAATCCAGTTACCCTATTCCTCTCGTGTTCATCTTCTTCCTCCAGATTCCCCTCTTCCTGCTGTGTTGTTGCTCTAATCCTCTTCTTTCCATCCTTCTCCACTCCCGGTTGCTAACAGATGAGCACTTGAGCACTGGTGTGGCAGAACCTTCTAAATTATATGGCCCACAAGCACCTGACATTGTCCCTAAGACCTCTGTCAGCTATACTTGTACACCACATAACCTAGAAAGTTCCGTCGGGTGGATCCCCGATAAACCACGATTCCTCTAGGATCGATACTTACAGAGACATCACAGTATTACAACAGTTTTCATACAAAATACCAGAGTAGCGGAAGACTTACAATAACTTAATTTACAAACCTTTTGTAAAACTTATACAAATCAGAGTAGTATTATTACAAGACAGCGAAAGTATCATTATATAACTTTATTACAATCACACAAAGAAAGGTGCCCTGCCCATGGGCCACACAACCTACTCCTCATCAGACACTTCATCAACGACTGTCATGCAGCAAGGGCCATAGCACGCTTACTCGCACGGTTCACCTGCAACAGGGGTTTAACAAACCCTGAGTACAAAAGGTACTCCGCAAGACTTACCCGACCAAAAATTGGGGAGAAGACTCAGGAATGCTGGCTAATAGGAATCAAGGTGAGGCTTTAGCAAGATCAAAAGATATATTTGCCAAAAACAACTAAAGTTGATCCTTACTTTTCATATTGATTAACCTGCTCTATAGCAAACACTTATCATCCATGTAACAATTTCAAAACTTTCCAGTATCACAACTTTCATCATTAATACGATGCTGACGCTTGGTCAAGTCTCCCATATCGTGGAGCAACGACGATTCGAATCGCTTAATATATCCAGCTGGGGCTTCCTAGCCACATGATGTATGCAGGATTCAACATCTTACATACATCAACTCAACGCTTGGATTTCTTCATACCAGACCGGGTCCTACGGCACCCGAGAGTACAGTACTCCACCTCCCTACGGCCGTTCAGTCACATCGACGGTGCGCATCGTAGGGTGGGTACACGCTACTCCCGCCATCTCTCCACTCCTAGTCCGCGGTTGTCCGTTCTCGTATGGATAGTCCAAGTGGAGCTTACCGCCATTAGCATGTGACTAGTACTATCCAATAAACTTCTTGACCACAGGATCACCACAACGGACGGTCTTTAACCGACACAAGTGGACGACACTACACCAGGGCACTAGCCCATCCTGATGCAAGTCACTCCACCGGCGTCTCAATTTACTCATCATCATGTCCTTGTGCGTACCCTGACCCGGCCAAGGTGAAGGATAGGCGACAAGCAACATCAAGTTTTAGAAACTTTCTCAGAGATGATCTTGTTATCAACTTTTAAAACATTTCACAAAAGCCTATGCTAGTAGCAGGACTAAGCAAGTACAAAGCATTTTCGAAATCAAAACAGGTATCCGAGGATAATATCACAAGGTACGGTAAATACATCAAATAGGATATCACGCAACTCCTATACGTAATGCATCATATCATTCACATAAAATCATAAAAACTTTCAAAATTCAAGGCAGGGTTTAAATGCATCCGGGGCTTGCCTTGGGGCTCGATGAAGTGGGATTCGGGGATGGCACTGCCGAGATCAGGACCAACCTTCTCACACCAAACACTTTCTTCGGAGATAGGAGTTGGATCAACTCCTCCTTCGACGGCACAACTATACGATTGAAATGCATGATTACAATGCGAAAATGAAGACATGCGATAATGATGCAACGATTACTAACCTATCTTGAGTACAACTTTCCTTCACGGTAACATTGCACTAAGAAGGTATAACTAGTGTCTACGACGACGGACTAGCGATACGCAATCAACATGAAATGCCGAAGGTCATTAGGGTTAATGACCTAGGGTCATCACTCAATCCCAAAATCAAGCAACACTAAAAGTGATTAAGGGTGATTACTAATTTATTAATCATTTTTACAGTCGTTGAAAGCCACTAATTACCTTGCTAATTGGGGATTAACTAAACCCTAATTAATTAAAGAATTAACTAATTAAACACTAATTAATTAAGGTATTAATTCGGCATAATACAAAACTTAATCAAAACAGGATCAAACTTCATAATTAAGATCATTATCATCTAATTAGCACACAAAACAGATTTCATAATTTTTGGACTTATACTTTAATTATTAAAAATCATGGAAGTTGTATTTATCAATTAAAGGAGCCATTTTAATTGCAAATAAAAGTTACTTGAAAAACCTAAGTTAGTATTTTTCCTGCATAGAGAATATTACAAAGGAACACATACATATTTTTGTTGCATTTTTATTTGCCCAAAATAAATTAGTACAAAAATATGAAAACTAGCATTTAAAAACAAATAAAGAAAAAGAAAAAGAAAAAACTCTTTCTTCGCGGGCCACTGCGCGCCCCGAAGCGCCCCGCTTCAGGCGCCCCAAATTAAGCCAGCCGCGTCAAACGAGTCGCGACCTTCCCTCTCTCTCTCCCGCCCGACATGCTGGCCCCAAGATGTCGGCCCGCCTCCTCCGGCTTTTCTCCCAAGCGATGGCGGCGGCCGTCGACGGCGTTCGTCGTCACGGTGATTCCTCCAATGAAACCAACTGCCCCCACGAACTCTTCACATCAAGCCGCACCCAACAAGGTATAATACGACCTAGACCGACCACCGGAGCTTGCACACCGGCAAGCATGGCGGCTCGGCGGCGCGCAACGCACGGCGGCCGAGCTTACCAGAGCCGCTCCGGTGAAACCGAGCACGGCAACCGACTCCACATCACAACACGAATCCAACGCACTTCGAATACGACTCCTAGCAGCACTAGTGACGCGTGACCATGAGCACAGCGGCGGCGGCACGACGGAGCTCCGCGACGAGATGCCGTCCTGGCGAAACTACTGTGACTCAGACGCAACCAACCCCAGAAAACGATTTAGGGGCTCACCACGGTTTCATAATAGAGGAGCCACGGACTTGGAGATGATTGGAGCTGGGTTGGCGGCGGTGACAGCGGCGGTGGCGGTGTGAACTTGACGGCGATGCAGAGTTCCGACGGCTTGGGTACTCGGCTGCGGGAAAACAAAGGCCGATGGCCATCAGCGGAACCTGGCAAGACTAAGACATGAAGGAAGAGGACATGATCGGCTCTGTGATGCACTGACCATGGTGAAGCTCACGGCGGCGGTCGACTGCCGGCCGTGAGGAAGAGGACGACGGCTAGGACGACTCCGGCTAGCTCCGGCCGTGAACAAAGGTTTGACGGCTACGCAAGGGAGTGGCGGAGCTTACTGAGGAAGAATTGGAGACGATCAAGGACTGAGGTGTGCGAATTTGGCAGAGAAGCAGTGACGGGTGTCGTCGGCGATGAGGAGGAAGGGAAAGAGAAATTGGCGGCCGGCTTGAGTTTTTATAGAGCAAGGGCGAGCTAGACAGGGGGAAGGGAGGTTCACGACGACGACGAGCTGGTTGGCGACGCGCGAACGGCGGAAAAACGCCAGAACGCTGCTCGGCGGCGGCCGACCGGCCGGCATGGGGCACGGGCGAGGTGGCACCCCCGTGTGGAGCACTGTAGCAAACCGACTCCCCTTTTTCATTTTCAAAATTACTTTTAAAATTTGTACTGTACACCAAAATATCCCAAAATACAGATTGCCCCAAATTTTGTGCTCTACAACTTTCATTTAGAAAGTTTTGTTAGATTCCAATAGAATTTGAAATTTGAATTCAAATTTGAAAAGAGGACAAAACCCTAACCAAAGGGGATTTCAAAATTACTTTCAAATTTTGAATAAAAGATGAAAATCTCCAAAAATAAAAGTTGTTCTATTTTTTCAAGAACTACAACTTTTATTAAGAAAGTTTTTCATGAAACCAAATATATTTTGAATTGGAGTTTAAAATACAAAAGGGGAAATTCTAATTTAAAGAACTTTTGAAATTAATTTAAATTTTGTTTAAGAACTTGAAAAACTTTATATACCAAACTTGTAGAGCTCAAAGAGATGCACAATCTGTATTTTTGGAGTTTTCCCAAATTTTGAATATTTTGAACACAATTGAAAAGGGTTTAAACAGGAAATTTGAACTCTAGGGTTTTTGAAAGGATTTCAAATTGAAACTTAAAATTTTTTCCCAAAATAAAAGTTGTTCAAAATCTTAAGATCTACAACTTTGCTTTTGGAAGTATACCCAAATTCCAAATAGTTTTAAAAATCCCTTTTAAATCCAAATCGGGGTTTTAAAATGACCCTTTTGCAAATTCAAACTTTGGGCAACTAATTAATGATGTTGTGGTGAATTTCAAACCCAACCAATGGCACATTTTTAAAGTACAAAGTTCATACTTTGAAATAGTGTTAAAGTTTGGCAACTTTTATTTACAAAAATAATTATGATTAGCTCCTCAAAAGTGAACTTAAAATTCAAACCCAACACTTAACCCCCTAGGGTTAGGGTTTAGGATTCGGATTCCAAATTCAATCTTTATTCTTGATTTTGTATCACTTGACTTAGAAAACATGTTTAAAGTGTGAGTCAGGGTTAGCCAAACACTTATACACACCAAGATGGATTTTAATTGATTGCTTTTATAAACAAAAGTAAAATTGCAAGTGAGATTAAATGACATACACATACTCATGTGATATAAAAGAGCACAAACAATCCTACAATTAAATAAACTCATTTTAATTGTTCACATTAGAGTTCTCTAATCATGAATGCTCATGCAATGATGATGATGACATGGCAGGTTTAGGTTAACGTAACACCAAGGGTGTTACAACTGGGCGTCTGGGCATCATCTCTGTTTCCATGTGCGGACGACGACGACGACGACGACGGGGACTGAGGTGCGTGGAACGTCCCCATGAGGGAACAGTGATGCGTCGCCTTGCATTATCCTGGCTAAATGCTCCATGGATGGATATGGTATGCTGCCCAGCCGAATTCAACAATGTAGACGAGCGAGGAAATGCGACGCATGGGACTGATGCAGGACAGCAGGAATCACATGCATGATTCAAACTTTCAAAGATTGATGAGCTAAATGCACCCAAGGTCCATTAACTATTTCCTCTGTGTCATCTGGATCCGTTACCTCTGAAAATGCAAATTTGGGTCCCTAAACTCTGTTTATGGTGCATCATTAGTCCAAAATGAATTCAAACCAGGTTTCGGTCCGACGTGGCAGTCCACGTGGATGCTGACCACTGTTGACCACGCTGACTGGGATGGCGATTTAACAAATGACCCCTCCCGGCTCTCCTCATCTCCTTCCCCTCCAGTCTCTTCGTCTCCTTCAGTCCACACCTTTTCTCGAACCCGTCGTCTTGGGAGAAAAGGGCGGCGGAGGGAGTCTGCGCCGCCGCCTCGGAGAAAAGGACGATCGACGATCGGAGCGGAAGCCCGCGGCGGAGAAGACCATAGCGGGCGGCGCTGGACCTCGGTGTCCAGCTCCGATCGTGGTGAATCTCGACGATGGTGGCTACGTTGCGTGCAAAAGGGGAGCCGCCTCCGGAGTACAATAAGTGATCGAAGTCACAATCTTTGCTTTGGTTGCGCGAATGTGGATGCCAAGTGATGCGGTTTTGAGTAAATGTCGTACCTGGCGGCTAGGGTTTCATGTTTTCTTTGATTTTAGCCGAGTGATTTAGGGTTCTATTTTTGATTACCGTGGCTATGGTGTAATGACGATTACCCTTTGAAATTTAGGTAATAGTAATGATGAGTTCACAGTTGAAGTTCATCATGGTGGGTTGTTTGTGGGACAAGGATTGAACCGATCATATATAGATGAGCAAGTTAATTGGTTTGATCATTGTGAGGTGGATACATGGTCTGTTCTGTGGTTAGAGGATTTTGCTTTCCAGCTAAATTATCCTAGAAATCCAGCTATGAAGTTTTACTGGTTGCTTCCAGGCAAGTCATTAGCAGATGGACTAAGGATGGTTGTTGAGGACTCAGACACACTAGTAATGGCATCCTTGCTGCATAAAGTGAAGAACTTTGTTGTGTATTTTGATCATGAGGACATCCTGTCTGGTTTGAATTGGGAAGATATTGCAGCCAATCCAGTAAACACACTGCCTAAGGTCATTAGTCCTCAGAAAACTTCATATATGCCAAAAAAAGATGAGAAATTGCCTTCCTTTTATGCTGACATACATACAAGAATACCAGATGAGAATGAAGGTGGTACTGAACCATTTGATGACACTGACAGAGAACTAGACAAAGACTTTGTTGATTCAGATTATGATGTTGAAGCGTATGATGACAACTTATTCATGGACAATGTTGATGATGATGTCATTGATGGAGTGGTGAACAAAAAGAAAGAAAAAGAAGAACAAGCAAGGGCAAGAAAGGGAAATGAAAGAAGTGCTGAACAGGATGGAACTGATGATTCATCTGAGGATGATTTATTACTGCCTGATTCAGATGGAGAGGGTGCAGATAGGTTGAAATTCAAGACTTTCAGATCAGCAGATATGCACAATCCTGTTTTTAGAGTTGGTATGCTCTTTGGCTCAGTGGAACTACCTAGAAGTGCAGTGACAGAGTATAGTTTGAGGGAGAGAGTAGAACTGAAGAAGGTAAGGAATGAGAAGAGCAGGTACCATGCAATATGTGAAGAAGATGGGTGCCCATGGGAACTGTATGCATCAAAGGACTCTACAGCTCATGGAATGGTGATCAAGAGGTACACAGAGATGCATTCTTGTCAGAAAAAATGGGTACTCAAGAAGTGCACAAGCAGGTGGTTAGCTGACAAATATCTAGAGTCATTCAGGGCAGACCAGAAGATGAGTCTAACCAATTTCAGTAGGATTGTTCAGAAAGACTAGAATCTTACACCCTCTAGATCAAAGATTGCTAGAGCAAAAAGACAGGCTATGAAGAAGGTTATGGGAGATGAAGCTGCTCAATATGGTCTACTATGGGACTATGGACAAGAATTGAGGAGAAGCAATCTAGGATCTACCTTCTTCATCACTCTAAATGCAAATGTCTTTGACACACTTTACATGTCCTTAGATGCATGCAAAAGAAGGTTTCTAGCAGCTTGTAGGCCTCTAATATGCTTAGATGGTTGTCACATCAAAACAAAGTATGGTGGCATTATCCTAACAGCAGTAGGCATTGACCCAAATGATTGCATATACCCAATTGCAATTGGCATAGTTGAAGTGGAGTGTTTGGCATCATGGAAATGGTTTCTTCAGACTCTGAAGGAAGACCTAGGCATC
Source organism: Chrysopogon serrulatus (assembly GCA_015844335.1). Classification (NCBI taxonomy): domain Eukaryota; kingdom Viridiplantae; phylum Streptophyta; class Magnoliopsida; order Poales; family Poaceae; genus Chrysopogon; species Chrysopogon serrulatus. Next base: position 182,467 of record JADLZL010007518.1, on the reverse strand, counting down.
CAGAACTCTTACCCATGGACTTTCATGACAGATAAACAAAAGGTAATGTTTCTAGTAAACTTAATTCTTTGCTTCATGGGTACTGTTTCACACACTAAAAGGCCTTAATTTCCTACTGTAGGGCCTCATTCCAGCACTACAGTCAATGTTCCCTGAATCTGAGCACAGATTTTGTGTTAGACATCTCTACTCCAACTTCCAGCAGCAATTCAAAGGTGAGAACTTGAAAAATCAGCTCTGGTCTTGTGCTAGATCTAGCTCTGTAATCCAGTGGAATAGAAATATGGATAAGATGAAGGCTTTGGATCCTAAAGCACATGCATGGCTTCAAAAAATGCCTCAAACACCTAGTGTAGAGCATTCTTTAGCACTTTCCCAAGTGTGATATTCTTCTAAACAATAGTTGTGAGGTTTTCAATAGTTACATACTTCTTGCAAGAGAAATGCCAATCCTTAGTATGCTTGAGTCAATCAAAACCCAACTGATGAATAGGTTCTATACTAAGGGAAAGGAGGTTGGCCAAGAATAGGATGGCTTAATTTGCCCTAAGATTAGGAAGAAGCTATTGAGGAACATGGGATGGTCAAACACTTGTTATGCAATTCCAGCAGGGAGAGGCACGCATTTTCCAAGTGCGGGGATAGGGAGTACAACTTCATAGTGGACATTACTTTGAAGAAATGTGACTGTAGGAGGTGGGATCTAACTGGGATCCTTTGTTCACATGCAATTTCATGCTTGAGACATGAAAGAATCTCAGCTGAGACAGTACTCCCTCAATGCTACTCATCTGCAGCTTACCTAACAGCTTATGGTGAAACCATTTGGCCTTGCAAGGACAAGAGTGAGTGGGAAAAGGTACATGCAACTGAAATACTGCCGCTAGTAGCTTGAGCATTGTATTGTAAGCATTTTACTTTCTCTCTAGATATCTACAATCCGCTCGATTTGAGGACCCATGTCCTTGAAAACATTAAGCATAGCAGCGGACCAAGATGTATAATTAGAGCCATCAAAAAGTAAAAGTTCTAGATATACCTCCTCACTTGTCGACATCGTCTCTTAAGGCGATTAAGCCCGAAATTGAGAGCCTAGCTCTGATACCAATTGAAAGGACCTAGATGTCGCTAAGGAGGCCTAGAGGGGGTGAATAGGCCTATAAAAATTCAGCTCAAATAGAAATCAAAACTTAGGCTGGTGTTGCCTTTGTTTGAGGCAGCGCTGTCTCCCTGCTATCGTGAGTTTAATACAGCCTAAACTTGATGAAGAAGTACTAGAGATGCTCAATAACGATCCTGTAAACGCTCAACTTGAAACTTGATCAGATCAGAGTGCTGCACTGCCGCTCCTATAGTGCGGCACTGCCTCACCTGCACAGAAGGTACTTAGTACAATTCAAAATCTACCTAAGAAAAAATAGATCAGGTAAATTTAGGAGCTTTCTGGGGTTGAGTAGAGCCTATTCCACCATTTGGATGTTGGTGAAAGTGCACGAGCGATTAGATCGGAACCAAACCCTAGAATCACCACAAAGATAAGTAATACAAAGCAAATAGCAAGAACGCAATGGACATAAGGATTTATCTCGTGGTTCAGCTCGCCACCAAGGCTTGCCTATGTCCATATTGTTGAGGAAGCCATAAAAGGCTTAGGCTTGCCATAAAGGCTTGCCTTACCCTCGTTCTCAAATCAAGAGAGTGAACTTTTAAAGTGAGTGGTAGCTGCAATGGGTGATTACAAACCTCTCTTGACTGCCACACAAGTTGGCAAGCACAAGGGCGATGCCTAGCCGGCTAGGAGCATTACTCCAGGAGTAATAAACACAATCCACCGGTTTGAGCGCGAACCAAGTGCTCTTGGAGATGAAGAACAGTTTGAGAAGCTCTCTAATATAGTTTGGAGGCTCAATCTCTCATGGATTTGCAAGGGAGGCAAAGGAGAAGGTTGAGGAGCTCCAATGGTGATTGAGGGAGAGGGAGAAAGCTTCTGGTCACATTTGGGAGGGAAATGGTCGATCTGCGCAGGTTACCGTTGTGAAGAAGAAGAAGAGGTATAAATACCCCTTCATCCCAACGGTCAGCAAAGTGCGGCAGTGCCGCACTAAAGTGAGGCACTACCGTGTCTAGAATGGGGAAGTAAGACTTTGGCTATTTAGACAATAGCTAGAGGATGTTTGGTGGATAGTTTGAGGACTTGGCTGCACATCAAAGCTTATGCATTGTATCCCCCTTTATAGTACGGTTTTTCCTAAACTCAAATTCAAAATATAAAAGAATATAAACCCTTTGAGCTGGTTGCTGCTTCCTTATGCAGCAGGGGTTCCACCATCACTTATATCATCCTCTTTGTCTTATCTCTTTAAGCAGATCTTCTATGAGTATGTGACTTGAACCATTTTCACACATATGATTTCTAACTCATGGCTTTAAGTCACTTCCACTAATGAATTGATTCTCAACACAATATGACTCCTCATAGCTTGATTAGTACATCGGCTCAATGCAAGTACTCTCTTCTTCACCTTAGCCATGGTACCTCGGTTTGACCTTCACCTTCGCTTAATCCCTCAAAGCCCTTTCCTTGCTATCTTCACCTTATCAAGCCATACTTAAGTCATACCATATTAAGTATCCATTAAAAGATATTTGTTTAATATTGTGATCCTTGCTTGAATATCTTCTAGATAAGAATGTTGAGATCAATCAAGCTTCAGTTTAACTCACATAGAGACATATATGGATCAATATCAATATGATCAAACCAATTCACGATCTCTCATATCCTCTTTATTTTGGTTTGACACTTCTATCATTCACTTTATTATCAAACTCTTCTTGTTCATGCAAAGCAAGCCATCATAGAGACTAATCTATAGTCATCAACTCATGTCTCATTGCCATGTACCAAATATGCTTGCTTTCGCATGCAGCTATGATATCTCACAACATATAAGTCATTTTATCAATTCTATTTGGGTTGTTGTATTTTGCTTGAACTATATTGTTTTTATGATCTTGTAATAAACTATACATAACTTTTGGCCTTCAATTCAATACTATGTGGAATGCCATCAAGTTTGCCTCAGTTGAACCTTTGATACATATCTTATTGTGTATTATTCATATATATGTAGCATGGCTGATCTCCCCGCTCAACACTTAGCAAACTCATTAGACCTTTAATTAAGTTATTATTCAATTCACCAAAATCCACTAAGGATTAGATGCACTTACACCTAGGATCAAGAACTCTTGGACCTCATGCCAGTCTAGCAGAGCATAGAGACCTGTCGGCGGATACGGGTCACCCGCAGTGGGCTAATGAAGAAGGTGCAGAGCGGCAGGGGACACCCGACGACGCCACCAGCGAGGGAGTGACGCTCGTAGGCGTCACCGTCGTTTGCCACCGATAGTACGTCGCGCGGGCTTCTCAGTGGAGGAGAGGCAATGCGATGATTGTGAAAGCCCTTAACTTTAATGAGCTAAACTTGACCAGAGAATAAAAGAAAACCTTTGCGCTTACAGGTCAGTCATGTGACAGGGCCCAGGGCAAATGGCAAGTCCCTCTTGTCGTCGTCGTCGCACGCCAATCGAATCAAGCAGGACACTGGACACCGGTCCGCCGGACGGCCGGTGTCGCATCCGTATCGCAGGCTCCAATGGAAATATAGGTGCCATCGGGATTCAGGATCAGAAATTGACAAATCTGCTACTGTCTACGAGTAGGCGACATATGTGCTAGAGAGGGGCGGTGGAAGAAGCAACTGCTAATCATCAGTCACAGCAGACAAAACGGAAGGCACGCGTAGCCGTCCGTAGGGTGGAGTGGATGGAAACGTCTCGTTACTCTGATGATAACCGCCCCCCAAATAAACAAAACTTGATACACAAGATTTTTTTTTTTTGCTGACAGATTAAATGGTTAGTGTTAAGGAAATGACCTTAGCACCCTTTGTATTAGAAGTGTGTCTCCTGAAGAAACAGGTTGTTATATATTCAGGTAACCACCCACATTAAGCACAAGTCTGGAAGCCATCTGTATTAATCGGCTCTGTTCAGCCAGCTGATAAGTCGTGTGATAAGTTAAAAATAACTGAATTTTGTAAAAGAGAAGCATTATTGAAATGGTTGATAAGCTTTGCAATCGTCCATGGGTAAACGTACCTGTTGCACTGCATTCTTCTCCACTCCTGTTTTTCGCCCGACAAGAATAGCTGCAGATTGCGTGCGAGCAAGCAAAGGCCATGAGTGGTTACCAGTTATCTGGGCAAGCAAGCAACTTTCTCATATCTGACCAAGTAGGCCCTGCTGCTGCTGCATGCGCGAGGTTTTGTTCATAACAAGACATGTGGGTTTTTCACTCAATCGCAAGCAAGTCATAGAAATTATTGTAATTTATATATGCAAGCCACGCAGGATCATGCACACCTACTAAGGGTTGACATGAAGCGAACATATATATATGCACCCCGCCAACACCATGGCCTGCAGGCTTCGTGTTGTTCTGAAACTTCCTTTCCTTTTAATAAAAAGAAAGGCGTCAAAACCTTTGTCGTATTTTTATTGGACGAGGAAAAGGGGAAAAATACAAAATAGATTTACAGCAACTTATATAGCGACTCGACTGGAAACTACTATGGCACACAGGCCATCCACCATAAGGCTACTGAAGCTTAAAGAGAAGCAAAACAGAAACTGGTTCCAAACCAGAAACCACTGTACGTATTACACTGCACCAGCGACAAAACCTACTAAAAAACGGTGCCCATCGCAGGCTGAAATAACTAAATTTCATTAGTTAAGCGATGACATCAGCTGGGTTGCGTTGAGACATAAATTATGTACATGCATTATTCGTCGCTCAATGACTGGAAAAGGCCAGCATGCACCGTCGCTGAACTGAACTGACGAATTGAATTCAAATTTCAGCCACCAGGACTCGCGGCGCGGACTTATTACTACGACTTGTGGATTTGACTAATAATTTTGAGGGAAATAGCTAGCATTGATTATGTTTAAGAAAATTTACAAAAGTCTCTCCAAACTTAATTTAAAGAGAACTGCTCCGGTGGTCCTTTTTTAGAAATGTGCACGCATCTTAAAGCAGTAGAGTAATTAATTAAAAATTAATTTCGTTTGGATTTAGATTAGGGCTGACCGTATCCGTGCCCAGCCCAAGTCCATCGGATGCCGCCCAATCCAGCCCGGTGTTTGTCCTCCGAGTCGCACGCACGGGTCTCCTCCCTCCTCCCTCTCTGTTTCATTTCTCGTACCAACAGGAACCTGACTACCTGAGAGGCGGCGGCGGACAGTGGCCGGCGGCAGCGCTAGCCATCCTGCAATGGATGGCAGACGGCGGCGGCGCCACATCAAGGTCGCCAATAGAAGCTGCGTGTCGCCCTCGTCACCTCCGGCAGCACCTTCACCAAGCGTCGCCAAGCGGGTGTACGAGGTTGCGACAGATGTGGAATAGGTAACCGAGATACGAAGGATTATGTAGAGGTTCATTCGTAGGGGATTCTGTTTGTTTAGATTACATAGATGCATTGGATTGGGATTTTGTTTGTTTAGATTACACAGACGTTCGTTGGATTTGGATTTTGTTTGTTTATAGATTACAAAGAGTCGTGGGTTGGGTTGGTCCCAGATGGATTTTGTTAGTTCGGATTCCATCTGAATGGTTTCGATTATACTATATGCCAGATATTAGAGATGTCGTCTTCTCTCAGATATTAGATGTCGTATTGTCTCGGAATTCTTTCCCTAATTTTTCTCTGTTTTGGGTGAACCCCCACCCACGATGGATTTTGCCGTTTAGATTCTGTATACCTACAGGATCATATTTCCCCTCTGTTCCTGATATATCTGTATGTGTAAATGTTCTATTCATTAAGTAAATCCTTCTTATAATGTACATTTCGAAGCATACCAGCACCGATGCATCTTTCTGAAAGTAATATTACATCTTTGCAGAAACAAAAGGCCCATGAAGATCGTACCGTTCATTTTCACAGAGCAAACTCCCGTTGTGCAAGATTCAAAGGGTCTGATCAGGAGAGTTGTGAATGGGGAAAACACTGGAATTTGGAATGATAGATGGATTTCAAACCATTTCAGTAAGATGAAACGTGTCGGTGCATGGAGCAGTAAGATGGAACGCTCCAAAGCCGGGTGTCTTGAAGATTAATGCTGACGCTGCCTTCTCTGCCTACACGCAATGTAGCGATCACTGGCCTGTCGTTGTGCTTTATGCGTGGCCAGAGACGCTGCTTTTGACAAGATTCAGCTAAAACTGATTGCCTAGAGCTCGTTCAGCTATGGGGCAAACAGAGTTTGATTTTGGTTTTGCTTGTAGATCCTGAAATTGGGTTGCTCATTTGTTAGCTAAGCGAATCACAGACACGTTTAGGTCAGTAGTGTGGCATGAAGCGCCGACATGTGTCCCTGATCTGATTATGTATGAAACTCCTGCATGATATGAATGAGCGGCTTGAAGAGCGCACCTTATGATTACCAGTTTCAAGAGAGGCGCAATGGCAAGATATGAATCTGGCGTTGTAATAAGTCTTTTACTTCGTCTCGGCGTCGAGACTTGTGGGTGTGCTTTTGGTATTGATTCTGTAAAGCTGTGTTTTCAGGTCAATCACCTTAGTAGTTTAGCTTTGGCTTTGGGAAACAGAACTTGGGTGCTCAGACTTCTGTAATTTCGTTGCTGCTAAGTAAGATGAAAAACAAAATACAGAATGATTCAAATGACATATCGATTTCACATAGCAAGATACACTGACTTCTTATTCTCTTTGCGTGCCACAAGAAACTTCTTGGAATCCAAACCAACAAGTGTCTCATAAATATGAAAATCTTCAGTCTTTGATAGCTCCTCTTGCAATATATAAAAGTTTGTGGCTCTCAATACCTTTGAACAGGCCACTTCAATCTCTCTGTGATCTGTTAGTGGAACTGGCAACGACTGTGAATCCCTGCAATCTAAGTCCGCCTTGGTTTCTCGAAGGCGGGACACACAATTCTCATAATGCTCCACCAAGTCAAGTAATGACATCTGTCTGTCTAGGTGCCTGTGAAGACTAGAATTGAGACTTTCACTCCTCTGGTTACGATTCATACCAAGGAATAACTTCTGAAACTGAAATGAGGCAGACCATAATCTATTATTGCTATACATCATTTTCAGCCAATGACTATTACGAGCATCTGGTGCTTTGCAATAAAGGCTTTCCATCTTTGTTGTCCGCCGCAGGCCGTCCGCGCGCCGTCGGCCACTGCAGTAGCCGTCTGCCCCGTCCGTCGCCGCCGCACCTATAGAGATCATCGCAGCTCCATGAGATATGGACCTAGATTCCGACGTGGTGAGGGACGCGGTGTGGCCGACCACCGGTCGTCGTCGATCTGTTCGATGGCTGTCGCCGCCGCCGCCTCTCTGGAAAAGAAGAACCGCCGCCGGCTGCCGCCTCTCCGGAAAAGAAGACGAGAAATGAAGAGAGAAAGAGATAGGCCGATCCGTGCGTGAGACTCGGAGGACAAACACTGGGCTGGATTGGGCGGCACCCGATGGACTTGGATTGGGGCACGGATAGGGTCAGCCCTAATCCAAATCCAAACAAAATTAATTTTTAATTAATAACTCCGCTGCTTTAAGATGCGTGCATATTTTTAGAAAAGGACCACCGGAGCAGTTCTCTAATTTAAAACCTCGCAGTATTGACGCGAAAGACGCACTGCGCACCACACACGTACAGTACGTACCCCGAGTCAGGAGTCACCTGCTTGTTGCGCGCCGGCGCTGCGCCCACAAGCTAAGTTGGATTTGGATGGAGGAAGAAGCGCCGGCGGGGAATCGATCGATCGAGGTGAGGTCGTGTGTGTGTGTGTGGGGGGAGCTGCTGCTGGGACGTATCCACCTCAATTTACGTGTATTAAAGTTGGTTGGAGTGAAATTTAAATTAATTTACACTTCAATCCACTCTAGTATATAAATCCTCTCCAATACATATAGATTGAAAGGAATACAACTATACGAGCGCATCCAAACAAGCCCCGAAGTATATTTATACGCAGCCAAATAAGGCGGCCTTACATACAAAGACACCTCCTCTCCGGTCCGGCAGTTCCCGTGCTTCGTTTCGTGCCAGCGCATGCAAAGCAAACAGACAGAGCACTAATCCTCCCATGCTGATGCAACAAACAGATCAGACGACGACGAGACGGATTGAAGCAGCAGTCACGTCTACAGGTACAGGGTCGCTGCTTTGCTCCTTGTTCTCATCGTCGCATGCAGCTACCAGCTACTCCCTCCGTCCCTTTTTATTCGTCGCCGTGGGATGTGTGCCACAAGTTTGACTTGATTTATAGAAAATATGTATAATATTTATATCTCCAAATAATTTTGTTAAAAAACTAGATCTAAAGATCTTTCCGATGATATTAATTATGATACTAATCGATGATATTTATTATTTATTAAAATTGTCGGCATTTGTGTCTCGGTGTCGAAACGACAAATAAAAAGGGACGGAGGGAGTAACAATCAACTTGCGATGGGGCTCGCTCTACTACGACTACGATCGACCCGGCGACGGCGACGTGCGTGTCATTGTTGCTAGTATAAGGCCTCGTCATCGTCAAAACAATGTGCATGCGAATCACTGATTAAAGACGGACGACATCCTCTGGCTCATTTGAATGATATGTACTCTATATATGTAAATTATTTTGATGACGTCTTCGGTGAATGCCATGTGAATGACTGTTTAAAGACGTGTCCTTCACAATTAGAATTTATTGCTTTTTATAGTGAGGTGAGCTTTTGTAGTGTTCGGATCTTCAAAATTTAGTATAAACTTTTCGCTCTACCATTGCATTTCTAGCAAGAATTCTCATATGTTACGATTGACTAGTGGTAGTGTTTTATTGCTATTTAAAATCAGAGAGAAGTTCACTATTTTAGTAGTGATTATTCTTGCACCAAAGCATTCACAATACAATAATATCAATTCTATCAATGGGTGAGAGATAACGATGTCATCGATCACCGCTATGAAAACTTTTGGCCGGACAGTAGCGGTGAACATCCAACAGCACTAGCCGGCGGTCCGACCCTCCCCCTCAGCTCGGCGTCCTCTGGCCCTCCCAGTCGTAGCTCAAGCTCCGGCTTGAAAGGTTATAGCAAGACGATCCGTGAGCAGTCAGATCCATTCTTTAGAGTAAGGATTGAATTTTTTTTGTTTTCTAATTTTTTGATTGGAATAAAATGGATGATGAATATTTGAATAATTGCTTGGTAATATTTATTGAGAGAGAATTCTTCGTCAAGTGAAAGATGCTGATATCATTAATCTATTTTAATAAGGGGATGGTAGAGTATAGCCTTGCTATCTTCCTTAATTATTAAAGATAATGGCACTATGTCATCAGAAATTTTAATTTCCATACGTGGAATACCAAGCTGTGAAATTAGGGTTCTGTCACTGTGTACACCCTGCTGCTGCTGCTGCTGGTGGTGGGCCGACCAACGACTCCAGCCGCGAAGCAACGGCTTTCCAGTTACTGTATGTACAAAGGCTCCTCCCTACTCATCTAACGATCCATGCTTGCTTCATTTGTGCCGGCGCAACGTAATAAGCAACTCCAAAGCACTAAACATCGATGCATCCGATCGACGACGAGACGATGTAGCATAAACCTGACAATGGTTTGGATTAAGTCCGGTTTTTCGGTTTGGTTTTGCTTTTGGACTGTATTGGTTTGGAGTGAAACAGGCTAAGAAGGCTGTTGGACTGGTTTGGTTTGGGCCCTATTAAAATAGGCTGATTTAGTTTGACTGTCAATAATAGAGTTAATAATGAGTTTTTATTTTATCTATTTATTTTTTGCTTTTGCTTATGGCTAAATATAAACAATAGCATGAGGTGTCAATGAATCGGTGGGTTGGAAATGTATTTTAATGGGTTGAACGTACAAATGGTTTGGTTTGGTGTGGATGATTGAAGTCGCGGTCTAGTTTGGTTTGGATTTGACTTTCAAATATATATGCTTTGGATTGGTGCGGGTTTGATTTAGATCTCGCCCACTGTCAGCTTTATGTAGCAGATTTTTTTCCGTTCTACAGGCCGGTTGGGGAGCTAGAATGAATGTGACGTTGCTTCTGCTCCTTTTCATCGTCGCAACCAACAATCAAAACAATGTGTCCTCTAATTTGAATGATAAATATTATTCTCTTGCACTAAAGCATTCACGATAAATAAGTTTAGAAAAATATAACAATTCTACCAACAGGTGAGAGATAATGCCGTGAATATTGATAAATATTATACGAATAAACTTTGGGTGGACATATAGGTCGAATTTCACATTAAATCTAATATCTTGAAGTGTAGCCTGCCATCTGTGTGGCTAGGAAGACATACCATGTTGTGTACGGACAGTGGCGGATGTAGGATGGGAGACAAGCGGGAGCTAAAACAATGGAGATGTTGATTTGCATGAAGATTTAATGGTGATTTTAGGTTTTTGCTACAGTAATTTTAGTGCTAATTAGGTGCTTTAGGGGAGCTGGAGCCCACCCAGCCTCCCCTGTAGATCCGCCACTGTGTACGGAGTATACGGAACAAGAACTAGAGGCAAACTAACAAAAGTAACATATGGAATTGTTGGTTTGCTAGTAACATGGGACAAGTTCATTTAATATGTTTTAATTAGCACAAAATTAAAAAGGTGATTCTATGTGGTTGGGAGGGGGGGTGGTGTGTGCCCCCTAGGGCTCCTCCCTTCGCCTCTAGAAATTAGCGCCCAACTCATTTTTGATATTGTCGGGGACCAAAATAAGGGCCCTCCTAACAATTAGGCCCAAGAAACGCAAAACTAGGCCACACAAGAATAAAACACGGCCCGCCAAGGCCCAAATAAGACGCACACTAACTCCCCCGAGCCCACATTGCTTGGGACTTCAAGCAAACGCTAACTTTCCGCCCGTCCAAGCCTCCTTTGCCAAGGCCTCGGACGAGTTCCTCGTTTTTCCGTCTCGCCCGAGCCTTCCCGTAGAGGCCTCGGGACGGGCGTCCCGCTTCCGACTTCGCACGAGCCTCTCAAATAGGGCCTCGGGCGGCGGCCCGGCTCACGTCCCGACCGGGCCCTCCCCCGCCGAGGTCTCGACGGGCACTAACACTCCGCCTCGCCCGAAGCCTCCTGCGAGGCCTCGGACGCCCCCCCGCCTTCCGTCCCCGACCGAGCCCCCGCGCTAAGGCCTCGAACGGCACGCGCCAGCGCACCTGGGTCAAAGACCGACCACGACTTGACGTATATCTACCGCCTCGCCTTCCCGGATCGTCGGGTGACGCTAGCCTCCGCAGGATGGGAGCCGTCCCGTCACCACTCGCACCTCTCTGCGCCCGCTCACGACGTGATCCTACCGATGGCGGCCATGCCCGCTCACTGTAGGGGCGTCATGATGACTAACCCCTGTAACAGGTCCCATCACGGGGAGTCCAAATACGGAGCACGCCGCATCCCGGGCGGGAGCACGGCGCCACCGTGTCTGGCGGCCGGGTCTTCCCGGTGCCCGGCCACCGTGCACCCAGCTTCCCGGCGGGCGCACGGAGATGGCCCCATACGCCGTATCTCTACGTCGGCCACGCCGTATACGACAACGATGCCGCGGCCCTCGGGGCCCGGACCGGGAGTGAGTCGAGCTACAAAGAGGCCACAAAGTGCTCGGCACGCCATCATGACGCCCATGCCGACCCCCGCAGCAGAGGCGACGCCCCTCCTTCGCCAAGAACGAGGAGCCGACTCCACGGAACGGCGCCCGCCATCGACAAGGCGGCGCCGTGCAAGACAAACCGCCGCCCCTCACCCAGGGCCTCGGCACAAGGAGAGAGGGAGCCCCAAGGCCTCGGCAGGATGAGGCGGCGCCCACCACCGTCTTTTCTATTCAAACATCAGATCTTTGAAAGCCCCTCCCTCCCCTTCCGGCTATAAAAGGGGGGGACGGGGGTCCTTCCGAAGACAGGTGAATCCAACCAAGCAAGTCAAGCAATCTCCTTGGCAAACACACACACACACTCATCTCACACGAGACTTGGGATAGTTCCCTCTCTCCACCTGCTTGTACACCCTACCTACAGGCACCTTGGTGCAGGATAATACAAATCCTTCTTGTGTCCTTCTTGCACACCATCCGGGGTTGAGAGCACGCACATAAATTCACTCGTTGGTACTAGGACCACTAGTTTTAGCACCGACAGTTGGCGCGCCAGTAGGGGCTTGTGCGTGCTTTTTAAACTTTCCTTCTCGCCAAAACTCCGGAATGGCCAAAGAACGACATTTCGGGGCGGATTCCCAGCCCTAACTCCACTCCACTCCGGCCGCTAGAGCCGGGGACCCCGATCCGGTTTGGTGAGCTCGAGTTCGTGTCAACTGAGTCCAAGACGACATGGAACTTCTCCCCCCGGAGTCCGGGGGACCTCCCGACCAGCTCCGGTGGACCCACCGCCCGGCCCGTCGCGAGGGGGCGCCGTGGCGCACGTTCCCCGAGCCGAGCGACGGACGCACCACGACGCCAGCCGATGCGGGAGGAGGACCTTGCGGGTTGTGGGCCGGCGGCGCCGCCCGCCCGTCGCCACCACGCCCGACCATTTGGCCTGGTCAACGCTAGCGCCACGTCGCGCAGCGTACATCTCCACCGTCATGGGAGCGGAGAAGGCGTCCACGCCGTCGGGCGCGCTCACGGAGCACCTCGACGCGGACATCCCCGACGGATCCATCCACGCCTACGAGGAGTACCTGGTTGGCGGGGGAGCAATGGGCGCCACTGGGCGAGCGCTACATCCACCCGATCCAGCGCTACCTCGAGGACACCGAGCCCGGGGGTTCCTTCCCGAGCATGCCTTCGCTTCGCTAACCCGGCTCGACTCCCCAGGGCGACATGTAATGATCCGACCCGTGAATGTTTTCACGTGGAGATCGACGAGCTCGATGTCGGCGGCAACGGCAACGACGACGGCGACGGGGCCGTGATGCCGAGGCCCCAGCGACCCGGCGAGGGCGCGGCTCCCGAGGACCCTAGCGCCCCGGCCCCGGGCCAGTGCCGCCGGACTCCAAAGACGTCACGGGCCCCCTGAACCGGTAACCCACCGGCTACCCCCTCAGAGGCCGCGGCGTCCCGACATCGGCGGATCCGGGAGCTTGGGGACAGCTCGAAGCGCGACCGCCTCCGGCGATGCCAGATAGATAGAAGCGTCTGTGGCGTAGCCACCGAGCGGTGCGTAACCCTAGCCCCGCCGCTCGTCAGCGCGCGCGTGACGTGAACAACAGGATCGTCAACGACGAGGGGGGAGAGCGTCCCCCCATCTTTCCACGGGCGAGTCATAACGTCGCAGCAGCGGCCCTCCTCGTCCGGGCTATGCCAGAGCCATCTACCCCGGAAGGGCGACGGATTCGAGATGGTCTGCGAGATTATCTCGAGACCGCTGCTGCCCAGCAGGCTGAGAGCTCGGCTTCCCCGACGCCCCGAAGGCGCCAAGGGACGAGGAGGGGCGAGGTGCGTCCCACGCCGCGAACGAAGCCTCGGTCCCATCGGGACCCGCCGCGAAGTCGATCCGCGAACGTCTCCCAGACAACCGCGGCGGCGGTGTCGACGACGGCGACGCGCAACGTCATCAACGACGCCGCGAAGAAAAACCGAGCACGGGCCGGACGCGACCGCCCCCACGCGGGTGGCAGTGGCGCGAGAAGCGACGAGGACTGTGATGATGCCGATCCCCTGGGCCCCAAGCCTTCAAATGGGAGATCCGCGACGCGTCGTTCCCTTTCTCGTTCCGGCGCCGGCCAACCTCGCCAAATACTCGGGAGAAACGAACCCCGAGGTTTGGCTCAACGACTACCCCTCGGCGTGCCCGGCTCGGCGCGGGACGATGACCGACTCATCATCCGCAACCTTCCGCTTCACTTGGGCGATTCGGGCGCGAGCTTGGCTAGAGCATCTTCCCCGCCCGCACGATCCGTGACTGGTCCGACCTGGTCAAGGTTTTCGTGGGGAACTTCCAGGGCACATACGTGCGCCCTGGGAACTCGTGGGATCTCCGCAGCTGCCGCCAAAAATCCGACGAGACGCTGCGGGACTTTATCCGGCGCTTCTCAAAGAAGTGCACGGAACTCCCCAACGTCACCGGTACGGCTATCATCAGCGCATTCCTTGATGGTACGACCTGCAAGGAGCTCGTTCATGAGTTGGGCCGGAAGATGCCGACCACCGCCAACGAGCTGTTCGAGGTGGCGACGAACTTCGCCTCCGGCGAGGAGGCGGTGGGGGCGATCTTCCGCAGCACCAGCAGCAAGGGGAAGCGGAAGGAGGACGACGCCGACGGGGAAGCATCCCGCAACCCCAAGAAGAACAAGAAGAGCAGGCGCAAAGGGAAGAAGGGCAAGAAGGAGGCGGACTCCGAGGACGACATCGTCGCCGCGGCCGACCGTAAGGCCCCCCGAGGCCCCCCGAGGCCCGGGGCCTTCGACGACATGCTCAAGAAGCCTTTCCCTTTTCACAAGTTCCCCATCAAGCACACCATGGGGGAGTGTGACCTGGCGTGCCGCTTCTATCAAAAGCTTCCCCCGCCAGAGGACAAGAAGAAGAAGGAGGGAGAGAACAAAGGAGAGGAGTTCCCTGAAGTCCATGACGTCTACATGGTCATCGGAGGACTGCCGGCGAACCTCACCCCGCGCCAGATCAAGCGCGAGCGTCGAGAGATCTTCTCGGTGCGCTCCGCCACTCTGCAGTACCTGCCATGGTCCGCCGACGCCATCACCTTCAACATCGACGACCACCCGCTCCACGTACCGAGGCCGGGGCGGTACCCGCTCGTAGTCGACCCCATCGTCGGCAACGTACGGCTCACCAAGGTGTTGATGGACGGCGGGAGCGCCCTCAACATTCTCTACTTCGAAACCCTCAGCCTGTTGGGGATAGAGCGCTCACAGCTTCGGCCTTGCAGCTCTCCCTTCCAGGGCATCGTGCCGGCCAAACGCGCCTGGCCCCTCGGGCAGATCGACCTCCCGGCCTGCTTTGGGACGCCATCAAACTTTCGCAAGGAGGTCATTACCTTCGATGTGGTCGACTTTCGAGGAACTTATCATGGGATCCTCGGATGTCCCGCGTACGCAAAGTTCATGGCCGTCCCCAACTATACCTATCTTCTCCTCAAGATGCCGGGCCCCAACGGCGTCATCACCGTCGGCTCCTCCTACGAGCACGCATTCAACTGCGACGTCCGAGGCGGTCGAAAGCACGCCGAGGCGCGCATGATCTCCGAGGCCCTCGACACCAAGCGTCACGCCTCACCCTGGGCGTTCGGTAAATACCGAACCGATCGGTTCGGTATTCGGTACCCGTGAAAATTCGGTTCCTCAAAAACCGGTACCGATCGGTTCCTAAAAAAGTTCGGTACCGAGGAAATTCGGTTCGGTAAATTGATTCGGTTTCGGTATTTACCGAACAAGTACCGAACTGATGTAATAGCAGATTCAAAATACTAATTTTGACATGATTTCATAGATAATAATAGTGCAAAATACATATACATATAAAAGTCCACAAGACTATACGTGTGAGTGCCAAAAATACATAATATAATAGTCTATAATAGTACAATTAATAATATAACAACACTCAAACTTATCACATTTCAGGTAAATTCGGTAATTCGGTAATACCTCGGTAATTCGGTTCGGTTTCGGTATTTACCTCGGTAATTCGGTACCTGGGAACTCGGAACCGAATAGGAACCGAATATTTTCGGTTCGGTTCTTTTCGGTTCGGTTCCAGGTCGGTTCTCGGTTTTTCGTGCCCAGGGTGAGTCACGCCGGCGCGTTCGAGCCGTCCGACAGAGTGAAGGAGGTCCCGGCTGGACCCCGCCTCCATCTGGCAAGACGGTAAAGATCTGCGACTCCCTCGACCCGAAATAGGAAGCTGTGCTCGTCGACTTCCTCCGCGCAAACATCGACATCTTTGCGTGGAGTCCCTCGGACATGCCGGGCATTCCGAGGGAGGTCGCCGAGCACTCCCTTGACATCCGGGCCGGGTCCAGACCGGTGAAGTAACGACTTCGCCGATTCGACGAGGAGAGGCGCAGGGCCATCGGCGAGGAGTTGAACAAGCTTTTGGCGGCCGGGTTCATCAAGGAAGTGTTCCACCCCGAGTGGTTATCTAATCCAGTACTGGTTAGGAAAAAGAGTGGGAAATGGAGGATGTGTGTAGACTATACTAGTTTAAATAAAGCATGTCTAAAAGTTCCCTTTCCTTTACCACGTATCGATTAGATAGTCGACTCCACCTCGGGATGTGAGCATTTATCCTTCCTTGACGCCTACTCTGGCTACCACCAAATAAAGATGAAGGAGTCCGACCAGCTCGCGACGTCTTTCATCACGCCCTTCAGCATGTATTGCTACGTGACGATGCCCTTCGGGCTTTGGAACGCAGGGGCCACGTATCAGCGGTGCATGCAGGGTGTTTTCGGTGACCACATCGGCGAAACGGTAGAGGCCTACGTCGACGACATCGTGGTCAAAACCAAGCGGGCCAGCGACCACATCTCCGATCTGGAAATTGCCTTCCGATGCCTCAATGCCAAGAGCGTCAAGCTCAACCCCGAGAAGTGTGTCTTCGGGGTCCCCCGAGGCATGCTCTTGCGGTTCATCGTCTCCAAGCGAGGCATCGAGCCCAACCCGGAGAAGGTGACCGTGGTGACAAGTATGGGGCCAATCAAGGATCTGAAAGGCGTACAACGGGTCATGGGCTGCCTCGCAGCCCTCAGCCGCTTCATCTCACGGCTCGGCGAGAAGGGCTTGCCCCTGTACCGCCTCCTGAGAAAGATCGAGCGCTTCTCCTGGACCGCCGAGGCTCAGGAGGCCTTGGAGAAGCTTAAGGCAGCACTCACCAGTGCCCCGATCCTTGTCCCGCCTACAGAAGGTGAACCTCTCCTCTTGTACGTCGTTGCGACCACCCAGGTGGTCAGCGCGGCCATCGTCGTCGAAAGGCAGGAGGAGGGCCACACACTGCCGGTCCAGAGGCCGGTCTACTTCATCAGCGAGGTGCTGTCCGAGACCAAGATCCGCTACCCGCAGATTCAAAAACTGCTCTATGCAGTTGTCCTGACTCGGCGCAAGCTCCGGCATTACTTCGACGCCCACCCCGTCACGGTGGTCTCCTCCTTCCCGTTGGGGGAGATCCTCCAAAATCGGGAGGTCTCGGGGCGGGTCGCCAAGTGGTCCGTTGAGCTCATGGGAGAGACCCTCTCCTACGCGCCAAGAAAGGCTATCAAATCTCAGGTGTTGGCGGACTTCCTCGCTGAGTGGACTGACACCCAGCTTCCACCGCCCCAGCTCCAGGCGGAGTGCTGGACGATGTACTTCGACGGGTCCCTGATGAAGACCGGAGCCGGCGCCGGCCTCCTCTTCGTTTCACCCCTTGGGGTACACTTGCGGTATGTGATCCGCCTCCATTTTCCGGCTTCGAATAACATGGCAGAGTACGAGGGCCTCCTCAATGGCTTGAAGATTGCCACCGAGCTCGGTGTCAAGCGCCTCGACGTCCGAGGGGACTCCCAGCTTGTCATCGACCAAGTCATGAAAGACTCGAGCTGCCACGACCCCAAGATGGATGCGTACTGCAAGGCAGTGCGCGCCCTAAAAGACAAGTTCGACGGCCTCGAGCTCAACCACGTCGTACGGAGATACAACGAGGCCACCGACGAACTCGCCAAGATTGCCGCCGGAAGAGCCCCGGTGCCTCCTGACGTCTTCACTAAGGACCTGGCGGCTCCCTCCGTCAAGCTTGGCGGACAGGATGAGGCCTCGGAAAGTCGCTCCGATCCCCCCTCGGGGGCTGGGGAAACGTCCAAGGCACCCTCTGCGGCCGAGGCCTCCTCGGCCTCCGAGGCGTCCTCTGCGTCAAACCCCGAGGTCATGGAGATCGACGGGGAGGAGATTGAAGCCGACCCCAAGCCGGACCGAGAAAGCCGTACCTCGATTGGATCATCCGGGGAACCCTCCCCGAGGACTTCAATCAGGGCCGACGCATCGCGAGGAGGGCAAAATCCTTCGTTGAGGTAGAAGGTGAGCTCTACAAGTGGAGTCCCTCGGGGATCCCGCAGGCGGTGCATCACGGCCGAGGAGGGCCTCGCCCTGATCCGCGAAATCCACGCCGGAGCCTGCGGCCACCATGCCGCTCCCCGCTTCCTCGTTGGCAGTGCTTTCCGACAGGGGTTCTACTGGCCGACCGCGGTCGCTGACGCCACCGAGGTGGTACGCACCTGCGAGGGGTGCCGCATTCACGCTCGTTAGACGCATCTACCGGCTCAGGCGCTCCAGACCATCCCAATCACGTGGCCCTTTGCCGTGTGGGGTTTGGACTTGGTAGGACCTCTCAAGAAGGCGCCCGGGGGCTTCACCCATTTGCTTGTCGCCATCGACAAGTTCTCCAAGTGGATCGAGGCGCCCCGTCACCAACATTCGATCCGAGCAGGCGGTGCTCTTCTTCACCGACATCATCCACCGCTTTGGAGTCCCGAACTCTATCATCACCGACCACGGCACCCGGTTCACGGGGCGAAGTTTAGAAACTTCTGCGACAAGCACCAGATACGCATTGTCCGGTCCCCGGTCGCGCACCCACGCATTTAACGGGCAGGTGGAACGGGCCAACGGGATGATACCGCAAGGACTCAAGCCTCGGATCTTCAACAAGCTCGACAAGTTCGGCAAAAGGTGGCTCGAGGAGCTCCCCTCGGTCCTCCGGAGCCTCGGGACGACAATGAGCCGAGCCACGGGGTTCACGCCTTTCTTCCCCGGTATACGGCCCGAGGCCGTCCCTTCCCACCGACTTGGAATTTGGCTCTCCGAGGCTCAAGTCCTATGAGGAGTGGCGCAACCGGTTGGCTCGGGAGAACTCACTGATATGCATGACGAGGCCGGGGACGCTGCCCCTCCTACACTCGACAAGATACCAGCAGTCCCTCCGACGCTACCACGACCGGGGGCGGGTCCGAGCCGAGACCTCAAGGAAGGCGATCCGGTGCTCCCTCTGCCAAGACAACGAGGGGGACGCCACAAGCTCACGCCGCCTTGGGAAGGACCCTTCATCGTCGCCAAGTCCTCAAGCCGGGCACGCATAAAGCTCGCCAATGAGGACGGAGAAGTCCTCAACAACGCTTGGAACATTCAACGCCTACGCCGCTTCTACCCTTAAGTTTCCAAGTTCTTACTTATAGTTGTACTCCATGTTTCTCAAAGAAGAATGGAAAACACTTTTACAATTTTCTGCAAATAAGAAACATGTCCGAGGCCCTCGGGGGCTGAGGACCTCAACTACACTTACACCGCCTCAGAGCTCGAAGGAGACTCGGCTTTGACCCATCAAAGCCGAGCCTCCCTCGGGGCTAGACAGGGGGGGAACTCCCTCCTGAAAGGCACTCTGCAAGCGCACTTTTTTGTTAATCGTTTTTCGAACATTTTCGTGTTACAAATCTCGAACGCTTGGAAAAAGGGTAACGGAGGGATTACTCTGAAACCTAAGGCTGGTTGAGCTACGGAGTTGCTTACGCCCATGCGCTACGACACTCCTACTCACTACCATAGGACGAGGTACCTCATGCTTTGAGGAAGGGCTGCTCCAAACGTCAAGGCCGGGAAAGCCACGAGGCCGCCCACGCCCAAAGCAAATATGGTGCCTCCGCTTAACCACCTTTGACTAAGGACTCCTGTGTCCTCGCGAGGGCCCTAATCTAAGTACGAGGCGAGAATCAAAGGCACGAAAAGTAAAATGTAAAATGAGAAAACAAATCATAAGGCCTCGACGGGCCACGGTACTTGTCAACTGTATGTAATAACAAAAAAACTAATCAAGTTTTTTTTTTACATGGGCACGCCGGCCCAACATGCATTTTCATCGGGGGGCGTCCGACCCCCCTCCCCCTAGTGGCGGCATCCATGGCGTCGGTGGCGTCGGCTCCTTCGGCAATGTTAGGGAGGATCGCCGCCCTGGAAGTGCCCGACCAAATAGCCGTGGCCTCTTCAACCCGTTGAAGCGGCTCGTCGAACACCTCCCTCTCGCGACCCTCCTCGTCCTCGGCGACGACGAGCCCCTCGGAAACTTTGGGGAGGTCGAGGTCGTTGTGGGAGAGGGTCATCGCCAAGGTGTGCGACACGCCGGTCCGGGTCGGACTGAAGGGCGGCGTGGGCGCGCGCTTCCACCGCCTCCAGGCGGCCCAGTGGATCTAGCGCTGGCAGACTTCTGGCCTCGACCGCTATGCAAACGGCTTCGACCTTCTCCTTCGGGGCCTCGAGCTCGCCTGCGCCGAGGAGTAGGCCGTTTGCACCGCACCGAGGTCCGCCCGCTTGCTCGACGACTTCCTCCCTCGCCTCAGCATCCGCCCGGGTCAGCCTTGGAGCTAGAATGCAAAGATGCGACGCCCCAAAACGACAAAGACTTACCTTCCGTCCGCACCACCTCCTCCGCCACCGCGCCTTGAGCTGGATGGCCTTATTCAGCGCTTGCCCAAGCTCGGCCCGCACCATGGTGACGTCGTCGACAAAAAGCTGGTGATCAATGTCCATATTCACCGGGTTCTCTGTCAAGGTCCCGATGGTGCCGGAGGCCTCGGCAAGCGCCGTCCTCATCGCCTCCTTCTCGGCGCGGAGCTTGTCGAGCTCCTCGTTCCGAGCCCGCCTCGGTGCGCAGCCTGGTTTGCCTCCCTGTCGTTGGAGATGGAGCGCCTCGTCGAGGCCGGACCTGAACCGAGAAACTCGATTTCTCCCGACGCCATCGCCCGCATCCTACAACGATCGTGGCCAACGGATTAGCCGCCTTTGGGCGCCATGCCAAGGTAAGGCTTCGACCACAAATGTTTGTATTACCTTCAACAGTCGGGGAGGTCCTCGGAGAAGATCGGGCGAGAGCGTACTCAAGCGTGTTTTTGGCCGACTTCATGTACTTATCCGCCCGCTCCCCACCGGTCGACTCCAAGGTGTCGCCCAAAGCCGTAGAAGCCGGTCCTCCGGGTCCCGGCGGTCCGACCCGCACAATACGCTGGCGGCACGTTCGCCGGGAGGACCCCTCGGCGGGCGCCAAGGACGACGACCCCATACGGTTCTGCTTTGAGGAGGTAGCATCCGCGACGACCACCTCTTTCCCCCAGCGGCTCTCCTCGAGGAGGGGATCTCCCACCACCTCCCCGCATCGAGGCGCGGGCTTTAGGGCGGAACGGGCGCCGCTCCTCCATGACCACGCCGCCAAGTGGCCATATTTGGCGGCGCCACGGCCGCGGCGACGGGCGCCGTCCACGGTTTTCTGGCAAGAGCGCCGCTAAGGCCTCCGGCCGGGCGCTTGCGCCCCTCTCCGTCGCGGGCGGAGGGTGGCTCCGCCGAGGGCGCTCGATCACCGCTTCCCTCGGTCGCCATGCGCCACCACCCTGGGGGCAGCGGGGCGCCGCCGTGACGCTAGCCTCGCCGCTTTGCTGAGCGAAGCGGGCCGGGCCGGGCCGTCTTGCGCTTTTTGCCGCGTAGCAAGAAGAGTGAGTCTTCAAAAAAGAAAAGAAAGAAGAGCGGCGGAAGACTAAAAGGACAAACACCTACCCGGCGACCGGCGGTTGAAACGATCGGCTCCACTGGGCCGTGCTCGGCGGGGCTCGGACTGAGGTGTCCTCGGCCCGACTCGACTCGGGGGAGCAGACACGGGGCGCTGGCCCACCGCGTCGCCGCCTCTTCGGCCGAGGCCTGCGCCTCACCCTCGGCGGTCCTCCCCGCCGCCTCGGGCGATTCCGAGGGCAGGTCCGAGCCGCCCCGATGGGGCTTTGACGGCGCGGGATGACTCGGGGGGGCCTCGCCCCTCCCGACGGAGTCACGTCTCCGGCCGCCCCGGTGAAGCCTCGGCGGAGTGAGGGGGGGGGCGGTGTCCTTCAATGGCCCACGGCGACCACTCCCCCCTTTCTTCACGGGGGGCGTGCGGCCAAGCCGAGAAGAAGCTGTAGTCCTCCTCCTCCTCCTCGTCATCCTCATCATCCGTCATCGGCCGGGGGTGTCGGAGGGGCGTCGGCTCCCCGGGGAGTCCCTCCTCCTCCCCGGCGCCTCCGCTTCTCGGGCGCGCTTCTCATCCTCCTTGCGGATGTTCCGGTCCTTCTTCTTCTCCTTCTTCTTCTTCTCCTTCCTCCTCTTTCTGCGCGATGGCCTTGTTAGCCTCTTTCACCGCGGAGACGGGAGGCTTCGACGCTTTCAACTTCCCGGCCGGTCCTGCGAGGAAAAGAACAAGGTGAGGATAAAGGGGGGAGATGCGAGCATCAACGATACAAGCACAATCAAAGGAACTCACCACGTAGATGGCATCCGGGTGGGGGCGCATCGCAACCCCAGAGGGAGGGAAGGGTCGGTCACCGCCGCCGCCTCCTTCGTCCGCTCGACAACCTCGTCGAACTCGAGGTCGATGGATCGACATCCTTGTCCCAGCCAGGGGGCTCCTTTCCCCGCATGTCGAACAGAAAAGCCGCCTCGACATGAGGGGCGGGACTTCGCCGTTGGTGGAAGGCGGCGATGACGACCGACGCATCCAACCCTTTCTCTCGGGTCGGCATCTTCAAGGCCCGGAACACCTTCTTCAGCGGAATGGTCTTCTCCTCGATGATCTCCTCCCTCCACCTTGCGGGCTCCGCCTCAAACACCTTCCCGGTGAAAGCGGGCAGTGACCGGTCGTTCCGGAGGTAGAACCACTTCGCGCGCCGGCCCCGGTTGGAGGAGGCGAGCCTCGTCGGGATGTAGGAATCCCGGTGGCGATTCCACACCTGCAGTATGCAGCTCCCGACGCCGGACGGGCATCCTCTTCCCCTTCCCGGCGCCCTTGAAGTAGAGGGCACCCTCGAAGAAATAGAGCCGAGATCCCAAGTGGGGCTCGACTCGAGGTACCCCTCGCACGCAGGCGGCGAACACCGCCACCGCGTGATGGAGTTGGGGTTCCCCGAGCTCCAGGGCCGTAGTACTCGAGGATGGCCCTCAAGAACCGCCCACCGGCATCCCGAACCCGTTCTCATGGAACGCCGTGAAGCTCACGACGTACCCCGCAGGCGGGGTGCGGGGGGATGTGGTTGGCCGGCGGAACAATCCACTCCGGGCGAGGCCCCGGTCGGCCAGGGGCGGAGAAGCCCCTTCCCCACGAGCGTCGTCGGCTCGGCGGCGTCACGGAGCTCGTTTCCCCACTCCTCCGCGCCGACGATCTCGGGCCTCGGCGCCATGGCGACGGTGGGCTAGGGCGGATGCAGGTGGTTTCTCTCCCTTCGCTCCCGTTCCCTCTCGGCGGCGCCGATGCGTATGGCGGCGGGAGGAAACGAAGCGGGCGCAAGGGCGAGGAAGGCGAGAAGAAACCGACGGCCGCCCACACCGTATTTATACCCAAAAAACCCCACCGGTTCACCTACCCGCATTTAATGCATGATCGCGCCCGGATTTCCCACTCGAGTACACGCCGCATGGAGACCCAGCGCCGGCCAAGACGGGCGGCCACGGCCCACACGGCCCCCGGTGCCTCACGCACGATGCAGAATTTTTCTCCACATAAGATCCCGCACACGGAACCCGGGGATCGGGCGCGGCGCAAGGGCTCGGTGGCAGCCGCGCATCACATCACATCCCCTCGTGGGACCATAAGCACGCGCCACGGCAACCGCCACGACGGAGAAAGTGGGGCTCGCCACCGCTCGGGCGCCCACATCCCGCCAAGCCCACTGAAAAGGCGCGCCCACGTCCCCACCCGGGGTGTTCACACACAAGCGCTTCCCTTCCCCGGAAGGAGCCGGGCGACGGCCCATTACGGTCCGTAGGTACGAAAGCTGGCCCATCTCGTGGTTCGACGGCTCCCTCGGGGACAAAGAAAGTCGAGGCAGCTCGGGCGGCCTCATACACAAAGATAGCCCCCGAAAGGGGGCCGCCCTTGTAGCATCCGAGGCCGGCACGACAGCCTGAGAAAGGGGATCCCGCGTGGGAGAGCACCGAGCCCTCGGGACCCGGCTGACGGACCCGGCGAGCCCCGCCTCGGGGACACTCAGGCAAGCTCTTATGAAACGCGCCTCGGGCTCCCCCCAACCCCCTAACGAACGGGGCACAGGCGTTTCACTTGGATCCTCCGTTAACTCACTCACCGGATCTAGTTGCGTGTGACACTCGTCACCGAACGCGTCACAAAATCCACCCTCCTCCTCCTGGGAAGGGATGCGCGAGGCGTTCACGGTTAACGACCAAGTACCTCGCGACGCGCCCCGCCGAAGCGGGGCTCGGGCTACCCCCACACGGCCGGAGTAGGAAACGTCATCTAACCACGCGTCATGCCCCCCGGACGAGCCGCCGGGCCGGGGACTCGGCAAGCAGCAGAAACACTCGATTTGGAAACATGTAAGCCCTCGGAGAAGCACCCACACTCCTCCAAGGCCTCGGGGGCTACACCGGCCAGGTGCGCCTTCGCGCCCCCACCGAGAGAAACGTCTCGAGGTGAGCGGGAACACCCTCACCAAGCACGTACAAGCCCTCGAAGGATCACTCACGCCCCTCCGAGGCCTCGGGGGGCTACACCCTCCAGGAATGCGCTTGCGCGCACCCGGCGTAGGGAACGCCTAGAGCATCTAACGACTAGCCCAAAGGGGAACTAGACAAAGAAGCACGACCTCAGCCCCCGAACGAGTGCTCCCACTCCTTCGAGGCTCGGGGGCTACTGTCGGGGACCAAAATAAGGGCCCTCCTAACAATTAGGCCCAAGAAACGCAAAAACTAGGCCACACAAGAAACAAAACACGGCCCGCCAAGGCCCAAACAAGACCGCACACTAACACCCCCCCCGAGCCCACATTGCCGGGACTTCAAGCAAACGCTAACTTTCCGCCCGTCCCAAGCCTCCTTTGCCAAGGCCTCGGGACGAGTTCTCTGTTTTCCGTCTCGCCCGAGCCTCCCCAGAGGCCTCGAACGGGCGTCCGCTTTCCGACTTCGCCCGAGCCTCTCGGCCAGAGGCCTCGGGGCCGTCGCTTCCGTCCCGACCGAGCCCTCCCTGCCGAGGTCTCGGACGGGCACTAACATCCCGCCTCGCCCCTCCCTCCCCGCAGAGGCCTCGGGACGAGTTCCCGCCTTCCGGCCCCGACCGAGCCCCCGCGCTAAGGCCTCTGGACAAAGACGCCGCATCACCCGGTCAAAGACTGACCACTTGACTTGACGTATATCTACCGCCCGCCTTCCCACGCTGATCGTCAAAGCCGACGCTAGCCCCCTCGGCAGGATGGGAGCCGTCCCTCACCACTTCGCACCTCGCGCCCTTCAAGGCCACGACATGCAATCCCTACAAGGCGGCCATGCTCGCCACCGTAGGGCGCCATGATGACTAACCCCCGTAACAGTCCCATCACGGGAGTCCAACACGAGCACGCCGCATCCCTGGCAGAGCACGGCCACCCCCAGGCGGGCGGGTCTTCCGGTGCCCCCTACACTTTGCACCCAAAGCTTCCGCAGCCGGGGCGCACGGACATGGCCCCATACGCCGGATCTCTACGCCGGCCACGCCCAGATACGACAACGATGCCGCGACCCTCGGAGGCCCGGACCGGGAGTGAGTCAAAGCTACAAAAAAGCAAGCCACAGTGCTCGGGCACGCTCATCATGACGCCCACGCCGACCCCTCAGAGGCGCACGTCCCCCTCCTTCGCCAAGAACGAGGAGCCGACTCCACGGAACGGCGCCCGCCATCGACAAAGGCGGGGCGCCGTGCAAGACAGAACCGCCGCCTCACCTGTGGCCTCGGCACAAGGAGAGAGGGAGCCCCAAGGCCTCGGCAGGATGAGGCGGCGCCCACCACCGTCTTTCTTATTCAAACATCAGAGTTTGTAAAGCCCGTCCCTCCCCCTTCCGGCTATAAAAGGGGGGGGGGGGGTCCTTCCAAGACAGTGAATCCAACCAAGCAAGTCAAGCAATCTCCTTGGCAAACACACACACACACACTCATCTCACACGAGACTTGGGACAGTTCCCTCTCTCCACCTGCTTGTACACCCTACCTACAGACACCTTGGTGCAGGATAATACAAATCCTTCTTGTGTCCTTCTTGCACACCATCCGGGGTTGGGAGCACGCACGCAAATTCACTCGTTGGTACTAGGACCACTAGTTTTAGCACCGACAGATATAACACAAATCCAAAACATAAACAAGCTTGTAGAGCTTTATCTATCTAAACTTGAAGAAGATGATAATAGAGCACTACAAAAAATGTGCAAATATTGTGATATTAACTAAATGACATAAACCAACACATTTCTTGTAGTGGGGCTAAAGGTTATGGGCCTCTTAAGGACATTGTAGTGCGGCTAAAGGTTATGGGCCTCTTAAGGACAGAGGACTCCTAGAGTCAGGGTCATTATTAGTAGCATCAGGGCATTAGTAGCAACCGATTAATCAATTAGCAAGACTCTTTTTGTGTTTTACCATACCATGGCAGGCGCCAGGCGGGAAGGTCATCAGGGGCAAGCGCTAGCAAGCTGTACTTGCCTCCCGGCCGGGCAGTAAGTTCAGTTTGAAACCAAATGATGTTACAGTAACATTATGTTCAATAGGCAACGTATCAGGCCGCATCCCTACCAAATCGGGTGGAGTAGAATGGAGTGCAATTCTCGCCTTTCGCGGCGTGGTTAGATCAGTTTGAAAACATGTGAAGAATAGCTTGTTGGCATTAGTCATATTGATGATGTTTTGGTTTTAAAAGTGAAAAAAATAAAAAATTTCAAGTTGTCAAGTGGAGAGTCAGGGCATTTCTGGCTAGGAGTGTGAACTTTAGCCATTAAACTTTGAAGTGCATTACAACATTTGTGAGGCTAGGAAGACGTACCCTCACCTACATCATATGGAATATTGTGGACCGGAACATCCGGGGCAAAGTGGACAAGTTCATTTGATATGTTTTAATTAGCACAAGACTTAAAGGTGATTCCTTGTGTTACAGGGCCTTAGGGTGTGTATGTGTCCCCTAGGGTCCCTCCCTCCGTCTCTAGGAACATCCATCCTGTCTTTCCCTAGCTTCACAAAATTCAAGACAACATCCAATACAGAGATACGCTGATTACGTCATCCAGTGCAGATGAAGACGTAGTTGGACGCCTTCAAGATTCAATTGATGGAGTGGTCACATATACAATGGAAGTTCTACCAAAATTTTCCTTTTTCCCAAGTGGCCACACAAGATGCCGATGAACTTCTTTGAGGTAAAATTTTCATGAATGTTCTGATTTGCAGAACCGTGCAAAATTAAGACAATACTTATATAACATTTGTTTGCACTTTGCAGGACTTAAGAGTGGATTGGGCCCGATTTGTGGAAAAATGACGAGTTCAAGTCCGCTACTTGACTTGAAGAAACTTCCAGCATCACCAAAGTTATTCAGGCAATTGTCCCTAGAACATACAAGTTTTTGACTTGTTGAAACAAACTACTAGAACAGGCCAAACTCCTGCTTTTTATTAGTCTCCGTGACTAGATATATGCTATGATTTAAACAACTAATAATCACTTCTCCACTAACACTTTAACTACAGGAATTGAACCATCCCTTTAAAAGGAGAGACCAAGCAATTTACATATAAGGATGACTCCCCAACCCCACCTCGTCTCCCGTGCATCAGCAATTGCCATCGTCGCCTCCTCCTCAACCGTCGTCCACCACACGCCCCAGTGGAGGACCATGAGACTAATTTTTCGTAGAACAGCTCCATATGGTGCAGTATTTTTGCTCATCATACCAAGGTCCCCAATGCATGCTTACATTCATAGCCTCTTTTCGGATTTGAACAACTTCAGTGGTGACTCCAAACATTTTAGATTCATACATCAATTTGATTAACCTTCCTTTCCACTCCTTTTCCTAAAAACATCGGATCGACCTACACGTGGGTGTAAAGGTACGATGAGTAAATATTATGTTCCACAACTTAATAAATCCCTCCGTTGAATGGCTTGTTTAGCTGCATCCGTATCTATCTTAACATATGTTGTTGGAGTAGATTCAAACCCTTTTTTTATCCAAATCAACCTAATACACGTGGATTGGCCAAACAAGTGCTAAGGGGTTTGGCTTGAATTGAAACTGTACGACGTGATTAGGAGGGTTATAACATTAAAAAAACGGTGTACATTTTCCTCGCTTGATGGCTGGAAACTGCAGCCAGAATTCACCCGTTGACATACACCAAGTTGAATTTGAATAGTTCAGTGCCACGAACCCTAAACAACATTTTTTAAAAAAGGGCTGCTATATCTACCTAGCCGCCAGGAGCTGGGATTGCACTGCACTGCACGCCAGGAAGGCAGAAGGCAGGAGTAGTACGCATGCCGCGGCATGCCAGAGTGCCCGCCACGGTCAGGCGCAGCGCGCCGGTTCACACTCAGTTCAGTGATTCCCGGCTCCGCGTCGTCAAGTCAAGAGAGCAGCAGAAAAAAACTCGTGGAATCAGAATGATGACCCCAAAAGATATGGTTTTTGCAGGATTAGTTTCTTGACCGTATCCGTATATACTCCACGTCCTCTCTGACTGACTAAACAAGCTTTTGTGTTCCATTCCAATCATCCCAGTCTCTTCTTCTTCCTCCCTCTCTCTCTCTCTCTCCATCTGGTCATATCGTGCACACGGACACCATCTCTCTCTCTCTCTCTCTCTCTCTCTCTCTCCATTGGCATGATGCTTGCAGGCGTATATGACTAGCTAATTAAAGCAAGCAATCAAAACACTACTGCTTGAACTTCTTGAACTTGCCGCAAGTACAGAGCGGAGACGACGAGCACAGTGAACTGGCTGCAGCTGCCTACATGCAGCACCAGCTCCTCTTCTTGCACCTCCTCTTCTTCCTCTTCCTCTTCCTCTTTCTCCCCGATGCAACCTTCTCCGCACCCGCCGGATCGTGCAACCGGCAGTGCGGCAGCACCACCGTGCCGTACCCCTTCGGCTTCTCCGTTGGCGGCGACTGCCCGATCCTCCTGGCCTGCAACGCCACCACGTCCACGGCGCCGCTCCCGCGCAGCACGGCGGCCGAACCCTACCCGATCCTCTCGTTCAACTCCACGGCCTCCACCTTCGTGGTCTCCCTCGCGCCGTCGTGCAACCGCAGCGTACCCGACGCCAGCGCGGCGCTGGCCGGCGCCGGCTACGGCGTCTCGTCCCGCACGGGGCTCTTCCTCCGCGGCGGCTGCGGCGGCGGGTCCGCGACGGGGTCGAACGCGAGCGGCTGCAACGTGCCCTCGGGCGTCATGTCGGCCATCCTCCGCACGGCGCAGTGTGGCGGCGGCGGCGGTGACGGGAACAACGACAGTACCTCCAGCTGGGTGTGCGTGCTGTCCGCGCCGCCGCCGCCCGGCAGCCCCGCGGCGGCGAGCGGCGAGGGCCAGTTCATGGGCTGGGACAAGGTGGCCGCCGCCGGGTGCCAGGACGCGCTCACCTCGGCCGTGTACGCGTATAACGCGCAGGGCCAGCCGTCGATCGAGTTCGGCATCGCGGAGATGGGATGGTGGCTCGACGGGAGATGCAACGACAGCGGCGGCAACGGCAACGGCACCGCCGGCGGCGGCGGGCAGTGCTCGCTGAACGCGACGTGCCACGACATGCAGACGCCGGGCGGGGCGTGGGGGCACCGGTGCGCGTGCGCGGACGGGATGGCCGGCGACGGGTTCGCCGCCGGCGAAGGGTGCCGCTACGACGACGGCGCGCCGAGAGGTGAGTGCACAGCGCCTGTGCTTCGTTATCAGTTATTATTGTTGCTCGTCACGGTGAACTGTGTGCTCGCGTCATTGCGTGTGCCACGGAGGTTCTCTCGTCTCGAGCGATGTTGGTAGGTGGGGCCACGCGTGACGCTGACACGTCAGCCCGGCACGGAAGTCTTTCCTGTTGCGCTCACAATAATCAGGCGCGAACTAGCTATGTTAGGCTTAGGTAAATTATATGGAGTGTTTGGATGTAGTGGTAAAAAATTTTATCCGTGTCACATCGGTTGTTGATGTTGGAAAAGGCATTTAGATACTAATAAAAATATAACAACAAGATAAATTTTTTAATCATAATTAATCTATTATTAGCACATCTATATCTATACCTATACCTAATACTTAAAAGGTAAAATTTCTTGCGATAAAATCTTTCGTCCAACTAAGAGATCGATTCAATGTAGACTCCGATTTTAAAACGTATTGAGTCATATAAAAAACAAATTATAATGGATTGAGTCATATAAGAACAAATTATAACCGCCCAATAAATAAATCAAAATAAGAATTGTAGTTACAACTCTGTTCCGTCAAAATAGGTATGAAACAATTCTAATGGATGTCCTGACCAATCACGTGTAGCATGTCAATAATCTTACGCCAATAAAAGATAACTTTATGGTATATAACCTGGACTCATATATCTGTTATACAATTTCTAATCCAACACCTAATAAGGTTTTAAACGAACCTTCCACTTAATTACGGGAGAACGTGAAAAGGTGTCCAAAACAGAAAAACGCCTCCCACCTTTAATTGCTTCCCTCTGCATGTCAAGTATGTGTCAGAGGCATTTGCAGAGTCCCCGTTGGTCGCTTCCCTCTCCGCCATGTTGAGTCTACGTCGAGTCGTCTGCACAGTCCCGCGTCGGGGGACGATCGAACTTCAACAGATTATTTAATTCCACGGAAGAGAACGTGACGAGGTAACCAGCTTGCCGCGGCGTCCACAAGGATAGACCGCGGACAGGCGTGTGATGACTCGCGCGCACGGTTTTAGCCGACGAGTGTAGAGCAACAACTGCACGTGGAGGGTGAAGGCCAGCGTGCATGTCGCTTTGTCGCAAAGGCCAGCCAGTGCGGAGCGGCCGACCATATATGACCATGCCGCACCTAGGTCACGCGATGAGCAGCGAAGGTCCAGACATCGAACTCACGTGCAGTGCGAACTCGTCGCATGACGAGGTCCTCGATCCACGGCGCAGATACAAAGCAGCTAGCGCAGATTATTTTTTCCCCTTCATTCATGTACGTGCAACTGAAGTGTTGTTTGAGTATGAACACACAGCATACCCTACTTTGAACACGCAGCAACCTCCACGAGAAGGCTTCAGCATCAATGGTGGCGGCATGTTTAATTGTTTATCCCATGAAAAAAATGTTCAATTCTTTATGTGTCGGTATTTTTTATCCCGTTGTAACGCACGGGCATGTTTTTGCTAGTGTTTATTATAATACTCTATTGTCAAATCATGGATTAATTAGACTTAAAAAATTTGTCTCACAAAATAGCCGTAATCTGTGTGATTAGTTATTTTTTAGTCTATATTTAATACTCCATATATATGTCCAAAGATTTGATGGGACAAGACAAATCTTTGCCATGCCCATTAAATATATGCACAAATAGATTAGCCTAAAGAATATTGCTCTCGGAGTTTACCTTCATTATACTCAATCGGCTCCAAATTATAAGGCGTTTTAGCTTCTGTAGATTCATAACTTTTAATACATACTTAGACACTACTCCCTCCGTCCCATATTAGATGACGCTATGGGATGCGTGCCGGTCAAACTTTCTCAACTTTGACTAGATTTGTAGAAAAAACGTGCAATATTTTCATCTCCAAATAAATTTGTTAAAAAACTAGACTTAAAGATCTTTCCAATGATACTAATTACTTAGCATAAATATTTATATATTTTAATATATAATTGCCGGTATTTTAAAAATGTTGACTTCTCGGAAACGAGAATGACATCTATTTTGGGACGGAGGGAGTATGTCTAGAGATGTATATTAAAAACAATGTTTCTAAAGATCAAAACGTGCTATAATTTGATGAAAGGGAGGGAGTACTATAGAGAAGTTGTGGCCAAGGGCCTTAAGACCTTTAACACGTGCGTTCACATCACCACATGCATGCTTGAAACAGGCAACACGAACACTAAGAGTAGGTATAATAATTGGCTTATAACCAAGCTAATGCTGATGTGGAGGAGAGAAGGGAGGAGAGAGATGAGAGTTTAGCTTTCATACAGGCAACAGGCTAGGCACATATGCATAAGCTATAGTGAGTCCCAACATAAATGTATGTGAGGAGTAATAGGAAAGAGAATGAACATATATTATAATAATAATAATAATAATAATAATAATAATAATAATAATAATAATAATAATAATAATAATAATAATTTGTAGATAAATAGGAGAGTAATTGTACATCTTAGCTCTTTAACTTAGTTCATAGTCAACCACTTGGTTCTATATATTATTAACTTTGCTCTAATCTATTTATAAATTTGGACATTAAAATTATGTTTATATTTGATAGGTATCTAAAGATAAAGACATAATTAATCAGCTACTCTTATCCATTCAAAAAAAATGGCTGCCCTAACAAACAAACGAATAGTTTTATCCTGAACCAACCTTGTTCTTAAACCAAACACATCCTTAGTATATATGTAATGTATCTAAATCTGAATACTTAAAGTGGGATTTCTAAGGCGTACTTCCTCCGTAATAAAACATAAAGTGTGATTTGACATTTAGTTCATTCAGTCTCTGGAGTCACTTTGAACGCTGTTATATATATCATTTTTTTTTTTTTTTTTGAGAATCTGCTATATATATCATTTGTGGTAGCAAAAGTTTGATCACTAGAGCAACATCCAATTGCTAACCTGGGCTGGGCTGCGGAGGTCTGCGTTAGCCCCCACGGGCCTTAATCCACCCGCGGATTGGGTGAGGATTGTTGGGCTATCCAAGTTCGAAAGAAGGCCTGCCTTTAGAGGGCCCAGGCGCAGCTGCAACAGCAATCACGCGGCTCTGACTGAGAAAGCAAAGCAATCACGGCTGCCGTCTCTTTCTCCATTGGCCATTGCCATGGCCCATGGCATGGCATGTTCTTCCAGCTTTGCATTGCAATATTAGGCAGGCTGCAGGCAGGCGTATATGACTAGCCAAGCAAGCAATCAAAACACTACTCGTGGGTCGTCGCAAGCACAGAGCGCGGAGACCGACCGGCAGCCTGCATGCGCCGCGTGCTCTTCCTCCTCCTCCTACCCTTCCTCCTCCTACTCGCCCTCGTCCATGGAACCTCCTCCGCAGTCACCGACCGCCGCCACGCTGTCGGCGGCAGCAGCTGGTGCAACCGCCAGTGCGGCAGCACCGGGGTGCCGTACCCTTTCGGCTTCTCAGGCGACTGCCCCATCCTCCTGCGCTGCAACGCCTCCGATTCCACGGCGCTGCTCCTGACGAACAGCAGCACCGGCGCCAACGCGGCCGGTGCCGCGCCGTACCCGATCGTCTCGTTCAACTCCAGCGCCTCCACCTTCATGGTCTCCATCGCGCCCTCGTGCAACCGCACCGTCCGCGAGGCACAGGCGTCGCTCACCGGCGCCGGCTACGGCGTCTCCTCCCACACGGGGCTCTTCCTCAGCGGCGTCTGCCGCAGGCCCGGGGTCTCCAACTGCTCCATCAACTCGGACATCATACAGAGGCTTCTCCACAAGACGTGCGGCGGCGCCAAGAACGACAGCGCCCTGACGTGCGTGTCCTCGCGGCCGGACAGCGGGGCTGCGTCCAAGGGAGAGGGCCAGTTCATCAGGTGGGACGACGTGCGTGCCGCGGACTGCGAGAACGCGCTCTCGGCGACGGTGTACGGGGACACGGCGCAGGGGGGTGCCGTCGCTGGAGCTCGGCGTGGTGGAGTTAGGCTGGTGGCTCGATGGCAAGTGCGCCGGCGCCGGCGCCGGTGCGGCCGGCAATTGCGCGCAGAACGCGACGTGCCACGACGTGCAGACGCCGAGCGGGGCGTGGGGCCACCGGTGCGCGTGCGTAGACGGGATGTCCGGCGACGGATTCGCCGCCGGCGATGGATGCCACTTCGGCGCGGGTGAGTTTGTTTCTTCCTGATCACCGATTCACCGGTCGGAGTCTCGCAGTCTGACGGATCCACGAGTGCCACAGAGGATCCCGGGGGGGTGTTGGTGAGTGGGGCCGGGCGTGCCACGTCAGCCGGACCTGGAAAGTCCTCCCTGCGGTCAATCATGCGCGAGCTTAGCTAATCATAGTTCACACTCACTAACCCACCAAGTTTAATGTAGCAATAGTGCCATAGTGGCGTCACTTTCTAGAGGAGTCCATCAAACTTCCTAAAGAACTTCAAACCTTGATGAATCCATCGATTTTGTACTTCAAGTTGTATTGGCTCTATCTTTTTCATTCAGAAGAAACAAGAACAGGATCTTGTGACCACGAATCGATCAAAAACACTCCATAGATTCAAGGATTGCAGCCACATTTTCTTCTAATCACATCATTAAGACTTTGCAGCAATGCTTTAAATAAGATAGGTGCCAGAAGAGATACCAAAGATGGAGACTGGGTTTGACAAATAGGATTAGGATAGGGATAGCAGTCTGCCACGTGTTTCAGTGTTTGAAACAGTCACAACTTTCGATCCTTGTGGCAGGTAACAGAATGGCCGGATGGAGCCCTTCTTGACCTTAGAATAACATTTCCAGTGAAAACACACCACATTTTGTAATTTCAAACACTCTTTCTTGAATTCAACCCGCCGGCATAAGTTACGAAACGGGATTTGTATTTTTCTACATGTTTCCACGGTGACTCTATCTTCCGGGTCCAACAATTTGTATCTGGAAAATTTTCAGACTGAATTTTCTCGTCAGTGAACAGCCGTATCTTAGCCAGAATCGAGCTGTCAACAAAGACTGGGAGTGTACAATTCCATAAACTTGGAATTGAATTACTGGTAAAAGAAATGTTTTTTTTTTGGTATGGACAACAGATATAAAACATTGTCAGATGCTACTAGGGGGATATGATATGATATGACCAAGGAAATACATATGGTGTGCAAGATGATCCCACCTATCTGACCAAAACCCTAATAAATTCAAATTATGATCTGAGTATGAATCTGTCAGACAGATAGGTTATATAAATGAAGCACTTAGTACTCCTCAACAGAAAACCTACCAACTGCCACCAAGAACCAGAATCTGCACCAATTTAATTGCAACTTCTGTTTTAATCAAAAACAAATATAAACTTTACTATAAATTCCATTGTACTAATTGCATCCTCTTTTTTCTGTCCTCTCGCTTTTTGCAGATAATTCCAAGAAGAAGATTTTGATCATAGCTGCAGGTAAAACAAAAGATTAACAGAACTCTTCTGCTTTGACTTTTACTGTTTCTCAGTACAACACGGCAGCAAATCCTGTTGTGTACGGCATGGTGAGAACGAGATGAGTCTAGTCAAGTCAGCTTGTTTCGTCGACTTCTACATTTTTCGCTGCCGGTTACGTGCAGTTTCAAGCACGTTGATTGCTGACTGCTTAGACCTGGAATAATTCTGCAAACACAAAATGAAACAGATGAAAAAGAAAATATTTTATTTAGTGAAAAGTCAGATTTTTGTTGCGTTTTTTGACCAAGAAAATGATTTTATTTTACCAGTATAGTTGGTAAAATTAGATTTGTCAATTTCAACGTCAGGTGTTCTGGCGGGCGTGGTGGCGGCCGGCGGCGCGTTTCTGCTGTGCCGTCTGCAATGCCGGCGGCACAAGGGCGGGCGGTCGGCGTCGGAGCGGCTGGCGGCGATGCGGCTGCTGTCGGAGGCGGCGACGTCGAGCGGCGTGCCGGTGTACTCGTACGCCGAGATCGCGCGCGCCACCAACTCCTCCTCGCACACGCACCGCCTGGGCACGGGCGCGTACGGCACCGTGTACGTCGGCAAGCTCCCGGGCAGCAGCAGCGGCGCGGCGACGACGACGCTGGTGGCCATCAAGCGGCTGCGCTGCCGGCACCACTTCCACGAGGACGACGACGCGGCGGCGGAGGCGGCGCTGCTGCTCAACGAGATCAAGCTCATCTCCTCCGTGAGCCACCCAACCTGGTCCGCCTCCTCGGCTGCTGCCTCGACCGCGGCGAGCAGGTGCTCGTCTACGAGTACGTGCCCAACGGCACGCTCTCCCAGCACCTCCTCTCCGGTGGCGGCGGCGCCGGCGGAGGGGGACGCAGCCGGCTCACGTGGCGCGCGCGCTCGGCGTGGCTGCGGAGACGGCGGCCGCCATCGCGTACCTGCACGGGATGCGGCCGCCCATCTTCCACCGCGACGTCAAGTCCAGCAACATCCTCCTCGACGCGTCGCTCCGCCCCAAGCTCGCCGACTTCGGGCTGTCCCGCGCCGTCGACCGACTGGAGGCGGCGCGCTCGCACGTGTCCACGGCGCCGCAGGGCACGCCCGGGTACGTGGACCCGGAGTACCACCAGAACTTCCACCTCTCCGACAAGAGCGACGTGTACAGCTTCGGCGTCGTGCTGCTGGAGCTCATCACCGCCATGAAGGTCGTCGACTTCGACCGCCCGGCCACCGAGGTCAACCTCGCGTCGCTCGCGCTCGACCGCATCGGCAAGGGCAGGGTGGCCGAGATCGTCGACCCGGCGATCCTCGGCGACGGCGACGGCGACGGCGAGGACTGGGTCATGGGCTCGGTGCGCCATGTCAGCGAGCTGGCGTTCCGGTGCCTCGCGTTCCAGAAGGACGTCCGGCCGTCCATGAGCGAGGTGGCCGCCGAGCTGCAGCGGATCAGGTCCGCCGCCCCGGACGTCGTCGACGGCGACCGCGATTCCGAGGAGCCCGTGGGGTCAAGGAAGCTCCGGCCTATGAATATGATGGACATCCAGATCGACGTAAGCTTGGACGGCGCCCCGGATGCAATGGCCAAGAAGGCGGCGGCGGCGGCTTCGCCGGTGTCGGTGCAGGATGTGTGGGTTAGCGACCAGAGCTCGCCGTCGACCAACGGCTCCATGCCGCGCTTTGCTGCATAGCGTAAGCTAGCTAGCTAGCTCTTGTACACTGCGATGAGGAAACCAATGTAATTTAACCATTTTTTTGTCTTTAGTAAAAATTTCTCTATAAAAAACCAGAGAACTGTACACAAGTTGCCATCCGCTACTGTTGTATAGCTAGCTGCGTACATATTTTTGTAACCAAACACAATGTACTCTACAGCATTATCTTAAAATCTCACTGGCATTAGTACGAATTAAAACAGCCCAAGGTACTACTAACAGTGTCACTAGAAGGCATCTTTGGTTTCCTTCGTCGTACTTTACGATGTACTGTGCTCCGTATAAGCAAGAAACAGTTTGGCCACAAGATACCTCAGAACAGATGCTCATTGGGAATGAACGACTATAGTTTTATCAGCCACAAAATATTAACAAGAACAATATCCACACTTTGTTTCCTTCACCAATTGCTCTGGGCCACATCACATGGAAAAGCAATGGGGAATACACTACACTGGGTTTTTACAAGGAACCAGCAGAACATGAAGCTATCTCTACTCCTATTAAGCCGAAACAGGAATCGTCCAAGACTTCGGCCTGCCTCCCCCGGCTTCGATGTGCCGCGCCGACAGGTGGACCCCATGCGGTCCCAACGCAATGCCTGCACTTGGCCATCTCCGTCTCGCTCGCACACTCGCTCCGTCCCTCGGCTCTCCGCTCTCGCATCCTGTGCCTGCAGCGCCGCCGCCGTCCACCCTATCCTCGCGCCGGCCGCACTCCGCCGGCACACCCACACTCCCTCCTGTTTGTGCGCAGTCGGAGCTCTACTTCGACACCTGCCCCTTGCCTCTGCGGCCGCAAAGCGCTGACCCTATAGCCTCCAGCTGTTGTAGAACGACTCTCTCCCTCGGACTCATACAGCCGCATCAGGCAACCTCGGAGCATCGCCTCTCATGGGCACCGTCGCGTCCCGGAGAAGAAACCTCGCCGGATCAGCGTGGGCCGGGCTCGATTGGTGGCCAGCCGGCAGCAGCGCAACCAGGCTGCACGGCGGCGGCCCACGGCGAGGCTCTGATTTGTGGCATGATTTCAAGAGCGGCCATGCACTAAAACTTCGATCCCCCTAATCCAAATATTCAGATATAGTAGCAATACTAAATTATGCTTTAGGTGGGTTAATTTTGATTGTGCTGCTAGCTTACTCACCATTTGACAGTTTAGTGTTTTTCTAACATATTTTGTGGTTCTTTTTTAAAGCTGGAAGATGTTAAGGATAAAACTGGAAGATGTTGAATTTCAGGGATGGTTTTCAAAGCAGTTCAATAATTCTTGCATCTTAAATCATTTTGAGATTACATCATATGGTTTCTTTTTGTTTATTTTTCCCTCCCTCAATTTCATATAAGTACATTTATTTATTTTGGTTAGTTTGAATATAACTGGTTCCTTACTGCATTTTAACAACCAAGCACACTATTCTTTTCTCTTTTTTAAAATCAAAATTACTGTTTTTTAAAATTTCAGCTAGCCTTTCCTGAATCCTGATGGAGTACATCACTACTTTCTCCTGTCAGATATTTGCTCCTTTTAAGGTAACCCTCTATCTTCATGTAATTGGTTCTTATCTACTATATATTTGTCTTAAACGTTAAACCCAGACTGATTAGCAATAATGTAAGTGACCTGCTTGGATTGTTCAAGGATAATTTCTTGGATCCTATTTGGACTTTGAAAAACAACTGTAAGCAAAAAAGACACTGTCGATGGCAGTTGGCCCAGCAAAGTTTATATTTTCAAAATCTGACATGTGTCAACCTTACTGTCAAAACAAATAATATTAAGGCCAGACACACTCTCAATGGTTATATGTGCATGACAGGAAGCGAAGTTGGCCATGCTGTTGTCAGGTCTCAGGTGTCCCTTGCAGATCTCTGCTGCAGATAACTGAGACAAAAATTTAGGTGTCCAGTTTAGAAACAATGTAGGACCATTGAACCAGAATTGTAATTTCAGAAAATAGGCACTCAAACATGATGCATCTAGACTTAGTTAGAGCCCTGCTAACCACTATTACTGATGCTTTAGCTAAATGCCGCTGCTACTTTTTTCATCGGGATCTATTCTGCGACTGTTTTATTAATTCTACTAACTGAATTGAAATGTCCCAATAGCATTCCGTTAAGCATGGTTAGGCTGAATAGCAGTTTTACCTTTGCCATCAGTACTCACTGAGTTGTCAGGACAGATAATGCATCACTGATTTTTTTCTTTCAGAAAAAAAGTGCTCATATATGCATAGATCTCTAGAAAAATTGGTCCACACTGACTACAATGGAATGCCTGAAGTGTGTGCTTTTAGAGAATGCCAAATTATCAGAAAACAAATTATTTTTCCTCAAGG
Source organism: Chrysopogon serrulatus (assembly GCA_015844335.1). Taxonomy (NCBI): domain Eukaryota; kingdom Viridiplantae; phylum Streptophyta; class Magnoliopsida; order Poales; family Poaceae; genus Chrysopogon; species Chrysopogon serrulatus. Next base: position 143,185 of record JADLZL010007518.1, on the reverse strand, counting down.
AGCAACATCACTCATTAAGTATGTCAAACATGCTTAATATGACATGTTATTTTTAAGTTCATTGTACTTTCAGTTAGTGAGACCATATAACTGATCTTGGTTGTTGGCTTCCTCCTTTCAGTTACCATTCTTTCTATTCGCTTCTGTTAGGAATATACACAGTTATTACCTCCACCGAACTATATATGTAGTTATATCTCACTGTGGCATGCACTTGTGTACTAATTTAACCCAAGATCATGCTGGATTATTTGTAATCTGCAGTGCAGCTTACTGGTAGCAAGCAGTAGGCAGCTGATCCACTTCCAAAAAGCCAAGGTTTTTCTATTATCACCTCATAAAACACGTGCTGTCTGTCATATTCAGGTGTTCCAAACATCTAACCATATTAGGATCGGATTGTTTTGAGAAATACTAAATGATTAACAACCTTGGTAGTTCAGATTGATGATTTGCAAAACATTTAATATCTATTTTTCTAAGAAGAGCTCCTGCATTTCGGTTTTAGATACTATTTTTGCCTTTCCTGTTGATCTGTTGCAGAGGAAGAATAAGCTGGCTGGATCCATGATCAATGGGGCCTTTCTAAATCATGTTTAGTTTTCTCCCTAGATCATAGCACATATAAGTTCTCAGTGTTATTTTATGGATGGGTTGCAAATGAGTGGTAAGCAGAACCTGCAGGAGTAGTGGCAATAGTCGCATATGTAACTCTTTAACGAGGAAGGAATCGGCGCCTTCTCAGCCACCTGGCTACTGTTCACGTAGGGCCCACCACTGTTCACGTGGGCCCCGTAGGCACAGTTCATTTTTTTTTTTTGCTCAGCTTCTTTTTTTCCTTCCTTTTTAAGCCGGCGCACTGGCGTTCAATCCACCGCACGACCATCGTGTGATTGTCAAGAAAAGTCCTCCGAAGGAATTCACCGTACTAGACTACTCCATGCATCTATCTTGCTGCCGCCGGTAGCAGTCCTATTAGTGCCACCATATTTAAAAGATATTGTCTTGAAAGGCAAAAGGCTATCCAATGCAAAATTCACTGGCTTCTACTATTCCATCGTGGATTTTTCTAATTTTATGTCAGTCGTTCTTAGAGATAGCCTTGAGTAGTTATTACTGTCTTTTACATACAGATGTCGATACCATAAATAAAATACAACCATATACACAGTTTTAGGCCTATTACCGCTACAAACAAACAAAATCATAAAGAATAATTCACCATAATACATAGGCGCGACCACCAACTGCACGCGCGGCATCGCGCGCGTACCCTCCTAGTATATACAAGTACTGAAGCCTGCAGCTGCGAAGAACAAAGACACTGAAGGAAAACCACTCCAGAGACTGAAAACAGCATCCTGTTCCTGTTCCTGTTCCTGTTCTTGCATCTGAATTTAGGGAAGAGACGAAGAAGATGTGCTATAAGGTGGAGTGCAGCAAGTGCGGCAAGTTCACCTGGAATGGCTGCGGCAAGCACGTCGCGGCCGTGTATGAAGGCATCGAGAAGGGGAAGCACTGCAGCTGCAAGCCATGGCCAGACGTTGACACCAAGGCAGCAGAAGGATCTACATCGGCTGCCAAAGAAGGTGAGACGCCAGTTTGCTGAATTTCTCGTCTGTCTGAAGTTCCAATATCACAGGCAGCTAGCTGAACAATTTGCTGAACTTGAACTGTTTGTGGATGGTTTGCAGGTGAAGCAAAAGCTTGAATTCCATGGAAGAGATCCACTAGTTTTGCCGCTATTCGATTGAAGAAGATTTTTACCCTTTTATTACAAAATGATGTTTGCCTCTGTTATCTACCTATCTGCGTCACTGCATGTACTGGTTTCTATAGAAGTCCAATAAAGCAATTTTCAGTTAGTTCAGATTATTGCGTTGCTGAAGACTCCGTGAAGGCTGAGTGCGGTCTCGGGAGAGAGTGACTGTGTGAGGGCCTTCAGAAAAAACTTTGATCGAAGCTTTGTATGCCACCGTTAAGTGCCATACGACATGACTAGAATACCCCTTTTATTATAAAATGCATTGATTGACTAGAATACCCCTTTTATTATAAAATGCATTGATTTGTTCACACGACGATTTTTCTTGTCACTGTTCATCTACAATTTTTTACACAAGTTATAAATTTTTCCTTCAAGGAAATATTGCAGTTTAATTATATATCAATTGGAAATTCTGATTCCAGGTACATGAATATTTACTTTTCTCAGGAAGTCCCAACAGATGCATGAAACGGGGCACAAGCTTCACCAAAGCTACAAGTCTGAAATCATGTACAAGATTTAACTTCAGTCACTCAGTCAGTTTACGAGAACAGAAGGTCGACAACTGAAAACGATGGCCTAGTAAAGACGAGCAAGGTTTTCATGTAGCACTACGCCAAATTACAGGATTATACGACGGTAAGAGTTTACAGACTTATAAACGTTCTTCACTCTAGCAGCTGATCCAACTCATCGAAGTCGTCGTCCTCGTGATTTTGTACTCCTGATTCATCGTTGTCGATTGCCAAGAGTTCATTGCCGCGGGATATATCCTCGTGATATTGTACTCCAGATTCATCATTGTCATTCGCCATGAGCTGATTGCCAGGGGATAATCCTATTCTCTCGTAGAATCCCTCCTTCTGAGCATCCCATTCTTTGATGACTTCATCTATCTTGTCACCCAACAGCTTGTCATTCTGAAGGAGGTGCTTAGCATCTTCAACTTCCACAATTTGGCTTGCCTCTGTCCAGGTGATAGGGGCAAACAAATAGCAGTTGGGTTAGGAAGTTCAGAGTTTTACATAAAGGAGAACAAAATGCACATATCCAACAGTGACAATGGACAGGCACCTGCAAAGGCCAATTCCTTTGCTTCTGCATACTCCTTTGACAATTTCTTGATGCTATCAAGCTCAAACTCAGCACCCTAGAGGAAGACGAAATCAATAGCAGAAGTGTACTTGCATAATGTCTGTATTACAAACAAAAGAAAGGATTGGCAGGATGCCTTTTGTTTTTGTGATGATATAACAAAGCATAATAATCCTTTAATAACATCTTGTGGGAAATAAGAGGAAGCACAGGTCCATTTTACTGAGCTTGTATTGAAACATAAAGCTAAAGAATAATGTTCTGGCATGCGTGTGCAAACCATGGAATGTCATCATCATGCCACTATGATAGGAACAGAATTGAACTTACCAAGTCCATGTGCATATAACTTTCTGCTTGGGTATTCGCAAATAGCCTGTAAACATAAAAGTTACAGGAAAATATCAGCAGGCAATAAATTTAGCCTTTTTTTTCATTGAATTGACAAAATTATAGCCTTGTTTGCAAAGGAAGAAACATGAGTAATAACCTGCACTTTGGAACAACATGCAAGACAGTATGGTGAGGCAAAGGAACTTAAAGTGAAAAATGGTGTCAGTAAATCTGATTTGTTAGGCATGACTGCTTACAGTACTAATAATCACATGAACATCATATTAAAGGACACAGTGATGCAATGTCAGTAATCTTGTTTAGACATCTATTTGTGCAATTTACTCAAAAACAAGAATACTAATGCTAAAGATCACAGTGCAAAAGTTACACGTACTTATCACAGGCAAATTTTACTCGTTTGTTCTGCAATGCAGTCAATTCCCCGACCTGCTTGTCCCCATTGTCATCAGTCAAATTCATGTAGCCAAACAAAAACATGCCCTTATTGAGCATCCTTTTGACAAGTGCAGGCACAAGATGCAGTCCATTTTGTTTAGCCGTAACAACGAAATCTTTCAGTTGCTTGCACTCCTCTGTTTCAACAGAAGAGAATATTTAATGAATTGATGAAGAGTTTCAACATGCATCAGATTGGCTTAAATATATGTGCCTTACCCAGAGACAAATAAATCTTGAACTGTGGTTTGTATGGCTGGCACTCATACAGACAGTAAAGGCAGTAAAGCCCAGCCAATCTTTGGGGCAGTGAACTTTGAGAAGTCAAATGACCTGGTCACACAATTAAGTGGAAAATAGTTCAGCTGTGACTACAAAAAGGATCTATTGGTAAGTGTGGGTTCAGTTCAGGAATATACGCTTCCAGGAAACCAGCACCTACCAATGCAATGCAGAAAGAGGGACTGCATGAACAAACTCGAGTTTGTCTTTGGTCTGCCTTCAAAGATATAAGAAAATTTCTTGGCCATCCACACCCGTTTGAATTCAGCGAGTGACGTACAGTTCTCCTACCAATCAGAAACGCACAGCTGTTAATATTCATCTAAAGTGAATATGTGAATAACACACGGAGAGAATTTGACAGAATTACTTTGGCATAATCAGCTATCAGTTCATCAATGTCCAGCTTGAAAGAAGCAATATCTATATTTACAGGCATGGCCAAACCTGAAACTGTATAAGAAAACTATAGGTCAGTTCATTGTAGATAAAAAAACAAGAAACCGGCATCAGCCAGCAGCACGCAATGGAATTGCAAAATAAAAGAAGCAATTTCAGAAACCAATAAACTGAGAAGGCCACGGTGGTAAAACTCTGCAAAATCCTTGTGTTGGCTTAACTTAACGGGGCAATAGAATGTTCAGTGTTTGAGCAAAGGTTGACACAGCGAACAAATTGCTGGAGAATCACAAGGGAAGGGCAGAATGGGGGGCGATAAACGCTGACGGAACTTACGCTACGAGCCTGGATGAATGGACGGAGGACGAGAGGAGCCAGGCCGGGCCGCAACTGGTGAGCGGAGGCGGAGCCACGCAAGTGCGGCGTTTCCTCCAGGGCTTTCTTGACTGGATTCTTAGTGCCGCCGACCTGGCGGCTGGCGGGGAAGGCGGTCGGCGGCAGTCGCCCGAGGCTCCAAGTCTCGCACGGCACCAAAATCCAGGCGGCGCCGCTGGCTGGCCAGCTGGGTGGCGTCGGCAGGCCGCAATCAGGCAGGCAGGCACCGGTAGGCAGCAACGGCAGGCGTGCGGCGGTGCGGGCGTGGCGGGTAAAGGCCGCGCGCTTCCTGCGTGCGAAAAGTGCGAGGGACGGAGCCACGGAGGGAGACGGACAGTAGCGAGTCGGGAGGGATAGGTTTTCTGTTGCCTGGGCCTTCGTTATTGGGCTGAAATTACATATGGGTATGTGGTGTTAATGGGCCAACAACTAGGGCCTGGGCCGCAGATCCGCCCCTACTAACAAAATCTCAAATATCCCTCAAAAAAAAAAAAATCTCAAATATTGCCTAAAAAACAAAATCTCAAATATTTGATTTGATTTGACCTACAACCCACTATCCTCCGGCCAAAATACATTAAACATTTTTTACTCCTCCCGTATGCATATCTGTGTATGATACATACTATTTTTTTAGGTACGATACATACTAGCGTCTTTGTAATATATTTTGGCCAGGATATTGGGGTACTTCATACGAGAGAATTACCGCCCTGTAAAACTCACTTATTCTTTCTCTAGCTTTGAAAACTTTAAAATTTCTTGTATGACCCTATGTTCGAATTTCAGTTCCCTACTAGTAGAAAGCCGCGCGCCCGCGCGGCTGCAGGGAGAACGTGGAAGATTTGATAATATACATATAAGGCAGATATAGATTACATAAATGTAACATTGGGCCAAGGCCTTGACACAATATATAATTATTACTGGCTCTTTATAGACAATCTTTATAGACAATAGTCGTGGTGGGAGAGATGGTCTCCTCAGCACAAAATATATCATTGTCCATGGAGATCTATTTGCTTGATGAATCTGCATGTACAGTTTAGAAACGCAAGCACACAGTAATCCATCACAGTGCCCTTGCATGGAAGAAAATGTATTAGGTCTAGAAAACCTAAACGTTGAGTATGTGTTTTGTGTCCTGGATGTTTCCAATTTATACTTATTCGAGGGTATGGACAAAGTACTTGTGTATGAAGGAATCATTATGTCACTAAAGGAAGCAAATTGTAATTCCATGATTATGGGGTGATGGCCTAGAAATTAAACATACTTTTTTTCTTTCCCTAAGCTAGCAAACATCTACATACATCAGGGAAAATGTAATAATTTATAAACATGGCCATCGGAACCTACATTTGAGCAACAAATGTCAAGTAAAAATTAATTCCATGGTAACAGTATAAACGAAATGAATTTTTTAATCATTAAGAAAGGCCAAGGTAACACTGTTTTTACAAAGCAACCAAGCTAACACTCAAAAATGGAAAATGCGTGGGATAGAATGATGATAACTGATAGGAACTTGCATCTCCATGATTGAGAACTGAAAGTGAAAATAGACGGTCTTTTACTCCCAATGTTTTCAGGTCGACTGGTCGATCCTGGTCGCCATGGGACCGACCGGACGACTAATCGTGATTAGTCGTCGACCAGGCCGATTAGTCGAGCCTAGTCACTGTAGCAGATATACTCAGATAAGACCTTCGATGGAGAACCAAGGACAGCACAAGAGGAGGCGGCCGTAGGGGAGGAAGAAGAGGAGGCGTACCGGGCGTGGCTGCGTGGGAGAGCTTCGCTGCCGCCGCCGCTCAGGTGAGCTGCGCACGCCGCCGCCGCTCAGGTGAGCTTCGGCCTCGCCGCCGCGTGGACGAGCTGCGACCCCGACGGCGCGCCTGCGAGCTCCAGCCACGGCGCACCAAGGCACCAAGTAGGAGTCGCCCCGCCGGCGCGCCTGCGAGCTCCAGCCACGGCGCGCCTGCGAGCTCCAGCCCGCCGGCACCAAGCAGGAGTCGCGCGCAGGAGGAGGAGGGCGGCGTCGCGCTCGCCCCCTCGTGCGCGATGCGGTGGAAGAAGTGCGGCCGCCGTCGGTACTCCCCTGCCCGCCTCCTGTAACCCTAAACACTAACAGGCCAAAGACTTAAAGCCCACGGCCCACTTAGAACCGGCCCAAAAAGACAGCAGCCTGGTCGTCCATCTTACCTGGTCGGACGATTAATCGCGATTTATCGACGATTAATCGGACGACCAGTTTTCTGGTCGAACATATCGAGTCGAACCTCCTAATCGAATCCCTGGGGCGACCTGGACGATTAATCACGATTAATCGGACGACCTAAAAACATTGTTTACTCTATATCGATGACTGACTCTATGTACTCTGACCTTTGCTATCTGTTATCTTTATCTATGTATGTATCATATCATGCAAAAGAAAAAGATATTTAAATTAAATGCAAGGAAAATGAAGCGCCTAAAAATAACCTGTAGCCTACCTGGTGGGATTGCTGCAGGCTGACTTGGATGAGCACATAGTTGAGATATGTAGCAAAATTAGATTCTGATCTATGGCAGTACTGCAGGTGACCCAACTCCATAACAGGCTGCAAAGGGACAACCTGTGTGACGTAGAAGATAAAAATTAATAAGTAGAGGTAGAGCAAACCCAGAATTCTCTCCAAGAAGGGAACAAACATTATTAGGTACATGGTAGTATCATGTTGTGGGTCAAGCCTTCAAGGGATCATTGTATTTTTATTACAAATGCATGACATGATCCTTTTTGGCTGCCTAGCCCCCATCACCCAGTCACAAAACAGGAGAAAACTAATTAGGTCTTGAAAACCAATACCTTTTGTATATGGTATTAAACTGAAATCCAGGAAGACTCAAGCTGACCTATAATAGCACATAGCTTACATTTTATTTGAAGAATGCAGTAGTCGGTATACCAGGTAACTAATGTACAAAACTAAAGGAAGGCATACATCAACCCACATATCACATGAAATCATTATAAAATATGAAATGTGAAAACTGATTCAGATATATCAGATTCCAGTTCATAGTGCACAAACCAAATAGAAATTTTGCTCTGCTCCACAAAACAGGGGGCAGGCGGGAAATATTCCAGCTATATATGAAGGAGAAATGCCAGCTAAAAATGTTCTTATATGTATGTATGTATTTATGGCAGAAGCCAGCAGCCACCACTGGCGAGCTGTATATGGATACAGAAGCCAGACGACCAACACTACCCAAAAAACCTTCTGTGGTCGACAAAACAGCTGGCAAGCCAAATAACACTAGAATAGGAAGCACCAGCTGCAAGGCAGACATTTGCAAACTAAAGAGAATCAGAATCAGATAGGCACCTGCTAAAAGTAGCACCATTCAGCAGGCTGAACACCAAGTACTCTGAAAGCAAAATAATTCCCAAGATGGTAGTTGATAAGACTATTGGAACAACTTGGAGTTGCATTATAGTAAACCAGAATAAAATTTCGTAAACATTGCAAACACTGCAGAAGGAACAATCCTGCAAGTACAAATAGATGTAACTTCAGTTATAGGCATGAAAAAAGAGGTGACCAAATAACTCAAATACAAGCTTAACATAAATGCCACATAGATTAAGTTTTACAAAAATATGGACGAAGGTACATGGACATGCACAGAAAGCCTGCTTATGAGTTTGCATATCAATTCTTTTGCAGAGAGGACATATAGGGAAAAAAGCACTAAAAAAATGAACACAATACAGGCAAACTATTGCCAGTTACACCAACAGTTTATTTTGAGTTGCGGCAATAGTTAACTAAGGCATATTCATTTATGATATGAGGCAACCCTGCATAAAACTTTTAACTAAATTATTTTTGTTCAGAAGTGGAAAGGAAAAAATACCTTTGGGTTGCATCCATGGCTAACAACTGGAGCCTCAAACAGGTCCAATGGAGCATTTCTTTCCTAGTTCTGATATGTTGGGGGAATACACCAAAAAAATTGATTTTGTATTGTAGGACCAAATTAATTAATATACTCTTATAGCAATGTAAATATTGTTTGGTGGTAAGAAGTTTTTGGAATGTGATGCACATCCCTAGTGTGCTTTAATTAGATAAGCTATACCAAGATGAGTAAATGGTCACACAAGCACTTTATCAATAAATCTTAGAGTCAGTGAACCATTGGGCTAGAGGTAGCAAAAGAGAAAAAGGCTCTTGCTTCATACAACCAACAACGAAGATAAACAAAGATTATGCAGCAACACGGTACAAAAGGATCAACTAAATTAATATATAGCTAAAACAAAATAATTCTAAGAACTGTTTTAAACAATATCTTTCTTCGAAGTTCAGCATATCTCTATTCCAAGATGCAGATCGGAGTACATACACGAAGAAAAAACTTTGTAGCACCTCACCTGTGCTTTTGTTGCGAATCAGGAAGATCGAAGAAGGAAAGATAGCGCAAAAATTTCGCAGCAGTATCTGTCTTTACCAAGTAATTGATGGTTTGTAGAATTCTTATAATTCAAGATTTATTGATGGAAACAAAAGTAGAGCCGTATAATCATTAGATTGGAAGCCCAATCACCTATCAAATATCAATCTGCACGCTTTATTCAGCAGGGCTCGAATTTCCGTTGGAAGCTACAATACGCCTATTCACTGCACTACAAGGAGTAAATAAATTAGTGGCAAAATTGGTAGGCAGGAACGGTGTAAATAAAATTGGGCTAGCATTGTAAGAGGACCTATAATTTCGATCGTGGAGCCGATAAGCTTGTAAGCAGTCACTGCAACATACATGAAACATTAGTAATACAGACAACATAATTATTGCCAGGTTTATGAACTAATACATCAATTTCTTGTCAATTTCTTTGTTAGCATCTAGATAGACAAAAAGGCAGTGGGTTCTCATTTACATGTTTCTGATCTAAAAAAGTTTGCAAATGATGGACACCTGCTTTCAGTTAATCTCATACAGAATAGCAGCTAGTTCAACCAACGCAGTCTCATCAACCCAGGTGCCACGTGAAAGAACATCCAATGCGAAAATACTAAAAAAATGCAATGAAACAGAATAGCAAAGCAACGCAGACCTTGGATGGGATGGGAATATAATCAATGGGAATATAATCAACAAGGAGATCCAAACTGCTGCTGCACAATATGGGTAAGAAGATTGCCTTGGCTGTAAATTAATCAAAGAAAGAAATATTAAATACTCAATTTTGTATCATTATTGTTGTCACTGTGGACAGGTAGCAATTTCCTTGGAACATGGAAGCAAAGAGAGGGAAAAAATACTAAAAAACTTTATGAATGAGCTATATACATGACTGCTATTTAAATTAGGACATGATAAGGTGCAATCAAATTGTTAAGAGCATATACAAGCTTTAGTTTTCTAAGGAGCATGAATTCTCTATCTTTGTTCCTGAAATCAGATTTTGTGACAAGCAAAACTTATTTCCAAAAATGGGTAAACTTTCTGTGATGATGGAGTGTCTAAGAAACTAAGATTTGTTATGGAATTGAAAACTTGATAAACAGATATATAGTAAATATTGTTGGTATGATATACCTCTTATGATGGCATCAATCACCCTTTCCTTCCAAGTCACTGAGGCACTCATTAGATTAGGTCAGTAATCAAATGAAAACAATGACGAGAAAATAATCATTGAAGTACATATATATATATGGATAATCATTGAAGTACATATATATATGGATACATGATTATCCAACATTCAGTTTTATTATTGGAATAATGTAATCTAACATCTAAGAAGGCCAGAGCAAGAGGATACCTCACCAAAACAATGAATTGAACTTGAGAAGATGTCCTCCCTAGGACTGAAAGTATTCTCCCCTGGATGAGCAAGGGAGCTCAACTTAGAAAATATAGGCATATCATAATTGGCTTTAAAAACATGTTGAGGCAATAGATCTGTATTGATTTAAACATGCTCTTTTGTTAGGTACATGATAGACCAAAAGTAGTTAAAAGCATGCAAGGCTGAGGGGTCACCACAAACAAAAAAAAAAATCATTACAGTAATCAGGCCTTTGCAAAATCCTCTGCATCTTGTTGCCTTCGCCACTGGGTTGGATAAGATGCCTGTAGTGGCCTGGACATGGATGCTTTTGGTACAGAACTGCAGACCGCCACCATCAATGCAGTATGCCGAAACGGAGAGCACATGCAGCAGAACTGCAAGGATGAGAAAGAACACAAACAACAGAGCTGCAAGGATGAGGATTATACATAAGAAGCCTAAGTAGCTGACTCGAATAGAATAGAGGCCACCACTATTAATCTTGCATTGAAATAACTGAAACTAAATTAGTATGCAACAAACTGAATCTTCTTTCAGCAGCGTTTTCTTAAAAAATGGAATTGCTTTGGATGTCTATCGCAAAGTTGTTCATCCTAATTACCGGAACCACTCATGTATGCTGCTGGGCTGGCCAGATTTCATTGGCCCAATGGTAAACTCACTAACAGTTTGAGGAGTTGGTAGGATAGAATCCATACCACAGCACGCCAATTGTCCAGTAAAGATGAAATGAGTCGTTGATGTAGGCGGCGACCTGCACAATGAGGAGGGGAAAGGCAACATTAGTTACAAACTAAGGATATGGCGTCGCGATTGTTCTAAACGACCCGAGGCAGCCTGATGCTGCCATCGTGAAAAGCATGTATTTTTATCTTGGAGATGGTGTTGCATTTACCACGGCGACAAGGCCACTGGTTGTCACGCTTAACCAAGAGAGACAATGTTGGTTCCTAGAAAGGAGCAGAGAATTTTATAAATTAAATGCTCTTTATATACATGCAACTGAGTTAGCGAAGGTAAACTAACAAAACATTTTTCTGATATGATGGTTATTTTAGCAAGTGCCGAAGAAAAGAGCTGTTTCATAACATCATTAAACGTACCTTTAGAACGCTAGAGCAGCAGAGAAGAAAGATAAGCTGTTGCACCTGTAAGTAACCTAAAAAACAGCAATCACATTTGTAACATGAGCAAGGATTAAACTAAGGATTGACACAGAAGCCTCTATTTCTTAAGGCAGGAAGGAAAACCTTCAGATACAGTCCAAACAGAGCACTTGAGTCATCATATCAGTATTCCACAATTTATTCAGATCCATCTACATTTTTTTTTTTGGAAAAAAGCAACATAGACAAGCTCACCATAATAGAATAGATAAATGGCTGGCTAGTCATCTCAGATTTTTTTTTTGAAATGTAACCATCTCAGATTTTAATTTGCTGGAAATGAAAATGGCACTAATGGGCCAGATAAATATCTTTGCATCTATGTTTGTAGCAGCTTGGAAATTACCAAGGACATCAATTGCGTAAATCAGATAGGAATTCAGTAGTAAGCATACTTTTAGAGACCCAAAAATCCTCTTAAAAAGATAAGCAATGATATTCATGTCATCAATAATCACTTTTTGTTTATGAATCCTCCATATAAATTCCACCGTTATGTTTCCTGTTCTATGCTTGTAAAATGGAGAAGCAATAGAATTAATAAATGAATGACAATAATCGAAGAGAAATTGTCATACATTTTATGTTATATGATATAATTACCTTCCTTGACATCCCAAAAACCTTCAATTCCCTCTGTGGCCCCTAAGATGAAGTAATTTTACCAAGGGAAACTAAATATCTATAACCCAACTCCAAAGATACAGTTCAGGTACGTAATAGGTGGATTATGTTTAAATGAAAGAACTATATTGTGAATCTGCTAGAACAGACATAATCTATTAAACAATAGCTAGAAAATATTTCAAGAAGTTTAGACCTGTTTAAGCCGGCTGTACTAATGTGCCCAATTCTAGAGAAGGGAATCAGAATGTGTCCCATTGATTGCATTAGCTTATACAATTGTTGTCATATCATACAGACTTGCGGAAAAAGAAATTCAAAGTGTCTGGCACATAAGTAAAATTAAGTCCACATATTGGAAGGTCTGGAAGAGTACGTAAGGGCTGTAAGGTTAATTGACATTGCTGGAGACAGCTCGCTAGGTAACTTGTGGAAAGTCTCCCCTAATTTCGTGGTGATGGTTTAATTGGAAATGTATAAAAAAGGATGTAAGGAGCATTTTGTTGGTCGACTACAACCTAAAAACATTTATATGCAGAAGGTAAATAGGAATGGGCACTGTGCTCACCTGTATATATATCTGCAAGAGGCACCTGCAATTAACACATCAATTTCTCAGCGCAAAGAAACCTGCGCAGAAATCATAAATCAGTAAGCTAAAACTGGAATATGCTAATAACAGTGGATAATGGGGGTGAGGAGATTTATCGCAATCAGATGCCAAGTGCCTTGCGTACGAAGCTATTGTTTAAAGTCGGAAGCAATAATTCGAGAAAGAAAAAAAGGAAACACAAAGCTATAACCAGAGAGAGAACATAGCAGGACATTGGCCCTTGGTTTGACAGTAGTTACGCCGCTGCAGTTTGCTAGAAGTGTGCCTCCCTGAACAGGAACCATTTACAAAGTGGTTCACCACCAATCTGACCTCAAATTCGTGAGCCTCTAGGGCCTCTGAACATAATGGCCTGACAATTGAAATACGAATTAACTTCCATGTTGAAAGATAGTGATGTGCGCTCGCAGCGTTGTATGTGGCTAGATAATGACCTAAAACTCGAGTTTGTTTAGTAATTTTTTTGTCTAACAAAAGGATCAACAGATAACTACTAAGTACATTTTGCAGAAATGGTGATTATATAAGAGTTCAGAGATATTATCATGTATAGGCTGCTAACTGGCACCATTTTTTTTTATCATAGATAATGCTTACAATGGAATGATTGCTGAACAAAAAGGAAAATATATTGTAACTAACTTGCTTGTTAGAGCCATTTTACACACCTGAATTTGAGACCAACCAGGATATGCTGTGGGGGGTTAGTAGGTTTACTCCGCTGATTCTAGAACAAGAAAGATAAGGTACGAGGGTGCCAGTAGTTACTCTTTTAGTTCTAGATTTTTTTTTGAGATAGCTACAGTTGCAGATCTACCATACAAACCTGTATTGCTGACGTTCTTTGAGATTTAGACCTAGTAACCACATCTCCCTTTCCCATTGTTTATTTCTTACCTCTATCCTTATGTTCCTTCTGCCTTTTATTTTCTTCTCCCAAAAGGACAGAGCTTTCATCTTCGAAGCAAAAGAGGCAATATCTTAGGGTCGATGTACATAAGCAACAAAAACAAACTCCATTAAAAAAATCGGTTAATTAGAACCCCAAGGGCCTCAAATTTGTTATTTCTTTGAGTAAATAGTAATGACTGAAAAATAGTGGAGAATCACAAACTGGAGAACACATGACATTGAGAATATGAAGGATCAAACACTCATCATGATCTGTCCCCAATCTAGATATTACCTGAAAATTTGCTCCCTTCAACAAAAAACGCTGCAATAGCTTCTAACTCGCAACTTCTTCGGGGATAGAGCCTGTGAAGGCATTGAAGGACAGATTCAGCGTCTAAACCTCGCGGAAAAAAGTGAATGATAAATCCTAAATTTTAACACCATTATAAGAGAAGTGTGTATTCAAGCATCAAGAACAACAATAATGGTTTGGGAGGTAGATAGCCAGATATAATGGGAAAGACCTATGGCAGCCTATTTTTTATAATTAACAGTTCACTTATTCACCATTTATTTATAATAAAATAAAGATGACATTGATCATTGTAGTGTAGTGATTCAAATAATCTTGTCATCCCAATTGATTTCATATGGAGCATATTTGATCGTTATCCCCATAGTAGAATTGATTAAACAATTATCATGATAGCATAGCATAAAAATAGGGATAGAAGAAAGAAGTGTTTAGGAGCAACTGGGCAATGATGGAGGCAATGAGTATGTAGATGAACCTTTGACATGGATTTTAGATGGTAGGGAATGTGCACTGCATTTTGGTGTTTATGACCATTTTATCCAAGGATCCATGCAGATATAACATAAAAATACCAATATTCACTGAATAGAAGCAGAAGATCCTTTCTTTTCAGCTAGCCATGATAGCAAAATGCGATATCTCGATGCATGAGCAGGCTTCAATCTGTCGGTATGACGTACCTGAAGAGATGTAGCCTCGTTAAGGTAGATACAGAGATATGTTTATTTCAGATATATATTCCTGCAGGGAAGAAGGCCAAAAGAAATGGTAGCATGAAATTGTTGGATACATAAATAGCAAGGTAATTTTATGTATGTACATCATACTAATGCAGACCGTAGCCAATACTTTGTATGATCTCATGGTTGTTTTGAAAAGTGTGGATACTCAATAAACTCACTGATGGTTTGGAAAATCTGGACAAATATAAAGAACAAAGAAAGTAACGAACAATACAGTTTTCCAACTTTAACTACTGATCAGCAAGGATTATAGGCACTAAGTAGGGGACTGTACCTGAGACCACTTATAGGCCATGAATATAAACCAACACATCTAACAACTTATGTACGCCCATGAACATTTTTCTCTATCATAAACCTTTTGAAACAATATCTCCTGGCTGGCAAACATCATAGATATTAGGGTCAGATGATACATTACTCCATTAAGAATTAGGAACCTGAAAGGAGATGTATGAAACAAATTAAGGCTAAAATTAAGGCTGGAGTGACCTACAACTTTACTAAACAATAGTGGTGAAGATGGCCACC
The DNA here is from genome assembly GCA_015844335.1 of Chrysopogon serrulatus. Taxonomy (NCBI): domain Eukaryota; kingdom Viridiplantae; phylum Streptophyta; class Magnoliopsida; order Poales; family Poaceae; genus Chrysopogon; species Chrysopogon serrulatus. Next base: position 127,730 of record JADLZL010007518.1, on the reverse strand, counting down.
TAACTGGTATGAACTGGATTGAATACTGCATAGATGGCTTTTTAACCAAAGGTTTAAAAAATTGTTGCAGCAAATCAATGTCAAATCACCTTCAGGATACTACTGAACATGCATAAGGTTACATTTGAACACCAGAAAAATTGCAATTGTACGTTGCCATTATAGCTGGTTGAACAGCACACTATGTAAACATACTGTTGTATCTTTGGTCTTTGAACAAATGTAATAGGCAAGTGAAGTCCTCAAAATAAGCAAATCATTACGAAATCATGATTCAATAATGAAAGACAGATGGACATAAATATCATGTGCGTGTTTTGTGTGCCTGTAGACGATACAAATGTAGCTAATTTCACTCTATAGGCAGAGATAGAAAAATCACTTTAACTGTGCCAAAGATAATGAGCAGCACCTAAGCAAACCCTACAGCAATTGAAACTTTGATTCCTTCTGCTCCAGAAAATCACACAAAAAAAAAGGTCAGTTTTCTCTCCCAACCTGTATCTGCTAACTGGAACCAGTAAATTTGTGTTCATACACGACTGAAAAGCATTGCTTCATAAACAGAATTAACTTTTTGAAATCAGCAGATGAAAATAGGAATTGTATGTTTTAATTAAGGTCAGTTGTGGCCATGATGCCATGTTAAGCCAATAAAGGTTAGAAATCTGGGAACATTGAAAATAGCAGTATGAACATTTGGACTCATGAAGAGGTTCAATGTAACTTTGATTTAAAATTATGGGGAGAGAAAACAAAGTAAATGGAGAGAGGTGGCCTGCTTTCACCTGATTACTTAATTCTCACTAAGTCCATTACCCTCTATTCTACCACTGGCCATGAACCTGAATCTGAAACATATATCATAGGTAGTTGAATTGTAGAGCAAGAGTACTCGCCTCGATGGGTAGATTCCAAAGCTAATGTAATGATCCTTGTAACATGTATTCATACTTGCTAAATGAATAAAGGAGAATAAAGTTAGTCCTCTTAGATCATAGCCTGTGAAAACAAAACAAAAGCAAAGACGCGATGTTAATAATTTACCCGCATAAAAAAGTATAATAATGAACTTCCAAAGCAAGAAAACAATGACCTTTGTTGTTTTTTTTCTTCAGTCTTCCATGTATTCCACTTGATTTAGAAGAACAGAAATGCAAATATAATTGTACTAAAATGTCAAAGAACAATAAGAACCAAAAAAGCGGTCGCAGATAAGCAAAGTTTTGGATAGTGTAATCTTTGGGAATAGGACATGTGCTCAGACATCAGAAGCAATGATAATAGGCAATAATCAAAAGCTATCACTTCACACGTAATAAATAGAAGCTCAGATTGCACAATGACATCATCATTGGCATCACAAGCAATGATCATAAGCGGCGAAGCCGAAGAAAAAAAAAGAAGAAGCTGGACATGATTCCGCCTCCAAAGAAATCCGCTCATAGGAATCAAATTAGCTTCTGCAAGATTAATTAGCTTCTGCGAGAATCAAATGAGCCAAATCTTAACCGTCAAGTGGCCTAATCAGATGGGCCACCTAATTCTAAACGACGTGGACCCTGGTTCCTTTGAGGAGCCTGGGCAACTTTAATATCTTAAATTAAATAGAAATGACCAACTGACCATTGCCGTAATTAACAGGTAGAAAGAGATGGCAAAAATAGAATCAATATTGCTCGTAATCATTGGCTGCATTGCCTCGATTCTGATAAAAAAAGAAAGAGATATAAAATGTGCAAAGATAGCTCATGATAATCATATCAAACGCTAAACAGAATATTTATGATGTAATCATCACAGCAGCAGCCCATTCCCTCAAATAAAAATATATCAAGACAAAAATACGCTCATCATTGCAGGTGACCAAGATCAAAACAGCAGACCAACAATTATGAGGGATGCACACTAAGGAATCAAACACATATCACTGATATGGTCACGTGCTCAGATGTATGGTGCAATAATTTTCTTCTCCAGTTGAAACAAGCAGGCCAGACCTACGAACGCAAAACAAATGGAGTATAACCACAGAGATTGATAAGAAAAATAAAGGAAAAACAATATATCTACGGTGAAAGCGACCTTGCCTTGCTCATTTCCGTCGTCCGACCAAGATCGACCCAAATCTCACGTGCAGCAAAAAATCATGGGAGGAGGAGAAGAAGAGGGTCAGTTACCGTCGGATCCAGCCGTCGAGCCTCGTCGCCGCCGTTGTATTGGCACCTAGGGTTTCGTCGAGCAGAGGAGCACAAGCTCACCAATGAGTAGACGCTTCGGGAGCAAGCACGGAGGATGGAGCACGGAGGATGGGGGACAGGGGGAGGGGGCCGCGGAGCCCCCCGCCAACTGCCTTGGGCCCAGGCTGCGGGGCGCCGTTGCCTCGCATCCGCCGCCGCCGCCTCGCGCCCACCGCCGGGAGCCGCGCCCGGCGGGAGAGGAGGAGATGGAAAGGGAAAGGGAGATGGAGAGGTGGGGGAGAGACAGGGAGAGGGGCGGGAAGGTGGGAGGCGGGGTCGGCGTCGCCCCGCGTCGGTGCCGGGAGGGTCTGGGTCGGGGTCGGGAGGGAGAGAGGACGGGAGGAGGGAGGCGTTGCTCTTCTCTTTTTTTTTTGGAGTTGGGAGAAGCTGCAAGGGGCAGAGTATATATTTGGCTGGGCGAATTCAGAGCAGAAGCCGAAGAAAAAACAAGAAGAAGCTGGACCTGATTCGGCTTCCGGCAAAATCTGCTCATAGCAATCAAATCAGCTTCTACAAGATTAATTAGCTTATATAGAATCAGAGGAGCCAAATCTTAGCCATCAAAGGGCCTAATCGGAGGGCCCACCGAATTCTAAGCGGCGTGGACACGGGTTCTTTTTAGGAGCTTGGCCAGCTTTAATATCTTAAATTAATAAATATAGGACGCTATCCTCAGTTTTGAACCCTGACACCGCTAAGTGCCATACGACATGACTAGAATACCCCTGTTATAAAAATACACGGATTCCTTCTATGACACTGCTTCATGTGATGTTTGAAAATGCATTGATTTCTGCTTTATTTGAACATTAAAATGCATCCACGTTATAATAATGTGATTAAAATTTGCAAATAGTTTTGTTTTGCTAATATGTATTATTTAAGCATTGCAATTCATCCATATTATACAATTATGGTTAAAAATTCCCCCAAAAATGTATTGTTGGCTCCATTAGTGTCTACCTACGCCTACGTGGCCGTGCATGCACGCACAGCGACGGCGGCGCACGTATAACGAATTAACGATACGCGCGTACATTTTTTTTCTCCCATGATGGATATTTTCTCTGCTCTTCGAGGCCGGCGTCCGTCTGTCACCCCTCGATGAGCGAGCCTATGACGCCGGCGATGAGCGCGGTGGGGTCGCCGAGCACCGCGGAGATGACCACCTGCGCGGCGAACCCGGCGATCTCGCAGCACCGCTTCACCTTGCCCTTCTTCCTGCCGCCCCAGTACGAGTACCCTCCTCCCCCACGCCCGTGGCTGCTCTTGGCCGCGCCCCTGATCGCCGGCACCCTGTACCCGCCGCTCCCGGGCACCACCATCCCGCCGTCGTACACGTTCGCGCCGCCGCCCTTGTGCCGCCCGACGCCGTGCCAGCTCTCGACGAGCATGTCCATGACGCACGCCACGTGGAGGCTGTAGCACTTGCACTGGCTCCGGTAGCTCCAGCTGCGCCCGCGGTGGCCGCACCGGTGGCACGGCGGCACGCCGGCGGCCCGGGAGTCCGGGTGCAGGTACAGCCGGACGCCGCCGCCGGCGTCCAGCGCGTGCGGCAGCGCGGCGCAGCACGGGTGCAGGTCGAACCCGCAGGCGCGGCAGTGGTAGACGTAGCCGCCCACGTCGCGGCCGCACGCGTTGCAGTACCGGGCCCCCGCCCGCCCGGCGCTCGCGCCAGGAAGACGAACGCGCAGCGAGGGTAGAACGGGTGACGCAGCGGCGGCGGCGGCGGTGACGCCGGCAGCGCGCAGCGCACTGCCGGTGCAGGTCGTGGTCGCAGCCCGGGTACGGGCAGCGGAAGCGCGCCCCGATGCCCACCTCGCGGCACCCGTCGCACCGGAACGGCGTCTCCGCGTGCACCAGCCGGAGACGGTGCTGCGGGTGGCTGAAGTGCGCCACCTCGCCGTACCTCATCGCCGGCCGCCGGCGCTGATGATGCTACTGCCAGTGGCTGCTGCACTGCTGTTCAGAGTGTTTAGAGGTGTGTATGTGTGTGCGAGAGAGAAAGAGGGCAGGAGGCAAAGGTTTATAAAGGAGATAATGGAATGGTCGTTGGATTGGGTGGTTTTGGTTTGGTTCTAGGCTTGGACAAGAAGGGTGTCGAGGAATAGAGTTGAATGGAATATATTCTTGTACGTGTCATTCGAATTTTGTGGGATTTTGGGTGTTTGCGTTTATTGTAGTTCTTGGATTGGATTGGGAGTATATATGATCATGATCATGATCATGCATGGTCCATGTGTTTGTTTAAAATGGATCATTGACGTCAAAAATTCCCTTTACGGAACAAGACCATATTGGCATGCATGAATTGGGTGAAATCGCAACTTGATCTGTAAAACTTCCTTGTTTGTTGTCACCCAAAAAGAAAATCTGAATAGTGAGTGCCATGATATTTGCTTGTCACAGGGCATCTCAAGCTGTGGTGTGTTGGTGCAGGCATCTGTTCTTCCCCCTCGTCCTCCCACGTCAAATTGTTCAGGTTCTTCTCTTAACTAACCCAGCTATCTCCTTGGTGAACGATCATCTTGCCTTCATGATGGAGGCCGAGCAGAGGATAAGAGCGCACAAATTCCCAATCCAATATAAGATTGGAATTGGAATGTCCCCATCTGACTGAAAAAAAACCTGTAGTCATCAGGGATTAATTTCAGTGCAGCGAGAATCGCTTGCGCGAGCAGGCAGGAATTTAGCGAGGAATGTTTGTATGGAGGAAAATATCTGAAACAATTATTGGGACACCATCAGCCTGTTGAAATTCTTGGGGATATTCTTCAGTTGAAGCCATGAAATCTATACTTAGGTTTTTCAAGTCGGTGTCAGTTGTGTGTCACCCATTGTGCCCAACATAGTGCCAAAAGTCTAACATTTTTTTTGTACATGAACTAGATGTTACTGCAGTCCCGTGTTCATGTGCAGAAACCAAATAGAGTTCTGAACAAAAACCTTCCAGTTGGAGAAGCATAGACTGATAGACATTTCTGATGGTTCAGTGTCAAGTTGTCGACTCTGCATTGGCCACTTCTGATGAAAAAGTTGGGAACCCGGAGCATCCGAACATCCCCTGGATACTCTACTGTCGTGTTAAAACTTCTTATGAGACTTCATGGTGCTCATCGACCAAGATTAAGCAAGGAATTGGTTCTGGGGACTGGAATATTGCCCCCATCCGTCTGTATGTCAGAAAGTGAAGGAAAAAGAGCAATGCTATGCAGTAATAATGCACTGAGGCCGAAATTATGGAGCACAGAGAACATTGCAAAGCAGGTAGTCTCATAGCTACCTAGGGCACTTATTGGTTGATATCGCTGCTTTATCCTGATTCTCAGTTCTTTCCCAAAAGCAAGACCCCAATGGCCAACCTGAGAATGAGTGACTCCTTTCTTGCAGGGACCAAGGTTGAGGAGAATGTGTTCTGCAGGGTTCACTCCCAGCTCTGATAGATGAGTGCGGCACAGCATATAGCCATGGCGCCTTTCGGAAAAAAAGAAGAAGCAGCAGCATATGGCCATGGCGGTGCCGGTTCGGATCATGGCATGCGTCGAAATGGAGTGGTTGGGTTTGTTTAGCAGGAAATGGCAAGTAGAGATGGGAAAAAGTTGCAATTGTAGCGTTTCGTTTGTATTTGGCAAATATTGTCCAATCGTGGCCCAACTAGGCTCAAAAGATTCGTCTCGTGATTTACAACAAAACTGTATAATTAGTTAATTTTTTCAGTAACATTTAATGCTCCATATATGCGGGTAAAAATTGATGTGATGGAGAGAGAGTGAAAAAAGTTGGAAATCAAACACAAACCGAACAAGGCCTAGTTTTACACTATGGTTAAGAATCCAGAGAGAGAGAGAGAGAGAGAGAGAGAGAGAGAGAAGGAAGACAAGAAAAAGGGCGTGTCAATTGCAGGAAATGCAGCCATGGCCAATCCTGTACATACAAGCTACAGACAAGTAAGCACTCCATTTACATGGTCTTTTGCCCTTGCGTCATTGCTGGATTAACTTGCTGTCTGTGAGGGCGTTTGCTCTTTCTTGTCGACAACTCTTCTGCAACGCTCCTTCCACAGGTTCCAGACGGTGTAGTTGACACCTTGTGCACGCTTTCTGTCTGTCCCCAAGTTTGCCCAGCACCGGAGCTTTGTTTTTGTGCTTGGTGTGGTTTAAGTGTGAAGGGCAACACCAACGCAGGTACTACTAATAGTGGTCTCAGTTTAAAATTCATGTTACACGCAGGTTTGGATGAGTTGAGGCACATGGTCTTCCAACGCAAATCAGTGAAGCTGCTAGACTTCTGATTCCATCAGTCCCTCCCAGCACACAAAAGTACATGTTGCTTTTCTATTCTCTACCTTGCTTTTTCATTCTAAACCTTTGGACCACGCGTTTTCTATCTTGAGGCACCGGTGACCTCTGCAGGTCACTCTGACAGTCTGCAAGCCACCGCTTTTGTTTCAGAATTCATCCGAGCCTAGCTGTCACATTGAGGCATATGCACACCGTGGAGCGTTGGGGCTGCTCTAAGACCATCTGCACTGCACACGCTACCCCGTCCGTTACACCATCCTCACAAGCATTTAGCGCACCAGATGAGCTGCACTGGGTACGGCAACTGGTCCGGCAAGCAAACGTTGATCGGTATTTTCAGCGCAGTACAGGAGGCACGGTAATGCAACTGACACGCGCGGGGGCCGGACCTGCTGCTGCCCGGCGTGAGAGACTGAGGAGAGAGAAGAGAATCCTTGCATGGGTCCCACTAATTTTTGTGCTAAAAAATATTATAACTCACAAACCAAAACCCCAAATTAAATTCCGATTACACCATTAAATTCGTTGCAATTAATCCTTCAAAACTAGATCCCACATGAATATATTTAGATAAAATGATAAGTGGGTCCCATAGTGGATAGAGTATGATATAGAGGATGGATGAATACGGAAGAATTAGATATAGATGAGAGAATATTGCTGACTAGGCAGTATAAAGGAGAGAAATAGAGGATGATGAGTGCAGATAGCCTAAGACTAACCGCAGCGGCGTCCGGAAAAGGTTCTTGCAGGACCGTTTTGGCGGACGAAGCCCTGCAGCGGCGTCCGGGAAACGGCCAGCGCAGCCGCTATGCTCGTCTCCGTTAGCCACAGACAGCGGCGTACCGGGCGTCCGGGAAACGACGGATGGGTCCCATCGACGATGGAGACGCATGTGGACCGAGGAGAGGGGCACCGTAGCCGCGCGCCGATCACGCCGAGTCGAGCCACATACTGCCGCCGGAGAGCCGCTGGGAGCTCACCGGAGCAGCGCGCTCGGGCCGAGTCGCGACGAAGGCCGGAAAGCAGCACCGCCGCTGGCCGCTGAGCGAAAGCGGAGCAGGAGCCGGTCGAGCGCACGCGGCGGCCGCTTTGCGCCCGCCGGGCGCAGCGCTGGCGGGTTTCGGCGCTAGGCGAAGCCGCACGCGTCGCCGGCCGCCACTGCTTTTAGCGCTACAGAGTTTAGGGTCACGCGGCTATCGCTGAGCTCGCCGCTCTCGCTACCCTGGCCATCGCGGTTCGCCGCCGCCGATGGGCTATCGGGCGCGCGGTGCCGCCGCGCCTGGTCCGCGCCGCCGCGACGCCGCTCGCCATCGCGCCGCCACCGCCCGCGAAGCCGCGACCCCGCCGCGCCACCGCTGAGCTCCGCCGCCGCCGCTGTCGCTCGCCGCCCGCGCGACCGCCCGGATCGCTTCGCTGAAGCGGGCGCCATCGCGCCTCGCCACAGCGCGCCCCGAGCCGCGCCATCAAGGGGCCACTACGGCCCGTCATTTTTCGCCGGCGGGCAGCAAGAAACTGCAGCTTGCCACTTTGGGAGAGGTAGGAGGGAGGGAGAGAGAAAGGAGATGGGAGGGTGGGAGGGGGAGCGCCCCGCCCGCCGCGCCTCGCCTCAGCGCTCGCCCGGCTACGGCTGGTGGCGTCGTGGCCTCGTCCTGCCGCGCCCTCGCCGCCCGACGCTGCTCGCCGACGGCCGGCAGCGGCGGCGCCCTTTGGCGCCGGAGGAGAGGAGAAAGGCCGTCGTAGAGGAGGAGCAGGGGCGCCGGGGACGAACTTGGAGTGAGGAGCAGGGGTGCCGAGCCGGGAGAGAGGAGGAAAGAGAGAGAAACACTGTGTGGAGAGAGAGGGGTGGGTGGATAAAGGAGGAGGTGAGGCTGACGTGTGGGATCCGTGTTGGGATAGAGGATGATATGGAGTATGGATGGGTGCGGAAGAAATTGATATAGAGAATGAAATCGTGATGATCAGGACAGAATATTCTTTTTAGAGGATATATATAGAGGACGACAAGTGCGGATAGCGTAATAACCAGACCATAGGTGAGAAGGAGCAGCCCGCAATCTATTAAGTGCAGAGGGCCATTCCATTTGTGATCTGCAGCAACTCACAAACAGGGCCCCTCTTAATGAATACGGGCACAACCTGGTCGCGACAAAAAGCAACTCACAAACAGGATCGTGATGTCCTCCTCGTTGATGATTTTGTCCGGAGCCATTATATTGCCTTGAAGCAGCAACCAGCAGAAAATTTTGCATTTTGGTTCAACCTTCGCCTTCCATATTGTCGCCCAAGGATGATCATAGAAGGAACCATGAACTGAACATTGTAGGGTGATTTTACAATATAATTTCCATCCGATGTGAATCGCCAGGTAATCTGATCAACCTCAACATTAATCAGTTGGAATCTGGTTGCAACACCTCCCAGAGGAACATTCGACATAGACCACACATCAATGGTAGAGATAGAAGTACATGTCCTGAATAGTTCCAGTTCTGCAGTTGTGTTAAGTCTGAAGTCTGAACCAGTCCATCGTGAGCTCAGGGCAATGTTAAACTTTTGCAGATCCCTGATTCTGAGGCCCCCAGAATTCTTTTAGCGACAAGCTCTCTTCCCGTTGACCAAGCAATGTTTCTTCCCGTTGACCATGCAATGTTCTCCCCCTTGCTTCCTCCGAACCTTTCCAAAGGAAATTTCTTTGAATCCGATCAATTTTCTTCACGGCCCATTTACTTTTAGAGAAGGGAAAAAATTAAACCATAATGTCATAAGTAGGGATGGGACATAGTACGGACTATACTAACTGAGCATCTCCAACAGTTTGATAAAAATCACATGTTAAATGTTGTGTTTAGACAAGTTGCTAAAATAATATACCAAGTTAAAAGGAGACTCTCCAACAATTCTCTATTTTTAACTTGCCAAATAAAAAAAGAAAGGCCCACCACATTGGTTGTTGACCTGTACATGAGTTCCCCTCGCGACGCATCGTCCTTCTTCGCGCCGTCGTGGAAGTACGCCGCCGCCGCCGCCGCAGGAAGAAAAGCTCGCGGCGGCCATCCCCTCACGCCGGCCATCAACAGCACATGCAGGAGCTGTCCTCCAATCAGGACACAGCGACCAACTGTCCGATCAACAATTTGCCGGCCACCAACAGCACATGCAGGAGCTGTACAATCAGGAAACGGCGACATTCACAGCAGCATAGGAGGATGGGCTGGCGCACGCGGGAACGAGACCGTGAATTTTCCACGCACGCGCGGGAAGGAAGCCGGCGGCACGGAGACTCGCGATACGCGTCGTATGCGCGCGCGTATAGATAGGCGCGCGGATGGAACTTTTGGCAATTTGGGAGAATTGGCAAGTTTGTTTGGTAAATTTTTGGAGAATGAACTTTGCTTGTTTTGCCAAATTTTAAAGGATGACAACCTTTTTATTAAACTGTTGGAAATGCTCCTCCCTGATTTGCTAAATAATCGTCCCTTCCATCCAGCTAATCTAGCCCCAATCTTGTGAACTAGATATAGAGTTTGTCATCAGTCCGTCCTGTGCACCCCAAATGTAAAGGTAAGGCCAAGATGTAGCATATTTGCCCTCCAAAATTCATCACTAAAGGGGTTAAAAATCAAGGTCATCACAACGAACATAACATGTACTAGTATGAATGTTAGCGTCCACGTCAAACAACCGAAAGGATTTACCACAGGATGCTGGGCTAGGGGTTCAAGAACATGAAAACCGCATATTAATAGTTCAAGTATCCAGGTCACATGTCTGAGTTTTTTAGAGAATTATATAGAACATAATAGTAGTATATTTTACCCTTAAAAATAAAAAGTGTACATATAACAATTTTAAGTTTGATCAATTTTTTTTTTTTAAAAAGGTTCATATCTACGGTATCAAATGGTAGGTATTATTAGCTTCGTCATATAGTATACCTATTTTGTGTAATAAAAATCGATAAAATTAACGGAGGGTAGAAATATAATCACATCTTTTTAGAACGTCGGCAGTACACAGTATCCTTCCATTCCTGAAATTTCATACTTCCAAGGTTGTTTTGTCTGAGTTATTAGACCGGGTTTATATAAAATTGTCGATAGTATTTATACCAAACCAAATAAAAAGACATCAGTTTCTTCGTACAATATATTTTCATAATACACCAATTTTGTGTCATAACATTATACAATTTTTCTACAAATACATGGTTAAACTTTAGATAGTTTAGCTGAACACATGATTGATTGCATTCGATGGAGGCAGTACCCATCTATCCACGAAATTCATAATTTTTCAAAAAAGAAAAACAACCCATAAAGTCATCATTCAACCCCTGTACCTCCTAATAGACGTTAAGCCGTGTTATATTGAACTTTTTTTTTTCTATCGTCCAAACCTTTTGCGTGATCTCCAGTGGGGGGAAAAAACACTCGCAACTCGGATCATTTGAGGTGGTGTTGTTTTCCAGTAGGGAAAAACACTGTGACTGAGATCCAAATCCGATGCTGCCCTGCACCGGTGGAATGGGAGTAAATGAAATCGGCATCCCGAAATAAATCAGCGCACCAACCCCTGTACGCTAGCGGCCTAGCGGGAGAGTTGAGTGGCGCCAGTGCCGGCCGGTGCGTGGCCGCTCTCAACTCGCAAGCCCCGGTGCACCGCATCGCACTCGACCACGCATCATGCCGCGCCGCTGCTGCTGCCTCACTTTCACTAGCAGCAGCAGGAGCAGCAGCCGCCGCAGCCACTGCCGCCGCGCCATGTGCTGCTCGCCTGCGCCTCCGACTCCTCCCGCGCACTGACCCGCCCAGCCAGAGGACGACAGCGCCAGCGCCAGCCACGCCCGCCATGCGCGCGCCGACGACCAGGCGCAGGCGGCCGTCCCCTGCTGCTGCCCCAGCGCCTTCTCCGTCCGCCGCCGCCGCCGCCAGCTCGCCGCCTTCTCCCTACGCGGCGTTCGCGTCGCTGGGTCCAGGTCCGGCTCCGGGACCAGGTCCGGCGCCTGAGCCATCCGCGGCAGCGGCAGCAGCGTCAGCGGGCGGGAGGCGCGGCGGTGGCGCCGGATCGAGCCTGAGCCCGCCGCTCATCGCGATGCTGGCGGTGGTCGGCGCGGCGCTGCTGGTGGTGCTGTACGCGCGCCTCGTGAGCCGCGTGTTCCGCGCGGCGCGGCGGCGGTGGCGGCGCCGGCGCCGGCGCCGGCGCCGCCTGCTCATGATCCCGGGCTCCTCCTCCCCTCGGCCCGCGGCGGGGACGACTCGTTCGCGTCCTTCACCACCTACGACAACTACTACCACACCTTCTCGCCCTACTACGGCCTCGACGACGCCGCCATCAAGTCGCTCCCGTCGGCGCAGTACCACCTCGCCGGCGGCTCGGCGTCCGCGTCGGCGAGGGGCTCCGGCGCGTCCAGGGAGGGCGCGGTGTGCCTGCTGGAGTTCGCGGACGGCGACGAGCTCCGCGCGCTGCCGCTGTGCGCGCATGCGTTCCACGCCGACTGCATCGATGTGTGGCTCCGCGCGCACGCGTCCTGCCCGCTCTGCCGCGCCGCCGTCGCGCTGCCGCCGCCGGTCGCGTCGCCGCTGCACCGCGCCGCGAGGCGGGTAAGGCCCAGCCTCGACGACCTCCTCTTCTTCCACCCGGTGCCGCAGGCGCTGGCGACCGCGCCGGTGCCGGAGCAGCAGCAGGGGGGAGATCGCGCCGGCCAGCCCGGACCAGCAGCAGCACCAGCTCGCGGCCGCCGCTGGCGCAAGGGGACTTCCTGCTGAAACGCTCCTACTCCTTCGGCTTCGAGCGCAGCCTCGCCATGGAGGCGGCGTCCACGGCGTCCCCCCCGTGGCGGTTCCGCGTGTCCTCCGCCGCCGCAGGCGCCACCGACGGCAGGACCTCCCGCGGCCGCGGGTTCTGGAGCAAGCGCTGGCCGTCCCCGTTCGGCGGCGGTGGCGGCGGCGGCGCGGGCGGATCCGCGGCCGCCCGCGTCTTCTCCTTCCGGTCGTACCGCGTCAGCGCGGCGTGCAAGCCGTCCCCCGTTCTCCAGGCGGTGCCGCGGCGGCGGAGCGGGTTCTTCATGTCGCCGGGCGTCGGAGCCGCCGTCGATCCTGGGCGCGGCGAGGCGGGGCAGCCGCGCGGCCGCCGCGTCGAGCGGCTCGGTCACGGGGACCCGAGGCTGCTCGCCGCGGACCGGCTGAGCAGCTGAGGCAGCCGGGGGCGGGGAACGGCGGTGGAGCGGATCTCGGTCTCGCTGGCCGCCCGGGCTCCGGTCCTCCCCTCGTGGTGGTGGGCTGGCGCTGCGTGGAGACGGGGCGGGCGGCGTAATGGCGCGATAAATGCGAGGAGGCCCCGCTTGCGCGGTTTTAGGTCGTCCCGCACCGCGTCATGCTCTGGCACCGAACGGCGCCACGGCGATGACCTCGATGGGAATTGTGCGTGACATCCGCGATCCGGCGATGGCGTCCGGAATCGCGCCTCCCCGTGCCCGATTGGGGCATACCGGCGTATGCTACGGCCCGCGGGCCCCGTCGCCGCCACCGCCGGGGAGGAGAAAGTAGGGAGAGAGTTCGTCGTCGCGCCTCTACCGCCTTCGCCACGGATCTGGCGTTCCCTCGCGGCGGTGGCCGCGCTACCTCCGTGCGGCGTCGCCGCCGCCCGGGCCGTGTCGGGAGGAGAGCCGGGCGCCGCGTCGGGCTTCGCCACCACCATGCCCGTCACCAAGCGCCATGCTTCAGCGCCGAGAGAGCGGATGGGGCGATAATCTTGAGGAGCCAGCAACCGACCCAAAGGCCCTGGGAGGCGCAGGCCCGACCGCCCGGAGCCGAGAGGAAGAAGGAGGGCGGCGGCGCGCCGAGCCCGACGCCGTGCCATGCCCCGCCCAGCGCGCCGCCGCCGCGGCCGAGGCTGCCGCAGGGAGGAGGAGCGAGCCGCCGAGCCGCTTAGCTCGGCCGGGGGAGGAAGCGGGCGGCGGCGCGCGGCCCTTCGGGAGGCCGCCCCGCCTCCCCGCCACCGTCGCCGCCGCGAGGCCAAGGCGGCGGGCCGCCGCCTGCCGCCAGCGCACGAGCTCGCCGGCCGCACGCGTGCGCTGTGTCCGCGGGGAAGGAGCGGCCGGGTTGGCCCCGGGGACGGAGGCTCCGCCGGGGAGGAACAGAGGGAGAGAGGAGAGAGAGAGGAGAGAGGGAAGGGAGGAGGATGGAGGCTCAGCCGGGAGCTGGTGGTTTTAATAATAAAATAAACCGACAGATGGGTCCTACAGGGATAGAGGATGAGATGGAGTATAGGTGAGTGCGGAAGAAAGTTGTATAGAGTACAGAATCTTGCTGATCAGGACGGAATATTCCTTTTGGAGTATGGATTTGGAGGACGAAGAGTGCGGATAGCCTTAATGGCGGGAGGACGTGTGCCCAGACCGCGTGGTGTCGCTTCCTGCAGCCGGCCGGCCGGCCAGCAGAGCAGCTCACAGCTCACAGCTCAGCTCAGCTCCCAGGCGTGTGGGCCCCAGCCTCACTCCCACTGTCCGCTGCGCTTGGCTCGGCTCGGCTCCATCTCAACCATCACCTTTTCAAATCTCCTCGCCTCTCGACCAAGGGCGGGCCGGTGGGGCACAGGCATGTCTGGGCCGTCCGATCAGAAAACGACGGCATCCGGTGTGGAGCCTTCGTTTTCTCGCCGGACGGCTCGTAGTCAGTCATATGGATCAAGCGTCCTTTGCTCCTTAATCTCCAATTCTCAACCGTTTGGTTTGTCTCATGGGCACGACTAAGCTAAAGTGCTTCTTGTTTACGACTGTACTATTTCCAGCGGCAATGTATTGTAATTTGTAGTAATATTATATCATACTAGCTTGTTTTTTTTTTGCAAGTTAAAACGCTAAGGGAGTTCCTTAACTTTGATGTTGGGTTTGTTGGCACGCATCAGGTCATGTCTCACGGTTCACGGCTCCATTGGTATGTGCTATATACATACATATAGCACGGCAGTTAATATTACTAATACATAGTAATAATTCGCTTCCAAAAATATACAACTCTAAGTTTAAATTTAGTCAAACTCCAGAAAATTTGACTTAGTTTATAGAAAAATATTATTAGTACTTAGGGTTTCTAAATTGGTACGATATTAATCATAATCCAAGCACACAGTAATAACTCGCTCCCAAAAATATACAGCTCTAAGTTTAAATTTAGTCGAACTCCAGAAAGTTGGACTTAGTTTATAGAAAATATTATTACATAGGTTTTCTAAATTGGTATGATATTAATCATAATCCAAACTAGTTTATATATATGTATACATTTTATCACATTTGAGACAGATTCTTCGCTTTGGCAGGAGCCAAATAATTGTATCTTTGTCAGGATGGATGTAGAGAGTAAAACATTTATACATGTAGTACAATACTATTACAAACATCTACACATGGAGTAAGGTTTTTTTTTTTTGGCATGTGTTACAATGTAGATGTAGACACTCGCATGCATGAACACTCGCTCTTAAGAGAGAGAAGGGAGCCGTCAGTTGTTTGCAAAAAATCGGTGTACTATATGTACCTAGAAAAGTCAAATCATCTAACAACTTTGAATGAATGGAATATAAAGTAAATTGATAAGTGTGGTAAATCAATTAAGAGAGAGAAGGGATAAGTCAATTTTGTTTGCATTGGTAGTATATAGATAGTCCAAATTGATAAACCACGGAGCTTGAGTATGTAGTACATGTTGACATGCTGTCGTAGTTTTTCTAGCACGGCACTTGTAGTATACTGGTCGGAGCGGCGGATACGGCACGGTAATGCCTGCCTAGGAGGGCTGCGATGTGAATTGGAGGGATGAGCATTCGTGCCAGCAGCTGCAACTGCACCTGCACCGATCCAAGTCTGTCTGGCCGAGGCAGAAACCGAACCCATCTCAAGGGAGAGAGAGGGGAGGAAGGAAATGGTAGTTTTTTGAGGCCAAATAAGGGGCAAGAAACTAAGAGGTAGTTTTTTTAGGGCCAAGTAAATAATTTGCTCTTTGTTGTGGGGAGGGTGATGCGCGGAGCGGCGTAAATTTGCTGTCGCCTAAAGCGGCGGCGGCCCTGGGTGGACGGACGGACGGACGCACAGCCTGGGCTGTGGCCCATCCGAGGACGCACGCAGCCCGCCCAAGCCTTTTCGTTGGATCGCCCGCCTGCTCCCGCTGCCTGCCGGGCGGGTCCCCTCCCTGTAGTACTGTACTGCCCGCTCGCTGCCTGTCCTGGTCCTGGGCCCTTCTTGGTGGTGAGTTGGTGACGTGTCGTCGTGTTGGTGCGTGCGAGTCCCCCGGGACCGGCTCAGACACTGTGTTCAAATCGATGGTGACTTGGGATCGTTGGAGGTTATTATTGTGATGGGATGGAGGAAGATTATTCTGATTATTGTTATTGATTGATATTTTGGAGTCCACAGCCTGCAGGGACCACTCTCTAAAAAGTGGGTTTTCTTTTCTTTCGTGGGTTTTTGCTAGCATTTAGAGAGGTGTTTGTTGTGTCATATCAGATAGTTTATAGAATGCTATATGGGTATTTGGATATAAAAAAAAAAAAAAAAATTGCATTCTTTTTGCAGCGGAGTGGCTTTTTGCTAGTTTGCTGGTAGTAATAGGGCTGTTAGCTTTGCTCCATTTGGATCTTATGGCTAATAGTTAGCAGTTTTCATTTCGTCTCCTGAATAAATCAATTTTCTAGAACTCATACAGGTCAAACTATATCTTATGTCTCACTAACTTTGTAGGAAAATGCAATCATATCTAAGACATAAAATGAGAATATTATGAAAACATATTTCATGACATATCTAATCATACTAATTTGATGTCGCAAATCTTGACGTGTTTTTTTTTTTTTGAAATTCGATCGATGTTTTTAAAAAAATTGACTTAAAACAACTCTTGAGATCTATTTATTCAGAGAGATGAGAGAGTACTTAAATAAATACTCCCTCCGTTCCAAAAAAAAAACATGCAATTATAGGAAGCGTGTCGAGTCAAACTATTTTAACTTTGACCAAGTTTATAGTAAAAAAATATTAATATTTATGTACCAGAATAAATTTATTATGAAAATATATTTCATACCCGGTCTAATCATACCTATTTTGCCTCATAAGTTTAAGTATTTTTTATATAATTTTAGTCAAATTTCGTAATGTTTGACTTCTCGGGATATGAGAATCGCATATTTTTTCTGAACGGAAGGAGTACGTGTTAATAAATTTAAAACTATATAAATAAATTATTTTTTTGTAGGCATTATTTTTTCGAGCAACAGGACATTATTATTAGTTGGATTATATAGCCGAGGTATTTGATCCATGAGAGCTAATATCTGATTCACGAGGTATGGGCTCCAATCAGGCCATCGATGGACGCCAGCCTGTCCGGGCTACAAGGTGCTAGGCCCATGGGCCAAGAACCCTCCGTGGGCTGGATCCCGACCTCTAACTGCAGGAACCTCGGCGCGTTCCACCGCCCACCGCCGCCGGCGCAAGGGGAGAGTGTAGAAGAGGTCGTCGTACCCCTCGCACACGCCCGTCCCCCATCGCCAGGCGTGCAACGAGGCTGGCGCCGTCACCATGGACCTGCTGCCGTCGCCCCCTGCTCCCCGTGCCACCACCGGGCGCGCACCCTTGCCGGCGCCCACGGCCGCCTCGGCGCGCCCGCCGGAGGGAAGCCTGCGCCTCGCTGCAGCCGGCGCCCGCCCGGCCCTACCGCCGCGCGGAAGCCCCGTCCCCGCCGCCGTCACGAGGAGGTACGCGCGCGTGGGATCCCTTGCGTTGGTAAACTTACAACACATATATGTGAAAACATATGTAACATCCAGATGAAACACTTTCAAACATAAAAAAATAGATGAAACATTTAGAACATACACTTTGAAACATAGGTGTATAGCTATTGCAATATGTGAATCTACTTTTGCAATATCAAGATGAAACACTTGAAACATCCGGATAAAATATCTAAAACAATCGAAATATATGATTGCAACACTTGATTTCAACAGAATGTCACCCTGTTGCTTGGACAAATAGTGGCTTGTCGTTGTGGAAGTCAACGGTAGTGCGGAGGTCAAGCGCGGCGCGTGGAGCGGCGGAGTCACACCAAGTTCATGCCCCCCATCTGCTTACTAGAGCACCACTGTGGAGGTGGCCGTGGCTCGCACGCTCAGTGGAGCGCGGCCACGACGAGCAGATACTATGGTGTAGTGTGCCGTGGCCATGGCGAACAGGCAGCATGGAGCCAAGGCACGGCAAGTAGACGATATAGTGGAGTGTGGCCGCAGTGAGCAAACTGCATGGTAGAGCGAGGCCGCGGCGAGCAGACTACACCATGGGGAGCACCACGACGAGGAGGCTGTATGGTGGAACACAGCCACGACAGCTGATAGCATGGTGGAGGAGATGCACAGGCTCCACGACATCCTTGCCACCTGTTGTTGTTGCTCTCCCAGATGCTGCTACCACCATCACAGGCTAGCGGAGGGGAACGGAGAGACAGCTCAAGAAATGGCGCAAACTTCGGCATGCTCTGGCAGGCGCTACGAGGAAGGGGCCGAGCCGCCCACAAACGCAGGTGGCGCCATCAAGCTCTGCCCGGGTGGAGGAGAAGAGGCCGATAGAGAGCTCTAGCCTATTGGGGGACAGGAAGCCGTGGCCGGCAGCTGGCGCAGCGAACGGCGGCGGGATGGAGGTGCTGCGTGAAAGCAGAAGGAGCGGATGGGGAAATTCTATTTTTATTGCGGAAGCGAAGATACGGGCGGAGCAAACGAGGGGCTGTTTTTTTATTTTTTATTTTCCGAGAGCCGACGCGTAGCATGGATAGATGGGTGAGCTGTCCGATCCTGGTTGGAGGTTCCGAACGACCTACGTATAGCATTACCGTTATTATTAATTCCTCCTTCCCTGCTTTAATTTTTTGCTAAGAGAAAACTTCTGCCATACTCATTCCGTCCTAAAAACAATGACGTTTCTCGGGAAACTGAGAAAACGACTGCCGGCAATTTTTATAATTTAATAAATTTATTTAGAGATATAAATATTATATGTATTTTTTGTAAATCGAGTCCTTAAAAGCGTCATTTTTTTGGGACGGAGGAAGTAGAAGCTACTACTCCGTCCCAAAAAAGAAGGGACGCTATGGCATGCATGCCACTGTTACTTTCTCAACTTTGACTCAATTGGTAGAAAATACATGTAACATTTATATCTTTAAATAAATTTATTAAAAAACTAGATTCAAAGATCTATCTAATGGTACTAATTATGTATTATAAATGTTAATATTCTTTTTTATATAATTGCCGGTAGATGGAAAAACTTTTTGTCTCGAGAAGCGAGAACGTCAAGTATTTTGGGACGGAGGGAGTATATTTTTGCCCATGCCATCATGCATCCTTATCCTATTTTGTAATGCATGTATGTTGCAGTGAAAAAGAGAGAGAGATCATCAATACGCGTCGCGCTGCGCATGCATGCGGCCCGGCAGGGCGTGCTCGCCGGCGCATACACGCAGACGCGCGTATGCCCGCGGCGGCAGCTAGAGGCGACGACTTCCAGCCCGGATATGATGCTGGCCGGATTATTCTACGCACCGTTCCCAGCAACCCAATTATAAATCCATGAGGAGGAATAAGGTGAAAGCTTCGATGAAGAATCGAAGGCAAAGCGCTGATTGCTGCTGCTGGTGTTTATGATGAAACCCGGCCCCCAGTAGTACGTCCTGCATTCCGATCAATCTGGAGACCTGCTGGCCGGGGCTGGTCCTCCGGCGCTGGCCGTCGAGCGAGGCGTCTGTGTATGTAGCACCGAGTGCCGGCCATGCAACTCTCTCTGTATATATAGAGGTGGTCCAGAGTACATCGATCGATGTTGGTCTGAGTTATATGCATGGCCTGGATGTCGTCAGCAGCGGAACCTTGTTGGTTTAATTTGGAGCTAGCACCTAAAAAGGAAAAATTACTACCTTATGCAGTCTTGGGTCGTTGGGTCTCTTCTGTAGTGGTCTACTCCTGTTCGTCAGTTGGATCATTGTGTTGATGGAGATGCTGTCTGCAACTGCAACCACAGCATCGATCGTGTACGTACCACTAGTCTTTGGAAGTGGTGGTCATTCCTTGCTTTCCAAATAATGTACCATATAGTATAGTGGTTAGGGTCTTCTAAAGCTGTTCGTCTGTTGTGTGTTGATCGATGATTTTTGTGAGGATCTCCGGCCGGTACACTACCGTCCCTGTTCTAATTAAAGGCAAAATATGGAAGTACACAGAGGGGGGACGTTCCGATCCTGATGAGAACCAAACAGCCCTAGCTAGCAAACGTGCAGTACTGCAGTGGAAGAAAAGATGTGCATCATTTTCGGACATATTACACAGGATGCACGTTCCTTATTTTAGTGGATATAGGTTCCCTGCTCTTTCTCCTGTAGCGAGTGCCCTTCTTGTATAGTCTCCACTCTCCTGGTGAAGGCTTTTATGTGCTGTGAAGTCATGCCGTCATGGACAAACAGAGATAAACACACAGCCACGTTGTTCGCGCCACAGCCAGGAAAGCTAGAGTTTGAGCAGTGCAACTTGCAAAATGCTAGATAAAATTTATTGGGAAATTAACCGCGCCAAGTTTTTCATACAATACGGCATCCCCAAAATGGCATACTGAAAACTGGAAAAAGAGATGACTTGCATGCCCATCAGAAAACAACTGTCTATCATCGCTTGTGCCACTGGTGTTTGAATGCATGAATTTAATTGTAGTCGGCTCAATTCACTGTACACAAATCAATATTCAATGATGATCATAAGCATTTAGCACATTCTCGCAAATGAACTGAGAGCACCTATCACATCACTCCAACAATACGTACAAAGGATCACCTGGACCAAATGTAAGTTGAGAATTCAGGACACTGGCTCAATTGTAAGGGAAAACTATACCCTGCATGCTAATGTTCAGGCAAAACTGTTTTGCTACCAGTTGTTTTCAGTTACAAGCCTACAACCATCTCAAACCATCAGCAACTCGTGCCACGATCCACCACATGTGACTTTGCACGCCCAGTAATTGTGATGATCTCGTTAACTTTCCTCATGAATTCATCTTCTCCTTGTTTCTTGTGAGGCATAATCTGCAATGAAGAAGACAATACCCAAACATTTGCATCCAATGTCCTAAGGACCTCTGGATCGCGGTCGTAATCCTGCATGCCCAAACAAAGGACAGATTCGAGTTACAATGGATGATCGAGAAAAAGATTAGACACTAAGGATTCAAAAGGCACTACCTTCTCAGTAACTAAGATTATGGTATCTTTGCTGTGCTGGTCCACAAGATTCCTCGTTGTCCCTTGGATTATCTCTAGGTCCTATTGGAGGTAAACAATAATAAGAGAAAAGGCAACCATCACATGATGCATGGAAAATAGCCATCACTAATCAAATACACAATCACAGAAGCTATGGGTATACTGTTGCTTTAGCATAGAACAGAAGTAGCTCGCTGCATTGCAAGTAGTGCTTCATATATTTTGCAATAAGGTAAGCAGGACAGGGTGCATATACATGCTGGACTACATATCAGTGTGCGTTCTGACTCACGGCTCATTTTGAAAGTAGGTATCTTGATTTATTTGTGTGGAATTTAGCAGTGATGAGCAAAAGAAAAGAAATGGCTGCACTTACATGAGCATTGAAGAAATGATGATCACTGAAATCCAACCTATCAATTTTGCGTGGACCAATCTGCAGTAGCAAGGATAGATGTTACAATTGAATAAGGTGGAATGGGCTTGGATTTTATGCTTTCAATAAATTACTACATTTTATGTTTAGTACAAGAAAGAACCAAACACTTCTGATTGATTAAGGAAATAGGTGTGTCATAACTAGTGCAGGCTACAACAAATTTCTAAGCATAGCATTCACAGGTTCAACCCTTGCAACATAACATGTTGCCAACAGTGCATACTCCGTATTGCATTCCCTCCACAACCAGGATTACAACAGAGGATATGTAATGCCAAGAAGTTCTGCACAATGGAAACAAACAAGTTTAAAAAAAAGCACCTCTCTGACTGTATGAATGAAAGCAGCTGGGCAGCCAATTGCAGATACACATAGCACAATCTTATCATTCAACACATTAAGAGGAAGTCTCTGTAATGGTTGTTTAACTTCAAAAAGATGTGATGGGGCCAATCTGCTGTAGAACACCGAGCATGTTGCATTATTATCCTCTATTGTAGACCTTATTGCTTTAAGTTGTGCTTCAGAAGCCTGTTAAATAGAAATGGTAATTCAGAGAACAATTCAAGTAATGATCAATTGCTTTGGGTCTGGTAAACACATTCTAATCTACAACAATCACTCATATCTAACAATGATATTCTTTATAGAGGCGGAAAAACTCAAAGGGAAGGTGATACTGTACCATACTGATTCAAGTTCAAACAGGTAATTCCATGAAAAGGGGAAAATGACAGAAAACCATTTCTTTAGGTCCTGCTACCTCTCAAACTGCTTTAACAACACCCCCGCCCATCCCCCCCCCCCCCCAAGGCAATTACTATTTATTGTATGGAAATTTAATTTTGAATGGAGGAAGATGCACATTAGAATTTTGGAACAACTCCATGCAAGCCATGCTACTTGAAAACAGAGAAGCACAATTAACAATAAGAAGCAGTAACATGCCACTCAAATTTCTTGTCAAGGTCAACTAGACACTTCAACAGCACAATTTTATGCATCGACCAGAGTTGTGAACCACACCATGAGTGTTATAGTAAATGTTATAATAGTAAGCTGTAAAGCAAAACAATATAAGAGATGGCAATTTCTCTATTACCACATACCATGTCAGCATTATGGATAACCACAATATCAGCTCGACCGAGTGCGCGCAGAGGTTCTCTCATGGGTCCTCACGGAATGAAATGGGAGTTTCCCCATGGAGCCAACCCATTAACCATCACAATCTCCACATCTCGGAGCAAGCTCCAATGCTGCCTAAAAGGAAGGGATGTATGGAAAGAGTATATAAGTAAACTGCCATAATGATAGTCTATCCATAATTCCATATAACGTTGGCAAACAATTAGTAAATCAGAAAAACAGAAGAAAAAATGCATATATACCTGCATACCGTCATCTAGTATGGCAACTCCAATCCTACTACCAGATTCCAGTTTGCAGGCCAATGAAAGCTTCTTCTCGGCATAGTTGGTCTGAAAATGATGGATAAAGCCATATTCTTGCAGCATGGAAGAAGCTACAGCTGTTCTATTTGCACCGACCCCAATCTTGGCCGAAGTATCCGAAAGGCGCCTCCGGAGCATCTTTGGCTCATCGCCGCCTGCATAACCCTGCGACACCAAGTTTTAGGATTGTCAACCAACAGAGACACCGAAGGCAATGTAGCCTAGTTTTTGAAGAAAAATGATGAAGAGAAGGAAGAGAGCAGGAGCTTAACCCTTGTCAGAATTAGTGGCGAGACGCCAAGGCGGTGGAAGCTGCGGGCCAGGAAGTCGACCATGGGCGTCTTGCCATTGCCACCCCAAGTGAGGTTGCCGACGCTGACGACGGGCACGGGCAGCGCGCGGCGCGGACGGAGGCGCGAGAGGAGCAGGGACAGGCGGCGCGCGGCGGACGCGGCGGAGAGAAGGGGGAGAGAGGCGCGGTGGAGGAAGGGGAGGTCCCGCACGGCAGAGTCCGGGGTGGCGGCAAGGCGAGCGATGAGCTGCCTCGCCGTCTCCTCCATATGACCATACCCGTCGCCGTTCAGGGGCGGCGCGGCGGCCGGAGGTATAGGATGGGCTGCCTTTGCTTTGCGCTGCCGCCGGAAGGAGAAGGCGCAGAGGCGGCGGCGGTGACCTCAT
The DNA here is from genome assembly GCA_015844335.1 of Chrysopogon serrulatus. Lineage (NCBI taxonomy): Eukaryota > Viridiplantae > Streptophyta > Magnoliopsida > Poales > Poaceae > Chrysopogon > Chrysopogon serrulatus. The sequence goes on along the minus strand of JADLZL010007518.1, from coordinate 104,315 downwards.
GTTGGGCCTTTCTTTTTTATGGGCCTATTTTAGGAACAGCTTGCTTTTGGGCCTTGCCCAAATTAATGAAAGGATGTTTCAGATTTTCTTGGCATAGTTCTGCTAAAAAAAAAGGATTTTCTTGGCATCGTTTTCTTATGATGATGAATTAATTGACGATGATTATTGAAATAATCAACTAGGCCTAGAGGGCTGAAGAGACTATATCATTAATCCACACCAAAACCACGATATGGCTAGATGCACTTTCAATTATTGATCGAAATATTTTTGGTCTATGCCATTCTATATATAAGTTATGCATCAAAGATTCAAAGTCATCTTTTACAGTTTTTTTTTTTCAGTTTTGATTCCTTGGGTATATGAACATGTGTTAGTGCAGTAAAAAACATGGCCGTTTACACACTGTTTGGTGGTGACTCAGTATATAGCATTTAGGCAAGCACTGAAAACACATTTCAGTTCGAGCCATGCATGACTATATGGTCAAGAGAAATCATGACGTAACAACGTTGAAGAGGTCAAGAGAATGTAGCCGACAATGACAAATAGACGTAAAGTAACTGTTAAAGCCCAGCTTTTTTCAGATAAATTATGACGAGAAATCGTGCTATTTCTTTCTTCAGATGTTTCTTTCAGCCGGAGGAGTCTTTTTAGCTTTCTTTGGTTGAATATGGTTGCGTACTGGCGTCCATATGTGCTGAGTGCTGACTCAAAAGTGAGTATATTCTTTTTGTGGGCCCATAGTTTGGTTTTTTCGCTGTCTTGGTTTTATTTGCAATTGGATAGAGTTGAGTTGGAGAGGTTGCAATTGCAATGCATGCAGCTGGAGTATGATTAGGGAGAAGAAAGTGGATGGGGCACATCAGCTTTAAAATATGGCATTTGGGTCATTGTCATCTTTCGCCAAAACACACTTTATAATGTCCACGACTGATGACTTCATGAGTAGTTTATATATTCTGTGGTTAGACATTTGCATTGTAGAGATTGGAAGATCATGAGCCAAGATGATTAAGACCTTATTTGGATTCACTCAACTAAAGTTTAGCTAGCTAAAATTTTAAAACTAAACTTTAGAGAGCTAAAAGTTCTCGTAGCTAAACTTTAGCTAGGATACTTGGTTTCTCCACCTAATAGAGTCAAATAGATAAACTAAGCTAGACTTTAGCTGGTCTATTAGTTGGACCGTTTGGATCCCTATCAGCTAAATTTTAGCTGGTGGACCAAACATGCCCTAATGAGAATCCCCGATGCAAAACATCCACATTAACTCTTATCCAACAACCATAGTGTGTGTGTGTGTGTGTGTGTATATATATATATATATATATATATATATATATATATATATATATATATATATATATATATGTGTCCATATGATGTGGCATACAGCTAAATAGGCAGAAAAAGTATTGTGATTAATTAATTATTATTAACGAGGATTCACAAAGCTTGCATTAACGTTAATTCTTGTCTATTAGCGTTAATTCTTGGCTATCAAAAACCATGTATATGCTCCATGACATCATGGACATGCACATTCTCCTTGTTTGGACATTCTCCTTGTTTTGACGGCTATCTCCGCAGAAGTCATCAGTCAAAGTTTAATGTTATGTGTTTCTTGAGTATATGCTTCTTGTGACTGATGAGCAGGTACCTAAATAACATGGGCAGAAGCAACTACTCCTGCTCACATGGTACGGTGTGCCACTGTAGAGCCAGCAAAGTTGTTGCTTGACTATGCATGACGACCTGACCTAACCATGCATCTATGTGACTAGCTTGTGATTGTGAATGAAAAAACAAATAAACATGACGTTGCAACTTGCCGCTAAGTAATACTAGCAAATATGCCCGTGCGTTGCAACGGGTAGGAAAAAAAGACTATCAAACATACATGAAAAATACTATCAAACAATCATGGATAATGATCACCAGGATTATACTTACCTATTTAGTTTTATCCTTTTGATAAATTTTTAAAGATATAGTTTATTTTAAGATGGCTGTAACATTCATAATATATAAATTAATGTTGGCAATAATTGGCTTGTTCGCTTTACCTAAAAATCCGTTTCAGCTTATCACCAACAAAGATTTTCTTTTCACGAAAAAATCAATTGTTTCAACAGTGTTTTTGGCTTATCGACGAAGTCCTGCCAGCCCCAATATGTCATTGTGTAAATATTATTAGTTTTCATATTATGAGAAAGATAAAAAGTGGTAAATAAAATAAAAATGAAGAAAAATAATAACGGAAGACGTTCCGTAAAAAGCAACTAAACCCAAATAAAAAAAAAAAAAGCAAACGCCAAACTTACTACATGCAGGAACCTGGGCATGCAACGGAACAAAAAAAACACCGAAAAAAGTTAAAAAAAGGTAAACCAAGAAAACTCTTCATACTTTATTATTATAAAGTCCTTATGTGATTAGGATTCATATTTAGCTTATTTATAGAATTGGAGAGATCTATTCAGATTTGTTTTCTATTTGGATTAGAATTGGTAGAGCTGTTATATATTAGACAAAAAAAACTACTCCGAACGATGGACACAAAAGGTAGAGTGAAATTTTGCAATATTTTGTGTATGTTTTGCAATAAAAAAAATACGTATTTGAATCGGACTCGGTGCGTTGACGTGGTTTTGTCAATACGTACTCAAAATAGTTTGAAACTCTAGAACGCGATTTTTATGCATGTCGGAGATTCACGGGTGCACAAACCAGCTCCTTGGTCAGTCCATGTGTAACATCCAGGCATGTTGATCTTTGATTCAGGGCTCCAACATCCAAGATCTCTTCAAAGCTTCGTCGAATCCGTGAGGGAATCCGTGAGGGAGGCGGGCACACCTATGAAGGCTCATATTCAATCACAAATATGATTTTTTTTTCTTATTTATATATAAACTGGCACACAAATCATGAACGGGACTCCATGTCCAGATAGGAGACATGGCCATGAAGCTGGGGTATTTTTTTTGGCAAATCTAAGAAATCGCTCTTTTAGTATTATATATTATCCAAAACGGATCCGATCGTTGTCGAGTATAATTTAGGACTCTAGCCTTGGATGGAAATAAGGACTTTATTTAGATTAGAATTAGAATTCATAGCTATCCAGCCATCTAAGCCCTCATATAAGCACGGGACATATATTGTCCGCACAAAAAAAAAACTCTTAATTAATTGTTTGGTATTTGAAGGGAGACTGACAAAAAAAAATGGATGGACAAAAAAATGGACTGAAATTTTGCCTCTTTATTATTAGGTATAGATATAGATATAGATATAGATGACAAGGATATAAAATAAGACAACATCTAGGTAGCCATATGTCTTATGCAATGCATGTGCAGAACTTTTGCCAGTGAATATTGAGTAGACACATGTTATTGATCCATTATATGATTGGCATTATTATTGCTCTCTAATTATATATGTGCAGGTGTGGGTATATCATGATTATTGTTTAGGTGTATCACGATTATTGTTTAGTTGGAGCGCTCATGGAACCGTGAAATATTCTGACTCATATATAAATGTGCTAGTAGATTTTCAACAAGTTGTACATGTTTCATATGGTAAACAGGTTTTGACATTGTAGTGACTAGTTATTCGGAATTTGCTTGACGTCAAATTGTGGTAACTTCCCATCTTGATTATCGTATTGGGATATTCGAAATATCATAACTTTTTTCTTGTAGATTGGTCTCGTCAAATTTAGATGCAGTCAGCTCCTATTCATACCAAGAATGACATGACAACTCAGGCACTATGGTTCCTTGAAGGTTCATTTCCATTTTTTTTCCTGAATAGCTTCATTTACATTTTGATGACCTCGATAATTCATATTTTGCTGTTTAGAACTGAGTCTCTGCCTCTGAGAGATATTTTTTTATGGAAAAAGTCTAGATAACCCTCTGAACTATTGGCGCTGGAATACTTCACCCCCAACCTATAAAACCGGATGTTTAACACGTTAAAGTTTCGTAAACGGTTTAATTCACCCCCTGGGCGGTTTTGCATGGTGGTTTTGGCCAACGTGGCCAGCCAAGTTGGCACCCACAGCCACGCTGGCGTATGGCCCACCTGTCAGGCAAGGCCTGAGATGAAATACGCCTCTTTCTCCTCCTCTCCTCCTCTTCCGTCTCTCCAATTGTCCGGACCTAGCAAAGCCCTAAACCCCTCGCAGAGACAATGTCATCGACCGGAACGAGGATGTCGGACGGCCGGGACGCCTCCCCGAGCAAGTCCCACGCCACCCCGACAAAGAATGTGTGCGCGTCTGGACCTCGTCGCGCCTCCGGCGAAACCCAACCTCCCCGCAGGATCCTTCTCCAGCAGCTGCGAGGTCCATTAGCTCTGGCCACCGCCGCCGTGCGTCCGCCCGTGAACTCCGGCTCCCGGAGCACACGTTCCAGAACATCTCCTTCCGGTTCCAAGCCCGAAATGGCGTCGTAGTAGTAGTAGTAATGTACGTATGTCGTCGGTGCAGCTGACGCGCTGGGGATTCCGTTCCTGACGCCCTACCTCGCCGGCAACAATAGCGAGGACTTCGCGCACGGCGCCAACTTCGCGGTCGGCGTCGCGACGGCGCTCGGCCGCGGCTACTTCAGGAGGAAGAAGCTGGACGCCCGTTTCACGCCCTACTTCTTGCGCTGGCAGATGGGCTGGCTCAAGAACGTCCTCCGCATGGTTCCGTCTTCAGAGCACGGTGATCTGATGGCGAGCTCCCTGTTCCTGCTCGGTGAGATCGGCAGGAACGACTACAACCAGGCCTTGTTCCAGGGCAGGTCTGTCGACGAGGTCAAGACCTACGTCCCCGACGTCGTCGCCGCCATCAGTGCTTCTCTCGCCGTCCGTCCTCGTTCTCGCCGGCTCGCCGCCGCAGCAAAACTCTCATGGACATCAATTACAGTAATAACCAGTGTAGTCTGGCGGCCACCAGCTGATCCATGTCCACGCCGTCGCCGGCGATTTGCAGGAACTCATCGGTCTAGGCGCCAGGACGTTGGTGGTGCCCGGGAACTTCCCGACGGGGTGCAAACAAGAATTAGCTAGTGACTCAGATTGTGTACATGTGTGTTCATTTTTTCTATTTACTTCACAAATTTTTCTAGTGATTAATGGGTTAGCTAAAAATATATGTAAATTACACAAAATACTATGTATCGGTAGGAGTATGTGATTGATTTTTTTCCAATTTTTCACCATTTATGAGTTACACAAAATAAACAATTGCAGTGAACTCGAGTATAGTGTAAGAGCAGAGCAGAGCACGGCATCCAGCTTGCCACACTGCAGTACTCCTGCACCTCGCTGCCATCTGCGCCTTTCGACCTCGCATGTTCGCTGCGCCGGCCTCCGCGATGGCGGTGCGCGCGCGCCACATCTCATGTCCGCGACGGCCTTACGCTAGCCGCCTGCTCGTCGTCGTGCCCTGTGCCCACGCCGGCTGACTCCTCAGCTGCCCACGCGCTGGTCGTGCAAGCACACAACGTGGCCGCGAGCTGCGGCCACCGCGGCCACCACCCTCCCCATCCTGCCTCCATTGCAGCGTCGGTCCTGATCCGACGGCGGCCAGCACGCGGCAGCGCTGCAGCTCGCGCCTGCGGCGTCCAGCGCGGCGGCGGCGTAGCAGCTCGCTCCCAGAGCGGCCAGCACGCGGCAGCGCTCAGCTCGTGCGTGCGGCCTCCAGCGCGGCGGCGGCGTAGCAGTTCGCTCCAGCGGCGGCGCAGTCAGCCCGCTTGCCTGACAGGCGGGGCCAGCCGCCAGCGTGGCCTCGGATGCCAGTTTAGTTGTCCACGTAGGCAAAACCGCCCTGTAAAACCGCTCAGGGGAGTAAATTAGACTGTTTATGAAACTTTAAAGTGCTAAACATCTGGTTTTATAGGTTGGGGCGTAAAAGTATTCCAAATGCGCTAATAGTTTAGGAGGTTATCTAGACTTTTTTCTTATTTTTTTTGTTGTGTTATTGTGTTTATTTTCTTGTGGTTTCAGGTGATGAGACTTCCTGGGAAATTATAGGGCGGCATGACGGATCCATCTCAGATGGACTACTAGCTGGATGACGCTGATCCAGTTCCCGTGTGTGTTCTGTCCCTCATCATCTTTAGAGGAGGGTGCCCCTGCTTGCCACTGCCTAACCCTTCTCCGTCGACCATATGGCTTGTCTCCCCTGTTAGTTCTGATCTAATTCTGCTGGAGGCTTGGAGCCACTTCTTTGTGGTGTTCAGCACATGTGCGGGTTGTTTTTTCTTGAACACGCAAAAAATTTACGCGTCTTTATATTAAGATAGAAGGAGTTTACAATACAAAGGGTGGGCTACAATAGTTTTGAAAGAAGCTCAATCCCTCCTCCGCCTAGGCTATTATACTAGATAGTAGACAACCCATATGTGTGGCGTTAGTCTAAATCCATTGCTCGGCCTCGTGTTTGATTACAGCGAGCAACTGATGTAGCTGGGTCACGGCGCCACAGAAGCATCTCATGTTTCTCTCCTTCCATAACTCTCAGACGACTAGCGCAAAAACGGTGCTAGCGCCTCGATCACGTAGGTGCTGGTGTGATGTGCGGGTAAAAACTAGATTCTATTCTATGTGTTGGAGCATTATGACTTACTAGTATAGCGCCCATGCTAACGCTACGTCTTTATTCGGATATGCAAATTAACCACCTAAAGATATCACAAGCTAATACTTTCTCAAATTACATTTCAATGATTTACATTGCAACTACACTGATTATAATACAACATATATAATTGGAATTTGCCACGAATCCAAAAATCACCTCCACCGCAGCACCTAATCACCATCACATGTATCATTAGCACATTGCATACTTAATAAAAATACCTAGTTAACCAAGTTCTAACTTCTAGTAGCCGTGGGCGTGCAAGTCTCTTTTAAAAATAATTTCTTAGAAAAAAAAACAAGGATAACTTTTTAGGAGTCAACTCTGTCGACTCATGCTAACACTACGTCAAAATTTTGTACATACACATCAAAATAACCAAAAGGCAACAAAACCTCTAGTTGCATTGGTACTAATAATATGCCGCAAGGTTAAGACATGAAAACAAATTATCATATAAATTCTCGGGTTAAGACATTTGAATACTGCACCATGAATTTAGAATTGTTGCATTGGTACTAATAATATGCCGCAAGGTTATCTTGCATGATATTTCGAGAGTTATATATGTCACCACAACTTAATTCTCCCAATCTAAATTTCTAGAACTTTATGTACCTGTAGACCTTTGTAATGGTGTCTGTAAGATGTAACTCTAATTACAAGCCAACATATCCTATGCTCAAAATGATGGTAAGACATATATAAAGCAATAGTTGTCAGACTGAAATATCCGATGGTGTGATTAATATTATCAATATTCAGGCTCTCAAAGGCTGGCTCAGATTAACACTACTTTTTTTATTCTTGCGTTACAAAAGCACAAATAGTATATCCAAAAAGGTAAATCTTTGTTAACAATTGGTATAGCATACCTCACAAGCATATTGTCGAATATGTTGTGTGCAGCACTTCAGTGTCTAGGTGTGGTCGGCCGCACCCTCAGGTCTGGAAGACGATGATGCCCTGTGCATCTGGCGACCTTGCGGTGCATCCACCAGCCCATTGGAAGGCGGATCCAGCGGAGACCGCAGCGGCCGCAACCCGACCACACACACCATGGGGCGAGACGGTGGCGAGGCAAGGACCAGTGAGGGCCGCGGCGCCCTAGCACAGCAGCGGGCGGTGTCGACTACACTCGATCCTGGCCCGCCCTCGACTGCCCTCGAAGCAAACGAAGACACAAGCAAAACATGTGTAGTCATTCATGCACACAAAGACTAAGCAAGTAAATGCAGAAGCGCAGCTAGCAGCATGATACCAACGGACAGTGGGTCAACCAGCGACTCTAGCTGTTGCCGGCCAGCCTAGATTACCTCACCTCTAGGAGTCAGAGAGGAGCATCACTGGACAAGAGAGAATCAATAATCCATCAATTCAGGTTAGCAAATGAAGTATGCAGGCATATGTCAGACACAGGCATGTATTTTAAAAGTACTAAATAGTTCATCAACTATAAATGATTGGTTAAATTCATTGATACTACTAATGGTATTCCAAAGGTAAGCTTTTATGTGATCAAACAATTTGAGTGAAAGGGGCTAGAAACAAAATATTGAAGAAAATAGGGAGAAAGCACACATATTTTATTTTGCGTTCTTCACAACACTTCATGAACCCTCCACCATGAACCTACATTTAAAAATAGCAACTTGGCGTTTGAATGTATTTCTCAGTTCTATTTTTTATTGGAAACGCAGAAACTAAGAAACAACATCATATCACTGGATAATGTATATAATCCATTTCAACAATAATTTAATTTGGTCTACTTGAACCTACTAAATACTGAGAAACAACATCATATCACCTACTAAACGGCTGATTTTTTATGAGAAAAAATAAAGTTGGCTGGTAAGCTGAAACAGATTATAAGCTACAGCGAGCATGGTGGACAAGTAAAGCCATTCAGATTGTGACATTGAATTACTTTTTTAGGATGGCACATAGGTCCCCAATCTATGTGGAGTCGTACTTACTCTTATTATTTTGGAATCGAGCCGATTTCACAAAATGGGAATGTTTCAGCCGACTCTTAATCATGTAAGGAATCGATTATACTAAAATATATCTTCAAGGTAACATGGACCCTGAGATGGTCCATCAACGTCCTCTCTCTCTCTCTCAGTAGCTAGCTAGATCAACAGTAGGACACCCTGTCAAAAAAAAAAAAAAAAAAAAAACAGTTGGACACACCGCTAGGCGCTAGCTATGACACAACACAAGCGAAAGATCCTGAGATGGCGGCGCCGGAGCTCTGGTGGCTATGGGTGACGCTCGCTGTCTCGATCCTCTGCTACCTGACCAACCAACACCGCCGCAGCTCCTCCGGACGGCGGCCGCCCGCCGAGGCCTCTGCCGCTCATCGGCAACCTCCTGGACGTACGGCGCGCGCCCGGCAACCTCCACCACACGCTAGCGCGCCTGGCCCGCGCGCACGGCGCCCCCGTCATGCGCCTCGACCTGGGCTTCGTCCCGGCGGTGGTCGTCTCCTGCGACCGCTCCATCCTGCTGCTGCCCAGCTCGGACCAGCTCTGGAAGACCCTGCGCGGCGTCATGTCGGCCCACGTCCTGTCGCCGCGCAGCCTCGCGGCGTCGCGCGCCGCCCGGGAGCGGAAGGTCGCGGACATGATTGGGTATCTTCGAGCACGGGCCGGGACGGAGGTAGACGTCAAGGAGGCCGTCTTTGGCGGCGTCACCAACCTCGTCTCGACCGCGCTCTTCTCCATCGACGTCGTCGACGTGGGCGCCGCCGAGCCGCCGCCGCCGTGGGCCCACGGGTTGCCGGAGCTCCTGGAGGAACTCATCGAGTGCATGGTCAAGCCTAACGTGTCCGACTTCTTCCCGTTCCTCAGGGCGCTCGACCTCCAAGGATGTCGCCGCCAGGTGGCCGGTCAACTGGGCAAAGTTCTCCAGGTCTTGGGTGACATCGTTGACCGCCGGTTGGCCGAAGCTTCTTCTTCCTCATCGTCCAACAAGGGCGGCGACTTCCTCGACGTCCTCTTAGAGCTCGAGTCCACGGGAAAGATCACTCGCGACAACCTGACTCTGATCCTGTTCGACATCTTCACCGCCGGGGGCGACACCATGGCGCTCACCGTGGCGTGGGCGATGGCCGAGCTGCTCCGCAACCCGGGCGTCATGGCCAAGCTACGCGCAGAGATCAGGGACGCCCTCGGCGGCAAGGATGCCGTCGACGAGGGTGACGCGGCGAGGCTGCCGTACCTCCAGGCCGTGGTGAGGGAGGCCATGCGGCTGCACCCGGCGGCGCCCGTGCTGCTGCCGCACAAGGCCGTGGAGGACGGGGTGGAGATCGGCGGCTACGCGGTGCCCAGAGGCTGCACGGTCATCTTCAACTCGTGGGCGATCATGCGCGACCCGGCGGCGTGGGAGACGCCCGACGAGTTCGTGCCGGAGCGGTTCCTGGGCAGGGAGATCGATTTCCGCGGGAAGCAGCTGGAGTTCGTCCCGTTCGGCTCCGGCCGCCGGATGTGCCCCGGCGTGCCCATGGTGGAGCGGGTCGTGCCACTGGTCCTGGCGTCGCTGGTGCACGCGTTCAAGTGGCAGCTGCCGGCCGGCATGTCAGCGGAGCAGGTCCACGTCAGCGACAAGTTCACCACCACCAGTGTTTTAGCCTTCCCGCCAGTCAAAGCTGTGCCTATAATCATCACCTAAGTACCTAGTGTCAACTGATTTTGGCCTGCAAAATTGCTAGCGTGGATTAAGAAGGTTCGATAACTCTAGACCTCTAGTGGTGAGTTCGATTTTAGTGTATGACTAATCTATTCCTTTCCTACCGAGTTCAGTCTCCACAACAGCGAGAGAAAATAGAATCAAAAACCCATGTTTGGAAATTTGCCACTGAATACGTTGCCTCTTTGATTATATAATTGCAAACTTGCGAAGCCCAGTGAATCAGTGATAATCTTATTCGCTTCTTTTTCTCTCAAAAAATATCGGCCGGTTTATAAGTTCTGCCGAACAGGCTAGATCCATTATTGAGAATCCAGCCATGTCGCAAGAGAGACGCCATGGCGCTAACACCTGCCCCATCACCGCAGTGCGCATGCATAGGTATGGCCTCACCCGCTGCTGGCCAACTCAGCGGCTACTTGTTTAAGTTGATGTTGTTGAGCAGCGAGGTGACCATGGCGCTAAGCTGGTCGAACTCGGGTTCATGCCGGGTATCCTGCCTGTGTATCCCCTTACAACGGCGTCACACCCCGTCCCCGCCGTCCTTGTGAGCATCACCAGCGCGTTAGCGGGGCGCCAGGCCACCCACGACACAATTTGTCTCACAGCGAGTGAAGAGAGTTATGAAAAAAAGGAGGTGTCAGATGCATGGGCCTAGTTAAAAGTGCAAATTAAGCCTATGCAACATGACTTATAAGCCGACTGATAAGCTGGAACAACATATTTTTTTAGAGAAAAAATACTGTTGTAACAGCTAATAAGCCGATTCATAACCTGAAGCTAAAACAACTGATTTTTATTGTTGACTCGTGGAATATTAATATTTGGAAAAAATATGTGCAAAGTGCACAAGAAGAGGTCAAGGGAATGAAGCCGACAATGACGAATAGACATAAAGTAAATGTTAAAGCCCACCCTTTTCTAGATAAATTATGACTGAGAATTGAGAAATCATGCTGTTTCTTTCTTCTGATGTTTCTTTCAGCTCGAGGAGTCTCTTTAGCTTTCTTGAACTTGGTCGTGTCCGTGTGTGCTGCTGACTCATGTTTATTTTTTGGCTGTTAGTTTTACTTGCATTGGGTTGAGTTTTGGAGAGGTTGCGTTGCAATGCATGCAGCTGGGGTATGATTGGGAAGAAGAAAGTGGCTGGTGCACATCCGGTTCAAATTATCAATATGGCATTTGGGTGATGACTTTATGAGTAGTGTATTTCTTTTTACGAAAATGAGTAGTATATATTCTGTTGTTGGACATCTGGATTGTAGATAAGGGATTACGAGCAGAGATGATTAATGAGAGTCCTCAGTATAAATCATAGCATTAAGGACCTCTTTGATATACATGTCTACTTACCAGTTGACGCTAAAAATTATCCTTCTTTTCATGTCTATCTTTTCGCAATTGATGATATACAGCCAAATATACTCCATATGATAAGTGCTAAAGTCACATCATGATGAAATGGACATTATCCTTTTTTTGACACCTATCTTTTCGTGCAAGTGATGACTTCGTCATCCGTATTGTGATTAATTAATTAATTACTAACGAGGGTTCGCAAAGCTTGCATTCACGTTAATTAACTCTTGGTTATCCAAAAACCAGATGCATGCTCCATGCCAAACTCACATCATATATAGCATGCATCTGCACGTTCTGCTTTTGACAGCTATCTCTTCGAAGTCGTCAGTCAATTAGAAAGAAAAAGAATCTGGAAATAAAAGATTGCGTGAAGAAGTAAGGATCAACTGGGTTGATAATCTATGGTTACAAAGACCTAAAGAGCGTGTAAAGTTGCTTATATCATCCAGCCAATCTCGTCCCACACGGCCACACCGACAGGACACGATTTGGCAACAAATTTTTGCCGTGTCTGTCATGGTGTGATGTTGCGTGGGAGTTTAATGATATGTTGTTTTGGGTATATATGCTTCTTGTGACTCATGAGCAGGTACCTAACATGGGCAGAAGCAACTACTACTCCTGCTCACACATGGTGTGCCGTAGAGCCAGCAAAGTTGTTGCTTGACTATGCATGACGACCTAACCATGCATGCATCATCTATCTATGTGACGTGAAAAAACAAATATACATGACGTTGCAACTTGCCAGTTAAGTAATAATATGACAAGGATAGAAAATAAGACATGTAGGTAGCCATATGTCTTACGCAATGCAAGTGCAGATCTTTTGCTAGTGGTTATCGAGTAGGCACATGTTAACCATATTATATGATTGGCATTATTGCTCTCTAGTTATGGGCAATGCTACGGTACATATTTTACTTACTAGGAGGTAATATTTTGAATAAATTTGAACCATCGATTAATTAACACAGAAAAACAAAAAAAAAGGAAACAATATTTTCAAATCCCTGCATGCACGGAAGAAACATAAACAGGATACCGCCGTGCTTCCCTTCCCTTGTTCATTGCACAGGCTGGCGTATCCCAGCATGCGTGCGTATATTACCATAAAAAATTACCATAAATTAGCAAGTACATATCCGGTTAAAAAAATATGTTACGTGCAAATAATTATTCAGCCATAAATTTTAGTGATCTTCAAGTCAAAAAAAAAAATTAGTGACCTAAAATAGTTAGAAGTTAACATATTTCATATAAATATATAATCAAATGGTGTACATTGTGCTAGCTCGAATGAAATTATATTATAAAATTAAGAAGACCTTGAAATAAAACACATCAAATTATTTTTATAATACTTAGGTTTGTTAAAATAGTACATACATGAAGAACATTAATAGCTAACACGTCAATTGAGTAGTGAACTTTAGCGATCTAAAACATATTACACGATAATACATGTGTTACATAATTGAGTGTGTATTCTATACTAGCTTTATTGAAACTATATTACATAATTTAGAGGGTCTTCTAATAAAACATATAAGTATCGTAAAGTGTCATATATGCACATAAAGTTTCATATACGTGCATGTAGCTTTTTTAAATATGTGCATATAAAGAAGTGCATAAAAATAGTAATTAAATTATGTTATATCTAAACTTGCAAAAATAAAAGTATTTGTCATATCTAATAGATCATGTATATATCAATTAGATCTAGAAAAAGGTCTTTATATCTAAAATTTCCTTATTTCACATATTACCTCCTAGAAAGTAATACGTAATTCTAGCCATCCAATCGGATTGAATGAACGGCTCATAGTTACTTGGATGTACCACAGCAAAGCCCTCTAGTTATATATGTGTAGGTGTGATGTAGTGTAACATGATTATTCATGGAACCATGAAGTATTCGGAATCAAATATAATTGCACTAGATATGCAACATGTTGCATGTCTGAGTTATTCTTTCATTATGTCGTGAAACTTTTCTCATATAGGCTTGAATTATTGGCACAGCTAGATCTCAGGACAGCGCCGGCTCCTCTCGAAGCCTTGCTAAACAGGCAAACCAAAAACAACTTTAGTGGACAGGCACAAAAAAGCCGAAGCAACTCTTGTGTGGACGGAGCCAGTAAAATATGTGGCCTTGCACCATGCCCTCTCCTCGCACTTAATTACCAAATTGGATATAAAAAAAATATCCCTGCCAGACCACTGAACCCAAACTCATTGTGTGCACCAAGGTTGTTGTCTGTGGGAGCCATACTCTCGCACAAGCGTAGAGGCTGATGCCCGCTAGAGCCATACTCACATATTCTTTTTCTTTTCTATTTTTTTATTTTAACTTCTAGATAGATAACATGTATTGTGAAGTCACAACGGAATATCAGAATTTTAAATAACAACTATTTCGCTACCTATCCCAACCTAGGTCATAGATTGCAAAGACACGACCTTTGTCACTTGTATGTCCTATCAATACCAAATAGAAAAGAAGAGACATTATAAACAACCACCAATGTATCCACCTTAGCTAGGGGATCCATAATGACAATCACCTTTCTTTCACGCATGACTTGAGAGTTCAAATAGCATATCAATCAATTGACCTATAACAACCTGTTGCAAACTACACTTGATTGAACTTTTCATCCGATTATTATTAACACTAGAATTTACACCAACATAAACTTTCCTCCAATTGAACAGTGGATGAACCATTTTGCAAGTGCTTACTACTGCTACGCAGACTAGTCAACTAACCTTAAATTGAGCATACTAGCATCCAAAAATGGTTGACTAGTCAACTTACTCAGACCTCCCCGGGTCCCACGCCTCCGTTCCATTCCAGTTACCGCGCGCCATCCGCGACCCCTTCTCCGTCGCCATCTCCTCTCGGCTCCTCTCCATCTCATCTCGGCGTCCGCAAGGCGTTCGGCGAAATGTGACGCCACGCCAGCCCGCGCGCCCATGTGGCCAGCGTCCGTCTCCCCGCTCGCTCCTCATCCGGCCCGCCTCGCCGCCGTGCCGCGTCGGGCGGCGGGAGACGTCGCTGTGCCGGCCCGCGAGGGAGACGTCACCTCACCTCCTCGCCCCGCCTAGGCGCCTAGCTTTTCTCGACCGGATGGATGCTTGCTATGCTGCGTCTCCACTACTCCGCCTCCCGCCCCGCCCCTGCCGTCCATGTCACGCCTCGGCTCCTTCCTTTCGCCTCCCGCCTCCTGTCCCCCGCCCCTGCCCTTGCTGCCCCTTGTCCTTTTCCCCACCTCCTCCGGAATCTGCCCGCGCGCCTACTCGTCGTCCCCCGTCTCCGTTTTCTTTATCCTGCGGGCGGGGCGGGTGGAGTGGGGCGGTCTTTGCTCTCGGATCAACAGAAAGAGAGGAAAAAAAGAAACAGTGGCCGGCGGTTCGCCCGTCGCTCGCTGGCTGAAGCGGCTGCATCCAAGCGCGATACGGAACTCGAGCTCCGGTTTTGGGGCTCCGGATCACTTCGAGGTGAGCAGCTTTGCTGAATTGTGAAGCTTCTCATGGTGTCTTGGGATTGGGCGTAGTGGTCTGGTACTGGTTAATTGCTGGGGCTCGGAGGATAGGGTCATCGATCGCCACTGATTTGGGCTTGTCGGGTTACAACGCTGGGTCCCTTTTTGCACTGAATTCGTAGTTGAATCAGGAGCCCAAGGATTGGTATCCATGTTTCTTCGTCTTGTTCGTGTGAGGTCAATTCTGAGCTGTTCCCTTTTGTACCTTCAGCTCAGTAGCTTGTCTTTACTGAGCTGATTGGGCTTCTGTTTTCGTACACTTGTGAATTGTTGAGAACATACTGGGTTAACTGAACTTTTTTGGCAGTTTTATGTTTTATCCGTCGGTTCTTCCTAAGGTCAGGGATTAAAAAGGTCTTCCTTTTTTCACTGATGAATGAGAATCTTTCCAATTTGTGCCTACAAAGGTTTCTCTGATCTCTTCTGGATTCATTCTGTTCTTTGCTGCAGGCTAAAGGAATTTTGATCATCACATAAGCTCAAGATCATGAGTTGGTTTAAAGAAATTTTCAAGGGTTCAGTAAACAGAAGAGTTTCAAGGGGTAATTATGATGGAGACTGGCATGAAGGCCATTCATCTGATCACATCAGAGTAAGCCTTTGCCCATGTGCTCTGCTGTTGAACCAAATCTGCAATGTGCTGGTCGTATCCGTGCATATTACCTATGCCTAAACAAATTAGTTTTAATCATACACCTTTTAACGTGATTGTTCATATTTTATAGAAATCCTGAGACAAAGAAATGGCATTTAATGTTTCTTGTCCTCATTACTGTAGGATACTTACGATGACAGTGATAATGAAGATATAGATCGTGCTATTGCATTATCGCTAGCTGAGGAAGATCAGAATAAGGGAAAGGCGGCGGCTACTGGTTAGTGTTTGCCTAGCTATTCACATCCTGTTTTTACCTCTTTGTTTATGCCATCATTGATGACCATTTTGGCCCATAAGATAGAATTCATCCCCTTGGGAACAGTAGCTTTGTAAATGAAAGTGATCTGGACTACACCATTGCTGAATTTTACTGTAGATACTAACTATAATTTGGAGGAAGATGAACAACTTGCACGGGCTCTGCATGAGAGCCTGAATGCAGAATCTCCTCCTCGGCGGAATGTTCCTATTGAGGATGTGCCAGTGCCTCGATGGGATCTTCCTGTTGAGCGTGTGCCTCCTCGGCAGTATGTTCCTACAAATGAACCACCTCCGCACGTTTACCCACAGAGTGGATCCAGGTACTTCTTTTTTGCGCTGATTTATTTGATATTTTAGTTTTAGGAACTAAGAAGTCATACAAGTTTCCTTCTGTTTCGTTTCCATATACTAAAAAATGGTCTAAACATGTATGGTCTTGTCATGTTACCCTCTTAGGTGATCTGAATTCAACTGCTAATTGGATGACAATATATATAGAAGTAGCTGTTAGTGTCATCTTGCTAGTACCAAAAGAACTCGTGGAATGATTAGCTCTGCACATATGCTAGCACAACATGTGTAATTAACTCATCTGCATATATCAGCTTCGTGGCCGATTCCGTGTCTATTATCATTGTCAGATTGCAGTAGTTTTTCTAGCATTGACTTGAGAGAAGTCCTGTTATTTGTGTAGGATTTGTGCTGGATGCCAAAACCCAATTGGCCATGGACGCTTCCTTAGCTGTATGGATTCAGTTTGGCATCCTCAATGCTTCAGATGTTTTGCTTGCAACAAGCCCATATCAGAATATGAGGTATGAGAGTGTCTATGAGAAAAAAATTGGAAGGCCAAAACTGTCAAGAAGGAAGCAACTAGAAGAAATAGAAATGGCTCTAGACTGTCCAAACATGGAATCACAATGCACTGCAGTTATTGTGGAGACCACGACACAACAGAGCCCTTGCGCCTCGGGAAGGCGGGACATCGGCCACCACGGAGGGATCCTAGCAAAGGCGAAAACAATAACCGAGCCCACTATCCAAGTTGTAGATGAAGAAATGCCAGATGATGAACTGCCAGATGATGGACCACAGATTAGCCAGGTATGATTCTTCTTTGTTTCAATTGTTTGTCACAGTATGATATTGTTCATACTGACCTTGTTGCTATGGGTTATTTACCATTACAATGCATCAAGTCCTCCACCATTTTCACAAATCCAAACTACTATGTTGTCTCAAATGGAAGAAGAGGTAATTTCCACCATTTTCAACATATGAATGCAGATTTTAATTGCCTCAGTTCCACTAACACATATGCATATGTTTGCAGGTACTAGATGCAAGGGAGGTGGACAAGGGCCCTCTTCCAGATTCAGCCTTCATTTCTTCTAGTCAGCCAGTGTCAAGGCCAGTTCCACCAACCACTGCTACAAATCCTCTGAAAAGGAAGACTACAAGCAAGAAGGTGGCATATGGGAAGAAAGGTCTAGAAGACAACAAGGGAGATGGAGGCAACCAAGGAGCAGCAAGGAAGAAGAGAGCAGCTGGGAAGCAGGCATCAGTTGGGAAGAAGTGAGAAACTGGGACAATGTAGCTGTTAACAACTTGGCTTTTGTACACCTTATTTTGGCTTTTGTTTTCTAGGAGAATGGCACTTAGACATATACTGAAATTTGTGATGGTAGCCTGAAATTTGACTGGGAGAATGGCTTTTGTTTTCTGTTAACAACTTGTATCCATAACAGTTGTGCTGCTACACTGAAAGTTTCAACTTTCATCTTTACCATCAATGACTATGTTGCCAGTCTACTGTTCTGGTTTGAATTCATATGTATTTATGTCATGACAAAAGGAAAGGGAAATCAAAAACACATATGTGTGCCAAAAGATGTCACAGCTCAACTGAAATTGATTCATTTGTTCCACTGATACATACAGGACTTCAGTGCTTAGTGAGCAATACAAATAGATTCAGCACAAGAACAAACAAGATGCCAGTTAACAGCACACACACCACTTTAATCCATCCTAAAACATCTACTAGAACCCCATCATGGTTACCAAATCCTACACTACAGGCACCATCAAACATTCCAAAACCAACACCTTGCTTCGAACTTGCCATGGCTGAATCCACTGCATCTACTCCACCTTTCTTCTTGCCCTTCAGAAACTTGATGTAATCAGCCTCCCAGTAGAACCCCCGACATCCAGTTCCATCACGCTGCAACAAAAATCACAAGAACCCTAAGTCCAAACTGAAGAACCCTAAAACCATACAGCATTGAACTCAATACCAACTACACTCACATTGTGCGCGGGGCAGCAGTAGAAAACCTTGCCTAAGCTCCATTCTTGCTTCGATACGCGCCGCACAAATGGCCACTTGCCGCATTTGTCGCAGGTAACAAGTGGGAGACCTCCCCCGGTTGGATCTGAGGCCGACATGCCGGAATCCATGGCAGACACTGAGGTCGCTCCGCCTTGGTCCGCTACTCTCCTTGCCACCGGCTTCCTTGTTGTCGTCGCTCGCCCGATACGCCGGCCCAAAGTCCTCCACCGTCACCCTCTTCGCCCCCAACACGCACGGCCCCCTCGAGAAGATAGGTGTGGAGAGGAAGGAAGGAGGCCTGCTCGAGATGAGGAAGGAGATGAGGAGAGCCGGGAGGGGTCATTTGTTAAATCGCCATCCCAGTCATCGTGGTCAACAGCGGTCAGCATCCACGTGGACTGCCACGTCGGACTGAAACCTGGTTTGAATTCGTTTTGGACTAATGATGCACCATAAACAGAGTTTTAGGGACCCAAATCTGCATTTTCAGAGGTAACAGACCCTGATGACACAGAGGAAATAGTTAATGGACCTTGGGTGCATTTAGCTCAAGATTGATGATGCATGACAGATGTAGGATCAGTTCCTTGTTTACTCCTGTTACTTTCAGATTTTTACTTGGAGATCAGCTCCAGACTCTGTTACCGTTTAGATTGTTGGTTTATCACTGGGTTCAGAGCACTGCCAATGATGTATGCCCGAGTGAATCTAGTTTTTCAGATGCCGTGCACCTCAGCACTATCCCGGCTGGGCTTAAATTCCTGGGTGTAGGGTGGAGCAAGTTTGTTAAAATGTAAAATGAAACCCTAAGGATTATGGAAACAGAGCAAATGTACAATCGATCATTTAATCACAATTTAACACCTGCACCTTTCCACTGAAATTGTGAACAGCTGCACCATCATCTACTCACCCTCAGCCAAACATCAGACACTAACCTGGGTGTACACCAACCCATTATCTGCTGTACCCGTAAAGGGCGTGATTGGTGGTAACCCTAGTCGCGAGGCGCACACACCCGGACAGCGCCATCTGCCGTGGTCGCCCCCAATCCTTCCCAAGCATTGTGTTGTCATCCCAGCTCGCGAGAGAAGGCCAACAAATCGATTGTCCCAGCTCGCGAGGGAAGGCCAAATCGAGATAACCGAGGGAAGGCCCAATCGACCGAGGCATGCAGGGTAGACGACCGGGGTGGGGGGGGTGTTGGGGTGGGGTGGGGGGGTTGTGGGGGTGTGGGGGATGTGCAAGGCACGAACCGAACTAGACCAAAGTGCACCACGCGGTGCTGGGCCTTTGGACGCCAAGGGCAACCACCAATCACGCCCTTTATGGACCTCCGTTGTGCATGTGCCGTTACCAGAAGACAAGAACAACATGGTACATCGACTGATCATGCAAACCACACACATATAGGAGATGGAAAAGTTTTCGAAGAAATTATTACGACACAAATTGTAGAGATGCTGCTAATAACTAGCTTGCACACACGATGCCATCAGCCCATCATCAAGGCATGCAGTAGGAAGCACCATGCATGGCGCGTATACATGGATCGGCCGTCGGCGGTACGTAGCCGCCGGTGATCAGCTCTCGCCCTCCACTCAGTCGTAGAGCGGCGGGCACTGGAAGCCCGACGGCGCGTGCTTGCCGCAGGTGATGAGCAGGTTGAGCGCGACGGGGAGGTAGATGTTGATGTTGAGCAGGCGCAAGCGGATGGTGGTGCAGAGGCACAGCGCCGCGTCCAGGTCCGCCACCCCCTGCAGCAGCGGGCAGCACTTGGCCCTGGCCTCCTGCCCGATCACCAGGTGGATCAGCCCGCTCAGCACGTCCACGCACGCGTTCAGCTTCAGGGTGTCGATCGGGCACGTCCGCGACGCCGGCGGCATCGGAGGCACGTACGGAGGCGTCGGCGGGACGTAGGGCGGCGTCGGTGGCACGTACGGCGGCACGTAGGGCGGAGTCGGCCGTGGCGTCGGCGGCAAGTACGGTGGCACGTAGGGCGGCGACGGGCGAGGCGTCGGCGGCACGTACGGTGGCACGTACGGCGGTGACGGCCGTGGCGTCGGAGGCACGTACGGCGGGGACGGTCGAGGCGTCGGCGGGACGTACGGTGGCACGTAGGGCGGTGACGGCCGAGGCGTCGGAGGCACGTACGGCGGGGACGGTCGAGGCGTCGGCGGCACGTAGGGCGGCGACGGCCGAGGAGTTGGCGGGACGTACGGTGGCACGTAGGGCGGTGACGGCCGAGGTGTCGGAGGCACGTACGGCGGGTTGCACGGCGGGCAGTTGGACGGGGGCCGTGGTGGTGCTGCTTGGGCGGTTTGCCATGGTGGGGCGGGCTGTGACCGCCGCCGGAGCCGGAGCCGGGCGAAGGCCACGTCGGCGAGCCGCCACTGCCGGGCGCCGGGTACGACGGGTGGCCGGCACCACCACCACTGCCGGGCGTGGTCGGGGGGCAGTTGCTGCTGCTCCACGCCAGCGAGCTGGGGAGGAGCAGGAGCACGGCGGCGGCGAGGAGCGGGAGGACGGGGACTGAGGTGGAGGTGGCCATGGCTCGCGCCGGCTCAACAAAGCGACGGCGACCGTGACGGGCTGTGCTGTGCACACTGCAGCGCACGTCTGTCTGCTTTTATAGAGGAGCGTCAGGTTCGGTTGCGCCCGGGCAAGTGATCGAAGCTCGTGACGAGGTCCCTCTGCACTGTGGTGCACGCGACGCGATGGCAATCTCACCCTCACAGGTTCCAACCTGCACCTGCATGCACGATTTATCAAACGCTAATCTTCATTGCCATGTGTTTCTGCTTGCTAAAACGCATGCGCGACGGGCCGATGGGCGCCACGTGTTGTCCGCGCAGCATGCACGGGGCGCGCGGCACCTGGCGAGGAGCCGAAGACGCGCGTGCAAGCCGCCAACGGCCGGGGGCTCACGGGCCGGCAGTGGCGCAGAGAAGCGTCCGCTTCCTTCCAGCCGTAGCTTACCCCTTGTCCGCCGGCCGTGCTTCCGTGCTTTGCTCGGACGGAACATGCATGGGGCATGGCGAGACGCGATAGCGCGGGGACCGATGGGCTCGAGACTTCGCCGGCCAGGCAGGACGCAGGGGGTATCGTGGAGACTGACGTGGTTGTCCTCTTCGGGACGGCGGGCGCGCCCGTGACCCTGCCGCCCTGCCGCGGGTTTGGAGCCTTCCGGCGCTGGATGGACTTCGCCGCGCGACGCGAGTCGCGAGGTCGTCTCTCGTCGCGGGGTCACGCGCGTACCCGACGTCCGTCCTCCCTTATCGACCGTCTGTCTAGTCTCGGGGGTGAGCATGATGAGCACTTGAGCACTGGGCATCGTCTCTGTTTCCATGTGCGGACGACGACGACGGGGACTGATGCGTGGCGCGTCCCCGTGAGGGCGCAGTGATGCGTCGCCTTGCATTATCCTGGCTAAATGCTGCATGGATATGAGCTGCCCAGCCGAATTCAGCAATGTAGACGAGCGAGGAAATGCTCCGCATGGGACTGCAGCCTGCAGGACAGCAGGAGTCACATGATTCAAACTTTCAATGGTTGATGATGCATGACAGCTGTAGGATCAGTTTCTTGTTTACTCCTGTTATTTTCAGATTTTTACTTGGGAGATCAGCTGCAGATTCTCGTTTGAATACAGAGGATAGGGAATGGGATAGAGAAAAAGAAATAGATAAACGGCTAGAATTAAATGAGCGTAAAGAATGAATGACTAGGATGCAATAATATTCTTTTGGGAAGGTGGGATAACCCTATCCCAATCCCTATCCTACCCCATCCAAACATGCCCTTAGGGTTTGGGTTGTTGGATTAGCACTAGGGTTCAGAGCACTGCCAATGGTGTATGCCCGACTGAATCTAGTTTGTCTTTCAGAAGCCATGCACCTCGACACTATCCCGGCTGGGCTTGAATTCCTGGGTGTAGGGGGTGGAGCAAGTTTGTTAAAATGTAGAATGAAACCCTAAGGATTATGGAAACAGAGCAAATGTACAATCGATCAGTTAATCACAATTTAACACCTGCACCTTTCCCCTGAAATTGTGAACAGCTGCACCATCTACTCACCCTCAGCCAAACATCAGACACTAACCTGGTGTACACCAACCATTATCTGCTGTACCCCCATCAGAACTTAAATGATTATTATATGATTATTACATGCTGCAACCAGATACATCGTTATCTCGCTTTGGCAACCAGCCAAACTGAGTGTGATTGACCTGAGCGAGGCATCTGGTGGTGTCACTCATCTCCGGGCATCGGCAGTCAACATCAAAGCTACGTAATTTTGCTATACAATTAAACCAAACAAGCAACCAGAAGCACACTGCACTTCTTACAGCAGAACCGGCCGTCATCGATGCACCTTTCCTGTCATACAAAGTAAACTGCAGTGAGCTTCCATTCTTTTTAGAATCAGTGAGCTTCATTAGCCATCTTGGATGATGCATCCAGAATACAGAATTGCACTGCGATGAACTGGTAAAGATTTGTTCATGTGCTACTCACCCCCGCTGAGTTGAGCGAGGCCTTGGCGATGCAGATGCCATGTCATTTAGATCTTGTAATGGTGTCAGTTGCTTAACAACTTCATCCATCGATGGACGAGACTTGCTATCACGGGTAAGGCAATAGTGGCAGATCTGAGCAACCTTTTGCACCCCTTTGACAGAGTAGTTCAGCCCCAAGCGAGGATCTACGAGCTGATAGAGCCTTCGCCGGTCATTCAGGTAAGGCCTCGCCCATGCAACCAGGTTCTGCTCCCCTGTTGGTCGCTTCTTGTCCATTGATCTTCTCCCAGTTAACATCTCGAGTAGCACAACCCCAAAGCTATAGACATCACTCTTAGAAGTCAAGTGCCCTGAACAGTATGCATGACATGAGTAACAAAACTTGACATATAAACTGCTTAAATAAAGAATCATAAACTAACCCCTTATGTTATTTTTTCAGCTTTCATCAGGTAGGGCATACAAATCCTGTGCAAATAATACTACGGGATGCATATAGTGACATGCATTAGCATACAAGTATGTGCAGTCCTGAGATTATGGTTAGTCAAACAAATGGGGACAACAGAACTCTAGTATGGAAGCGAAATTATAGGACAGAAGCAATCATATGTAACATTAGTTCTATTACCAAGAAGAATCGTTACTTAAATCTACAGCTTTACTGCATCAATAAAAAGCAGAACACAGTTTCACTCGAAAGAAGAAAGTCTGAACTATAGTTGGTGGAAAACTGTAACGGAAGAATGATGTCCCGTCAGAGAAAAACTGTGAAGGTACCACCATTCAACAGATAAGCAAAGCTACAAAAATTCCGCTACAGGTAGCTAATGAAGACAAAGGTTTATTCCTGGTACCTGTCATTACATACTCTGGTGCAGCATAACCATAGGTGCCAACGACCCGAGTGGATACATGAGTTTTATCACCCTGAGGACCAGCTTTTGCTAAACCGAAATCCGATAGTTTTGCATTGTACTCCTACAGAAGTAAAATCACCACAATTAACAAGGTAGCATGCAGTATCTAAGCATGATATGAAACAGATTCAACAGATAAAGTACCGCATCAAGAAGAACATTTGATGTCTTAAAATCCCTGTAAATAACAGGTTTGGGACCTCCATGTAGGAAGGCTAGTCCTTTTGCAGCACCTAGAGCAATCTTCATTCTGTTGGACCAAGGTAGGGGAAGAGCCCCTTCAAGATAAAACAAAGTAAGATGACAGGATCATAAGAACGAAAAGACAGAAAGATTATGATTGACAAGGAAGGTCAACAAGATTAGGCACATACAGTAAAATCAACTTCCTGAAAAGCTGGCAATATTTTTTTCCCAAAAATAATAGTTATATCACCATTGGTAGTAGGCATGCATCCTTGCTCACTACAATACTATTGTAACCTTTTGTTGTGTGTGGAAATCACTCATGTATTAAATAAAAGATATCAATAGGTGTAACTGGCACAGGTCAAACTTAATAGTTAATAAGGGCAGGCTAAAATATTCAGGTCTCTGATGTCACAGAGTGACAGAGGACATACACACACCCCCCCCCCAAAAAAAAAAAAAAATAAAATCCAAGGTTGCTCAGAAAAATTGCAAAAAAGACTTATCCGTGAAGCAAGCAACTTGTTAGGCCTACGTGGGGAAACAAAATATTGAAGGCACTAAATCTACTCAACTTAAAGCATTTCTCTAATGTGATTGCTTACTTCTGAACAGATGATTTTCAAGACTTCCTCGTGCCATGAATTCATATACAAGTAACCTTTGATCATCCTCAATACAATATCCAATCAGCTTAACAAGGTGTTTATGATGCAACTGTCCCAGAAAGTCAACTTCTGCCTGAAAATGTGATTATTTTTAAAAAACCATAGCTAGGATACTCCATTGAAAAAGAAAAATGCAATACAATACTTACCACCCATTCTCTATGACCTTGAAGCGCATCTGGCTTCAAACTTTTGACTGCCACAGTAACCCCTGTGCCAGGTTTTGCAGGAGCAGTGCTGTTTGGCTCAATCCACCCCTTGAAGACATAACCGAATCCACCCTCCCCAAGAATACTGTCTGGCCTAAAGTTAAGGGTGGCAGATTTCAACTCTTGAAAGGTAAACTGAAGTAGCTTGGGTGGTGTTCTCTTTTCAATTGACGCATCAACACCATTTTCGCCATCATGTTTTGTCTGAAAATGATCACCAAGCTCCCGATTGCTAGCATTCAGATATCTCGCCTCTGCTGCTACAGAGAAAACAAAGTTTCTTGAGCATATCACAGAAATGAAATTTCTCGTCTCTGCTGCTACAGAGAAAACAAAAGTTTCTTGAGCATATCACAGAAATGAAATTTTAACCAATAGTAGTACTAAGATAAGATATAACATATTTTCCAAAGAAAATAACTATTCTCTCTCAGGCTCCTCACATATCCAAATGGTTAGACAAAATTGATAGGCATTGACCCAAAACATTATGTACTTGGCATAGTCATCGCCAGCTTTTAATACAGGATCAAACCTATCCAGTTGACTTGAAGTATCATGATCATGCTTTGTTATGTTATCTAGGTTAATCATTTGTGGAGGTGTCACTTTCAGGCAACATAACAGCAGCAAGCAACACAGTCAGATGTAATTGGCTCCTGGAACCAACGAATCATAGACTTTCTTAAAGCTTTGACAACGTCAGCTTCAATTGTTTCCGTCTGATTAGAAATCTCACTTAACAACTGAAATGTGCCACAATGATTACATAAGCTATTTGGATTGAAAGGTATGGAGCACAGACTATTGACAGACCTGAAGGGGATTTTCATATAAATCAGATTATATACTGCTTTACCTCTTCTTGATGAGCATATAGCATTCAAATAGTTCGGCACAAGCTCATAAATATAGTGCAAGTTGTTTATGGAATCGAAACCAAGTCTAACATAGGAGAAACAGACAAGGTTGAATGCATCAACTAATGCTTTATTAGTCTGTTCTAATCAGCCAATCACCAAGAATGGCTTGTTGAAAAGTACTCACATCCAGTTAGCGTTTCAGTTCAACGGCTGAAGTTTGAGGACAAAACAAAGGTTCAACGTCTGAAGTTTTTACCCTGAATTTACCTCCTAGCCATTGCATGCCAGTCTAATCACTGCTCTTTAGCTACGATCAAATCCATGATAAACTCCGATGAATACAATCAAAGAATGCTGGGGACAGAAGAATATGGAAGAGAGAGGTTCCTATTGCCATATATGATGAGCGTATCAAATCATCAATCGTATGTCACAACACCACGCTAATAGCCAAGCCAACTCTTTGCCGCTAGCGAACAAGCAGGCAGGAACAAATCTTTCCCAAACCAAACAAACGATCGCCATCCACCAACCAACGGACTGAAAACAGACATATATACGAAAAAAAAAGGGGAATAGAATAAGACAAGAATCCACCACCACCTGCGTCGTGAACGTGGCTGCCCTTGGCGGAGCCGCCGCCACCGTCATCCGCCGGCGCCGCCGGGCGGAAGCACGCCCCGCGGAAGCCCCGCGCGACGGCGGCCCAGCACCCGCACCCTTGCCGCCCCGCTGCCCGCTTCGGGGAAGTCATCTATCTCCTCCTTGCTGCCCAGGCGGAGGGAGAGGTCAACGAGCTACAGCTCCTACTACACACCCATCGGCACGGCCGGCCCGCTGCGATTCTTCTCTCCCCCCGCCTGCTGCGCTTTTCTCGCCCCCCTCGGCCCCGTCCAGTCCAAATCGCCCAAGCAAGCCGATAAGTGCGATGCGAGGCGCAAAAGGGAAAGCGAAAGCGAAAGGAAGGTGGCGCGCGGTGGGGGTGCACAAGTCGGAGAAGCAAGCTGGGGCGGGGGCGGGGGGGGGGGCGGGAGTGGAGTGGCCGGGTCTCAGCTCAGACTCAGTGGCGACTGCGCGAGCACTGGCACTGGCACTGGCACTGGCACTAGTGCCGCAGCGACGGGTCGGCGTCGCCGTCGTCATGATGTGGGATGCGGCCGAGGGGAAAGGGGCTTTTCGGTGCGGCCTTTTGCTGCGGCTGCGGCTGCGGCGCGGCCTGCCGCACTGGCTGGCTGTGGGCTGTGGCTGACTCCTCCCCCTCCTTGCCGCGCTTTATCCCTCCCTCGCGTCAGCGTCTGCGCGGCGCTGGGAGCCAGCCAGCCGAGCGACCAGCGGTGGGATGAGGCGGCCGGATTTACCGTCCGGCTCGTCGGGTTGATTCGATTCCGTTTCTCCGGCGTGGAGTGAGCGGTGGGAACGGAATGGTTGGCGGGCGGGCGGGCGAGTGGGAGCCTACGCTGCGCAGCACCAACGGCGCCAGCTGTAAGGATCAAACCGGTTGCTAGTGGGGAACGAGTGACTGCGGGCTAGGAGATTGACCGACGCGTTGCTACATTATAACCGGTGTATGATGTACTTGTATGAAAAATGCAAATTGGGGTATAGTCTGAAATGTAAGAGACTTTAAATTACTTTCAAGTAATGAATTTAAACTATTCTAAATTTAATATAATTTTAGAGAAGAATATTAGCGTCTATTAATGGGTAAATTACAAAAATGAACACATATTTCATAATTTATCTAGTAGTGCTTATTTGATATCATAAATATTATTATTTACCTCTATATTATATTTTATAACAGAAAAAGAGACTCATAAGTAATACTGAGTTCATGAACTACTAGTAAACTGTTTCTAAAAAAAAGAACTACTAGTAAACTAATCAAATCACATCAATGAACTTGAAAAGGTTGTGCCATAAAGGTGAGAAGGAGATTTTCTATGATCCACCTATGGTTTTTCTTATGTTGGGAAAAAGATATCCACTTTGCTCATGAATTTGTCACCAAATTTGATAGAGGGATTTTTTTTCTCAACTTTTGGCCAAATCCATGCCGGACTCAAGCCGAAGGTAGCAAAAGAGGCAGCGAAGAATTTTGCACCATGTGTCCAAGTCAACAAGAATGGCGTGTTGAAACACTTCCTCTAGGATTTGCTTAAAGTATTTGCAAACCAAACGGAAATTCAGTTTGCATAAAACGGTGATGAACCGTAAAACTGGGAGTCGATGTCATGATGGGCTCATGGGCCAGACAAGTATTGTGGAATCTTACTCCCTCCGTTTCTCGAATACTGCAACTCTTAGAATCCGCGCTACCAAACTTTTTTAACTTTGACCAACTTTATAGAAAAAAGTATCAATATCTATGATATAAAAATAAGTATCTTATAAAAATACATTGTATGATAAATCTAATGGTACTAATTTAGTATCATACATCTTAGTATTTTTTTCTAGAAATTTAGTCAAAGTTTAAAAAATTTGACTTAAGACAATTCCGTAGTTGCAGTATTCAGGGACGGAGGGAGTATAAGAATTGAGGATTCCCTAAAAAACGAATAAAGGAACTGCTTCATGGACAGGTTTGATGCACAACCAATGCGCAGCGGCCCACCACTCCACATCATTTGGTCCTGCATAAAAGAGTCCATCATACAAATATATATTTTTTTTCTCTCGTGATGCCCAGCAATCAGATTTCACTAGCATGGGAACAGTTCCAGCTAGGAACAGAGGTAACCGAACGGGAGATTGAAAATGAAGAGCGAAGGAAAGATGTCGCAAAAGAGGAACTTTTCCCCATCATAACAGAACTTTCACCGCAAGCGTAAACAACGTTTCCATAGTGCTACTCAATCAAATAAAATTAGATAACTAAGTTCTCCAAAAGAAACGTAATCATGGAGTATGTATATATTACCCTGAAATGAACAGACGAATATACACATACACAAGACCATCACTATGAATATGTGGTATGATGGTGTCAAGTCTAACGCCCAGATTCTAGCAGCCCTTGCACAATCCTCTTCTCCATGCTGAAGTTTCCTGTGCCTATCATCTCTAAACTGACCATCGAAGACTCCTCGAGCAGGCGCTCCATCTCTTCAGGATGATGTTGCGCAGGCACCCAAGGGTGCTGCATGAACTTGCTGAGCCTGTCCAGCTTCTCGGCCACATCTCTCATTGCCGGTCGCCTTTCGCCGACCATCTCTAGGCACTGACTCGCAAGCTCCGCGACCTCCTCAAGCAACCCCATGTCATCCTCATTCTTGATGCGGTCGTCAATGATGTCCATGAGTCTCCCTTCCTTCATAGCACATAAGAAGCGTAGTGCAAGGCTCCTCTCGTTTTCAGGCCCATCAAGATTGAATGCTTTCTTACCAGTGAGAAGCTCCAGGAGAACGACCCCGAAACTATAAACATCACTCTTATCCGTCAGCTGGCACGTCTGCATATACTCAGGGTCTAAGTAACCGCAAGTCCCTTGCACAAGTGTGACAAACTGAGACTCATCAGTCGGTGCCAGTATCGAGGCCCCAAAATCTGATACCTTAGCTGCATAGTTCTCGTCAAGGAGTATATTGGATGATTTGACATCTCCATGAAGGATTGGAGGTGAAGCCCATGAATGTAGGTAAGCTAAGGCTGCAGCAGACTCGAGGGCAATGTGTAAGCGAGTTGAGAAGGGGATGTTGAGGCAGCCATTGCTACCATGGATGAACTGAAATAGTGTGCCGTTGGGGATGAACTCATAGACTAGCATTGGAACCTCCACCTCGAGGCAGCAGCCCAGTAGCTTAACAACGTTCTTGTGGTTGATCTGGGAAAGGATTGACATCTCTTTGCCAAACTCCTTTTGATGCTCACTGGTCATTGATACACACCGTTTGACTGCGATCAGACTGCCGTCCTTGAGTGTGCCCTTGTAGACAGTGCCGTGGCCACCACGGCCAAGGATGTTCCTGTCATCAAATCTGTCCGTTGCATCAATGAGCTCTGCTTCTGTGAAGATGGTGAAACTAGTTCCTTGCTTTAAGCTTATCTCCTGCAATAGAAGCATCCCGCCATGCTGTTGGAAATACTTCTGCTTGATTTTGGCCAACTTCTTTCTTTCATGGATTAAGTACGTGCAGGTGATGGATATGGCCACAACTGCAACCCCGATGCTTGAACCTGTGTGGTTTTCAGACAATCAATCACTACCATTACAAATTTTAACAAGATAATCAAGCTCATACATGGACTAGTAATTGAAGGCCCATACCTAACCAAAGCTGTTTGTCTTTGCTCTCTCATTTGTTCATATTTTAACACACTCATCGTACATGTACATTTTAATTTACACGGTTTTGATAGATTTTATTGCCAGTTACTATATAGGCATTTGCATCCTGATTTGTAGTTTTATCTTTGCATCACACAACCCTATATCGTGCATGGGGTGATACACATCATGTTATTTGAGATGTTTTTTCACATTAACATATTAACAATGACATAAGTGGGCAATCTAGAAGCATGCATAAAGTACTTTATAGGTAATTTAGATGAAAATTTGGGGGCTACTAGTTTATATACAAATTTAGGGATGCTTTAGATTGCATTTAATAATGACATGTATAGATAATTTATATGAAACTTCATTGGTTTAATTAGCTTTAGGTGTTTTTCATAATGGTAGAGGTGAGAAACTTAAATATAAATTTAGGGATATGGTTACTTTAGACAACTTTTATAATGGCAGAGGTTGACATTTTTTAGAAACAAAATAGATCCAATAGCTATATTGTAGTATGTTCATGCTTCTGTGACAACTTTTATGATTTTTCATTTTATTCCCTAGTGTGTCTCATGAGAATTAGTGGGCTCTGAAATAAGTCTCTAATTAATAACGGTATAAGATGTGCAAACACATTTTTTCAAAAGATAGAAGAGAAGTGTGTTTACCCACAGCTAGCGCCACAGCATTCAAGGATCCCGGACAAGAGTAACTTCCAGGTTTGTTCTTGCAGCCAGAGCATGGAGGTGGTTTGGCAGCACACTCATCAATATCTGCATACAGAGTATGGTACTTAGATGTCAAGGACTGCATAAATATATTCTTTTATAAGGAATTCTTCGTTGCACTTGTACACATGAACCAAAAGGTATACTCGCAATACTAACCTTTGCATCCATCAGGAAGGTAAGGATTGCCCTCGTATCCTTTGGTGCAGTTGCAGAGGTAGCCTCCACTGCTAGAATTAACGCACATGCTTTTAGTGCTGCGGCAAGCGTATGAATCATTTTTCTTCTTTATTGCAACATCGCAAGTCTCATTGCCCACTTCCCAGTTCAAGATGGCCGGGACACGGCCATCTTCATGCTCATCCAAAAACGCTGTTGTGTTTAGATATGTTGTTTTGAACTGGAATGCGTCAGTCTCCATAAGCACAGCATAGCCTTGGTACTCTGCCGTGTCTGTGGTGCTTCTGTTGGTATAGTAATCTGTTGTGTTGTAAAGTGAACTGAAAGACACAGCGTCATTGTACATGTCCCCAGGGAGTGGAACCCGGCACCACCCGGCACCGAAATACGTCCCATCTTGTGCCTTAAGGTTTCTGTAGGATGAGTTCTTCGATACACACCCAAAAATCACATTCTGCATGCATAAACATGAAGATTCAACTTATTAGCAGCATAAAACATACCCAGTCCATTGTACTGAAGAATTAAAGCATACAGATAGCCATATATAATCATAAATCAATTCTTGTTATGCAATTAGTCTACTCACATAATTGTCCGTCATGAGTGCGAAAGTGTTGACGCCAACAACCGTAAACATGTTGGAGTTTCCTGAATATCTGAATGGTGTGTTGGAGAGCTTCCTTTTCCATATCCTGTAGTCGATCTCCTTGGTCGAGCGATTGTATTTCATGGATGAGATGTGTTTCATGATCCGAACCTGCCCATCGAGCAGCAATATCTCCAATACTGGAATTACGTTAAAGACTGTTAAGAAGCTGCGGCCATCCTTAGTCTTGTTGCAGTTGAGCTCAAATCCTTTGATTGCACAGCCAGCGCCAACCCCGAATGGGTATTGAATCTCAACATCGCCGCAATGCTTCAGGCAGTTGGGTCCTGGCAAAGCCAGCGTCTTAGCTTGGAATTGCAGCATGACGGTGAGGCTGAAGATTAGCAACAGAAGCATAGGTACTGTATCAGTGGAGTTCTTGTAATAGTAGTACATAGTGTGCTATGGTGTGCAACAATTTGTTTGATCAGCACGCATGACTTATTAGTCTCTATATATACTACTGCAGCGTTTACTTCGTTAGCCAGCCAGCCTTTTTTTATTTATTTTTTGCTGCAAAATGAGATGTGACTATCGTCACCACCAAATACATGCCATGGCTTCAGACCCTTTTGACAAGGTCATGGCTGTCAAATTTTAATCAAGCATCTAACAGTTCCAACTTCCACCTCAGGAATAAATATCGGAGAATCCGTCAAGGGAATAAAATAACTATATGCCACAGCGATTGCTATAAAAGAAAATGATGGCGATGAAAGGGTCGTCATGAGAACTTTCACCTAAGAAAGTGGGTGATGGCGATGTGCATCCCTAATTGGTGCAGAGGCCAAAAAATTATATGTCTGTCACACATGTTCAACCTCTAGCCTTATATACAAATAAGCCATATAACTGAAGTCGGCGGTGAAGTCAAATGGTCTCTCCCAAAATACTATCCAATTCTCATTGAACAATTCTCATAAATTTAGTTTGATCAGACAAGAGGTTCCTCAACTAGGAGTTTGGTACAAAATTTACAAATATCAAAAGGTTGCAGATGTGCAATAGCGTTTCATGTAGGTGAAAGCGTCTCCAATGACCCTTTCATCACCATCCATGGAGCAAAATAATGCAAGTAACGCGTGTTGCTAGGATGTTGCTGTCCTTTCAATCATAAAAAACAGCTGGCGTAATGCCACATCTACTACAAGTCTACAATGCACCTAATTTGTGCTGTATTATGTGTCAAATTCGACGCAGATGTGTGGTTTGAATTGGCTATCAGGTCCAAAAATACAGTTCACGGCATCACGCCACACTACTTGATTGAATCAAGGCAGGAAAACTTATCCTAATCCCCAACCCCACCCGCCCACACACACGGACTGGGAGCATAGTCCAACCCGTAGTTTTGGTGGTTTGGGCGCTGTAGAGAATGGTTTTCCGTATGGGAGCAGCTCTGCAGCTGGTAGAAGATTACGGTAGATCGGGGGAGTAGAAACAGCCAAACCTCGCGCCCTCCGTCGCCACCGTGGTCGTCACCCCGCGTCCGGCCAGTCAACACCTCCGGACGCCGAGCCCGCGCACGCGATGTCATCCCTCGGACCCCGATTTCTCGTAAATGCGCTGACGCGCCGGCATCGCAAGTCGAGCGGCTCGCCCTCGCGGGGGCGAGGCCGAGTTGCGCTCGCCGTCGGCAATCGGGGACTCGGGATCGGGAGTACGGGACCATCGACGCTCCTTGCCGCGCTTTATCCCTCCCTCGCGTCAGCGTCTGCGCGGCGCTGGGAGCCAGCCAACCGAACGAGCGACCAGCGGTGGGATGAGGCGGCAGGATTTACCGTCCGGCTCGTCGGGTTGATTCGATTCCGTTTCTCCGGCGTGGAGTGAGCGGTGGGAACGGAACGGGCGGGCGAGTGGGAGCCTACGCTGCGCAGCACCAACGGCGCCGGCTGTAAGGATCAAACCGGTTGCTAGTGGGGAACGAGTGACTGCGGGCTAGGAGATTGGCCGACGCGTTGCTACATTGTACCGTGTTTAAAAAAATGCAAATTGGGCTGTTGTCTGAAATGTAAGAGACTTTAAATTACTTCCAAGTAATTATTTGAACTATTCTAAATTTAATATAATTTTAGAGAAGAATATTGACATCTATGAATGGGGTAAATTACCCAAAAAAAAAATATTTCATGATTTAACTAATAGCGCTCATTTGATATCATAAATATTATTATTCACCTCTATATTATATTTCAGAACGGAGAAAAGAGGCTCATAGGTAACATTGGGTTCATGAACTACTAGTAGACTAATCAAATCATATCAATGAACTTGAAAAAGTTGTGCCATAGAGGTGAGAAGGAGATTTTCTATGATCCACCTATGGTTTTTCTTATATTGGGAAAAGATACCCACTTTGCTCATGAATTTGTCATCAAATTTGATAGAGGGATTTTTTTCTCATGTTTTGCCAAATCCATGCCGGACTCAAGCCGAAGGTAGCAAAAGAGGCAGAGAAGGAATTTTGCACCATGTGTCCAAGTCAACAAGAATGGCGTTTGAAACACTTCATTAGGATTTGCTTGAAGTTTTTGCAAACCAAACGGAAATTTAGTTTGCATAAAACGGAGAACCAGAAACTGGGAGTCAGATGTCATGATGGGCTCATGGGCCAGCTTATAAGAATTGTGGAATCTTATAAGAATTGAGGATTCCCTAAAAAAAAAGAATAGAGGAATTGCTTCATGGACAGGTTTGGGTGTAGGTACCATCCCAGCATGCACAACCAATGCGCAGCGGCCCACCACTCCACATCATTTGGTTCTGCAGAAAAGAGTCGATCATACAAATATATATTTCTTCATAAAGTATAATGCGCGCAGTGTCACGCTCCTAGGGGAGGGAGCGACCGCGGCCTGGCCTGCATTGCGTGCCTTGGGGCCTCCAGAGCCTGCTACGCTGGGCCTGCGATGCATGGAGTCCTCTCACACTCATATGCACGCAGCTCTTTTTTCTTATTCTTTTTTTTAGTTTTTGTTTTATGTCAGCTTTTTCTTTTCATTTTTTATCCTTTAATATTTTTTATTTATTTTGGTTTTCATTGCTTTTTCTTTTTTATATATATTTTCATTTTAAGTTCTTTTTTTGGTAGTTTTAGTTTTCAGTTTGGTTGTTTTTTTTTCAATTTTACTTTTCAGTCTAGTTTTTTCAATTTTAGATTTTAGTCAAGTTTTTTTATTTCAATTTTTAGTCTAGGTTTTTTAGTTTTTATATAAAATCTTTAGATTTTTTAAGTAGCAAGTTTAGTGTTACATGGTAGCAACTTCTTCATAAATCACTGGTAAATTTTTATACATAAATTGTTATTAAAATAAAATTTATTGAAACATAGGCAATGTATGTAGCTTGTCTTGTTTTGTATCCCTACCATTATTTTTAAAAGCCTCCGGTTGGTAGCAAGTCATGTTTCTGTTATTTGCAATGTGGTTTCTAATAACTTGTCATTCCTAATTGGTAGCTTATACAATATTTATTTTAATATTTTGCCCCTCTAGGTTGCCCCTAGTTGGTAGCTTATTTTAGAGGTTAGTACTATGTAAATAATATAGAATAAATTTATTATATTCTCATGGTAACAACCGATATGCATACCATGTAAATTTTTTAGTATATTCTAGGAGTAGTAATTTTAGTATTTCATATTAGCAACTTCTTTTATAAATCTCCAAGCATATACTTTTACACATAAATTGCTATTGAAATAATTTTTTTGAAACATAGGCAATTGTGGTCTAATTTTATTCGTCTTGTCACGTAGAATATTTTCGTGCAAACGAAATTAAAAATGAACATATCGTTTAAAAGTTATAGCAAGTTAAATAAAATGCTTTGTTTTTGATTTCTATGCCAGCTGCGCGGGTCCGGTGCATGCAGACATGCAGTGCTCCGTGGCTTTTTTTGCAAGCAGCAGGCGTGGGTTCGATTCGGTGCGTGCAGACATGCAGTGTTGCGCGGGGGGTGTGTGCAGGGCTTGTCGGGGCGCATCAGCGTAGCGCTCCCGTTATGCGCGACGGGTCCCGCGTTAACCGCGTCCATATTTTTTCTCTCGTGATGCCCAGCAATAAGATTTCACCCGTTTTTGTTTGGGAACGATTCGCGGCCACATTTTTCTTCGATAGTTTGAATAGCATGGGAAGAGTTCCAGCTAGGAACAGAGGTAACCGAACGGGAGATTGAAAATGAAGAGCGATGGAAAGATGTCGCAAAAGAGGTACTTTTCCCCATCATAACAGAACTTTCACCGCAAACGTAAACAACGTTTCCATAGTGCTACTCAATCAAATAAAATTAGATAACTAAGTTCTCCAAAAGAAACGTAATCATAGAGTATGTATATATATTACCCTGAAATGAACAGACGTATGTACACATACACAAGACCATCACTATGAATATGTGGTATGATGGTGTCAAATCTAACGCCCAGACTCCAGCAGCCCTTGCACAATCCTCTTCTCCATGCTGAAATTTCCTGTGCCTATCATCTCCAAACTGACCATCGACTCCTCGAGCAGGCGCTCCATCTCTTCAGGATGATGTTGCCCAGGCACCCAAGGGTGCTGCATGACCTTGCTGAGCCGGTCCAGCTTCTCGGCCACATCTCTCATTGTTGGTCGCCTTTCCCCGACCATCTCTAGGCACTGACTCGCAAGCTCCGCGACCTCCTCGAGCAACCCCATGTCGTCCTCATTCTTGATGCGGTTGTCAATGATGTCCATGAGTCTGCCTTCCTTCATTGCGCATAAGAAGCGTTGTGAAAGGCTCCTCTCGTTTTCAGGCCCATCAAGGTTGAATGCCTTCTTGCCAGTGAGAAGCTCCAGGAGAACGACCCCGAAACTATAAACATCACTCTTATCGGTCAGCTGGCATGTCTGCATATACTCAGGGTCTAAGTAACCGCAAGTCCCTTGCACAAGTGTGACAAACTGAGACTCATCAGTTGGTGCCAGTATCGAGGCTCCAAAGTCTGATACCTTAGCTGCATAGTTCTCGTCAAGGAGTATATTGGATGATTTGACATCTCCATGAAGGATTGGAGGCGAAGCCCATGAATGTAGGTAAGCTAAAGCTGCAGCAGACTCGAGGGCAATGTGTAAGCGAGTCGAGAAGGGGATGTTGTGGCAGCCATTGCTACCATGGATGAACTGAAAGAGTGTACCGTTGGGGATGAACTCATACACTAGCATTGGAACCTCTACCTCAAGGCAGCAGCCCAGTAGCTTAACGACGTTCTTGTGGTTGATCTGGGAAAGGATTGACATCTCTTTGCCAAACTCCTTCTTTTGCTGCTCACTGGTCATTGATACACACCGTTTGACTGCGATCAGACTGCCTTCCTTGAGTGTGCCCTTGTAGACAGTGCCATGGCCACCACGACCAAGGATGTTCCTGTCGTCAAATTTGTCTGTTGCATCAATGAGCTCTGCTTCTGTGAAGATGGTGAAAGCAGTTCCTTGCTTTAAGCTTATCTCCTGCAGTAGAAGCATCCCACCATGCTGTTGAAAATACTTCCGCTTGATTTTGGCCAACTTCTTCCTTTCATGGATCAAGTACGTGCAGGTGATGGCTATGACCACAATTGCACCCCCGATACTAGAACCTGTGTGGTTTTCAGACACTTACCATCATTACAACTGTTAACAAGTTAATCAACTTCTGCTCCTACATGGGCTACTAAATTAGAAAACAAGATCAAAGATAAGTTTGGGGCCCTTATCCAATTAAAGCTGTTTATCTTTGGTTTCTCATTTGTTCATATTCTAACAAATACTTGTACATGTACATTTTACTTTATACAGTGGTGATAAATCTTATTTAACAATGGCATAAGTTGGCATTCTAGAAGCATATATAGAGTACTTTTATAGGTAATTTGGATGAAAATTTTGGGGATTACTAGTTCAGATACAAATTTAGGGATACCCTAGATTGTATTTAATAATCACATATATGGGTAATTTAGATGAAAAGATGAAAGTTTATTGGATTACTTAGCTTTAGGTGCTTTTTATAATGGTAGAGGTGAGAAATTAAGATAGCAATCTAGGGTTAGGTTGGTATTATTTCTTTTATAATGGCAGAGGTTGGCATTTTTAAAAACAAATTAGATCCAATAGCTATTATTGTCCATGACGATTTGAGTCTATCCAATTGACAGTAGTACGCTCATGCCTGTGTGAGAACTTCTATACTACTACATTTTTTCCCTAGTGTGTCTTATGAGGATTAAAGTGGATATGGGGCTCTGAAATAAGTCTCTAATTGATAATGGTATAAGACGTGAAAATACGTTTTTCTCAAAGATAGAAGAGAAAGTGTGTTTACCCACAGCTAGTGCCACGACTTT
This sequence comes from Chrysopogon serrulatus, assembly GCA_015844335.1. NCBI lineage: Eukaryota > Viridiplantae > Streptophyta > Magnoliopsida > Poales > Poaceae > Chrysopogon > Chrysopogon serrulatus. Next base: position 66,248 of record JADLZL010007518.1, on the reverse strand, counting down.
CAGGGATCTCGGAACTGGACACTCGTGACCTCCAGGTGTGTTCTTGCAGCCAGCGCATGGAGGTGGTTTGGCAGCACACTCATCAATATCTGCATACAGAGTATTGTACTTAGATGTCAAGGACTGCATAAATATATTCTTTTATAAGGAATTCTTCGTTGCACTTGTACACATGAACCAAAAGGAATACTCGCAATACTAACCTTTGCATCCATCAGGAAGGTAAGGATTGCCCTCGTATCCTTCGGTGCAGTTGCAGAGGTAGCCTCCACTGCTGGAATTAACACACATGCTCTTAGTGCTGAGGCAAGCATATGAATCATTTTTCTTCATCGCAACATCGCAAGTCTCGTTGCTCACTTCCCAGTTCAAGATGGCCGGGACACGGCCATCAACATGCTCATCTAAAAAGGCTGTTGTGTTTAGATATGTTGTTTTGAACTGGAATGCGTCAGTCTCCATAACCACAGCATAGCCTTGGTACTCTGCCCTGTTCGGCAGGACTTATAAGTCGGCTGATAAGCCAAAACACTGTTGAAACAGCTGATTTTCTGTGAGAAAAAAATACTGCTGGCTGATAAGCTGAAACGGCTTTTTAGCTGAAGCGAACAAGCTCGTCGTGTTGTAAAGTGGACTGAAAGACACATCGTCATTGGACATGTCCCCGCTAAGTGGAACCTGGCACCAGCCGGCACCGTAATACTTTCCATCTTGTACCTTGAGGTTGTCGTAGGATGAGTTCTTTGATAGACACCCAAAAATCACATTCTGCATGCATAAACATGAAGATTCAACTTATTAGCAGCCTAAAACGTACCCAGTCCATTGTACTGAATAATTAAAGCATGCAGCTAAATAAATTCTTATTATACACTGATGAGTCTACTCACATAGTTGTCCGTCATGGATGCGAAAGTGTTGACACCAATAACCGTAAACATGTTGGAGTTCCCTGAATATGTGAATGGCGTGTAGGAGAGATCCTGGCCCCATGTACTGTACTCGATCTCCTTGGTCGAGCGATTGTAGAACATGGATAAGATGTGTTTCATGATCCGAACCTGGCCATCGAGCAGCAATATATCCTGCACCGGAATTACATCGAAGACCGTTAAGAAGCTGCGGCCATCCTTAGTCTTGTTGCAGTTGAGCTCAAATCCTTTCATTGCACAGCCATCGCCAACCCCAAATGGGTACTGAATCTCAACATCGCCGCAATGCTTCAGGCGGCTGGGTCCTGGCAAAGCCAGCGTCTTGGCTTGGAATTGCAGTATGACTGTGAGGCTGAAGAGTAGCAGCAAAAGCATAGGTACTGTATCAGTGGAATTCTTGTAATAGTAGTACATAGTGTGCTAGGGTGTGTCACAATTTCTGCTTTGTTTGATTAGCATACATGACTTATTAGTCTCTCTATATATACTAGTGCAGAGTTTAATTTGTTAGTTAGCCATCCTTTATTATTATCATTTTTTTGCCGCAAAATGAGATGTGACCATATCGTCTCCACCAAATACATGCCATGGTTTTGGACCCTTTTTGACAAAGTCATAGCGCTGTCTAATTTCAATCAAGCATCTTGCAGTTACAACTTCCACCTCAGGAATAAATATCAGAGAATCCGTCAAGGGAATCAAATAACTATATGCTACAATGATGGATATAAAGAAAATGATAGCGATGAAAGCGTCATCACGAAAACTTTCACCTAAGAAAATGGGTGATGGCGATGTGCATCCCTAATTGGCGCAGAGGCCAAAAAAATATATGTCTGTCACACATGTTCAACCTCTAGCCTTATATACAAACAAGCCGCATAACTGAAGTCTGGTGAAGTCAAATGGTCCCTCCCAAAATACTATCCAGTTCTCATTAAACAATTCTCATAAATTTCATTTGATCAGACAAGAGGTTCCTCAACTAGGAGTTTGGTACAGAATTTACAAAGATCAAAAGGTTGCAGATGTGCAAGAGCCATGCATGTTTCTCCATTGACCCTTTCATCACCATCCACGGAGCATAATGTAAGCAACGCGTGTTGCTAGGATGTTGCTGTCCAAGTTTCAATCATAAAAAAACAGCTGGCGTAATGCCACATCTACTACATGTCTACAATGCACCTAATTTGTACTGTATTAGGTGTCGATTCGATGCAGATGTGTGGTTTGAATTGGCTATCAGGTCCAAAAATACAGAGATCACGGCATCACTCCACACTACTTGATTAAATCAAGGCAGGAACCGTTCGACCCTCCTAATCACCAACCCCACCCGCCCACACACACGGACTGGGAGCATAATGCAGCCAGTCGTTTTGGTAGAGAATGGTTTTTCGTATGGGGAGTAGGCTCTGTAGTCGGTAGAAGATTACGGGAGATCGGGGGAGTAGAAACAGCCAAACCTCGCGCTCCCCGACGCCGCTTCCTGTCTTCGCCGCCGTGGTGGTCACCCTGCGTCCGGCCAGTCATCGCCTCCGGACACCGATCCTGCGCACGCAATGTCATATCCTCCGAAGCCCAATTTCGCGTCCACGCGCTGACGCATGGGCATCGCAAGTCGAGAGGCTTGCCATCGCAGGTCTTCGGCACGTCCCGTGCCGCCGCCGTGCCCGGTGGCGAGTTGCGCTCGCCGCCGGGAATCGGGGATTCGGGGACCATCGCCGCCCGATGATACCGACCTGGGCGCCTGGCGGCCTCTATGGGAGGCTCGGAGGAATGGTGGGCCTGCAGAAGCGAAAGATGATCTGGTTGGGCTGAGCTCTTGTTGGGCCGCCCAATTGTTATGGCAGCTTCAGGCCACTGGCCACGCACAATTTGGAAAACCACTCAAAAAAAATGGAAAAAAAAGGGAATTCCTTCTACCCTCTTTCATCTTGTGGTCAAACGTTCCACGGGCGGCACGTCAACTAGAAAAAAATTAAAATTTTCTAAAAATAAAAAAGAACTAGAAAAAATAAATAAAATTATGTTATAGTTCATGATTAAATATAATTTACCAAAAAATATACAAATAATTCTTCAAAATTCTACATAAATATATTTTTTTTTTAATATGAAATTTAAAATTCTAAAATCTAGTTTAATCTTAGAAAATTCATAGGAAAAATTTAGCTCAGAACAATATGAGGCACCTGCAGCAGCAGAAAACATGCTGTTGAAAATATTTGCGTTTGATCTTGCCAAACTTCATCCTTTCATGGATCAAGGACATGCAGGTGACCGCTATGGCCACAATTATAACCACAGTGCTTGCAGCTTGGACCTTGTGCAGTTTTCATATTGTACAATATTATCTAACTACTATATTTATTTTGAGGCTGCTTTTTTAGCTTTCGCACAGTTCAAACTAGTTTTCACGAAACACACTAAGAAAATGATGTATATAGATATTCTCACAAAAGCTATAATATCCTGCCATTGATTCGTTATTCTACTGTCATGACAATATTAGCCATTAGATCTATTTTTGTATCCAATAATAAAATTACTCGACTGTGCTATTATAAAAAATATTCTACAGTAACCTATATCGAACTCTCCACTTCTATTATTGAGAAACAACCTCTAGTCTTAATCTAATTAGCCACACTAGTTCATCAACCCATGCTCTCGCACGGGTTAGAATTCTGAAGTTATACTACTTAGAATATCTTACTAATAAAGAATTTTTTACAGTAAATTGTATGTTTTTCCTCTATAGATACTTCATAGCCTATATCAAATTATTAGAAACCAATTTATTTTTTGGTGAAGGACTGATTTATAAGTTTTTGATCCATATTCATATTTCTTACTTTACATGGGACCCCTGTATAATTTCAATATGAAATTATTTGAAACATTGCGGTATGGTGGTCCTGTTTGCATCGCATATCTTATGAAGTTCTAAATCTAAATTTTTTATTTTTCAAAGTTTTTGCTTTTTGACCATTACTGATTTTTCTGTTCTCAAGTTAAAATGGTTGACCTTATTAAATGTTTTATTAACTCTTATTTTTGCACTTCTTTAATTATGGATTTCAGGTCATAGAGTATATTCTTAAATACTACAATAGCATTAGCAATCATTTGATTCCGGCACCAAGTTATGGGGGTAGCAATGCTAATCTAAAAAAATTAACACTTGGGCCTTATAATGATTGACTTTTAATCTAAAGTAATCTTAAAGGGTCAGAAAAATATACCCACCAGTGATCTCCCACAGTTCTCAAGATGAATCAATTTTCCTCTCAATGAATTATATGTAGTTATGGTTATACTATCGATATAGATGTATCAACTATTTAGTTAAATATATAAATATATCTAAAGTAACAACCAAAACAAATTATATGTCATGGTTATTAACATCAATTTTAAAAAAATTGCTAGTATCATTAGTATAAGAGTTGTTTCGGAAATATTCTTGTTGTGTTGAAACACAACATATATATTTATTGCTCATGCATGTTGGGATGACATGTATGCATGATTACCTTAATCAAATCCAAAAATATATACTAATATTGATAGAAGTGGCTAATGTAGAAACAAATCCACGCTCTATGGTTATTTTAAGAAATATTTATATTAGAAGACATTGATATTTTTTAGATGTAGATTTGAGATGGTATTTAAATTTTCTAATAATGAGATGACAATGAGGTTTCTTAAATTATTTCACCGTAATAGGAGTATGTGGGTAATAGATGCAAATTTAGGTCTACTCGAGATCATGTTTCTTAATGGCACATGTGGGTTGTTTAAATATAAAGTCATAGGTTACTTTATGTTGTTTTACACATGTAGCAGAGATAGGTGATTATTTAGAAAATAAAAAAGATCTAATGGCTATTATTATCATCAATGATGATTAGGTTACCGAAATAATTGTCAAAAGTTACAAATTTTATGAGAATTTCTAGAATTTCTAGGATCTACCTTTTTATTTTCGTACTCCTCCATGTTGGTAATAGAAGTCGTTTAGGACAACGATACGGTCTCCAAAGTATAACTTTGACTTCATATTTTTATAAAAATACTCATCACAAAGTGATATATTTATACTTTTATAAAAGTATTTTTTAAGACAAATCTATTCATATGGTTCTCACATTTTCAAACTTAATAACTTAAAAGTTATTTATAATTTATGTTCTCAATGTTTGACTTAAACCTTGTCCAAAACGACTTCCTTTTCCTATATGGAGGGAGTATGTTGTAACATGAGGATTAACGTGGACACCTATTTAGGAGCCTTTAGTTAGAATTTCTAGTATTTAATTTGTTTTGTAGCATGATATGTATTTAGTTGAAATCTAAGCTTAAGATATATGTGAACACTTGTTACATCCTCTTTCTATGACATTATGATTCATAGTTTAGCTTTTAACGTTTACTTGACTTGTACAATTATCTTCACATATTAAGTAGAAACTCTAATGCTTTTATAATTGATTCAAATTTTATTTTTTTATTAAAGGGTTTAGGTCCTAGTAGTACGGTTTCCCACATTCTAATTAACTTCAAACTTGGATTGGACCCTAAAACTAAACTCGTTAAAGTTGTGATATGGCAGGATTATATGTGAAGTGTTGTTTTATATATTTAGAATGCATAAAATTAAATTACTAATATCGATATATCATAATGTTTCAATTATAATTCAGGGGTCACTTTATGTATTTTTTTCTAATAGCAGGGGGTGGGTAATTTTTTGTATAAATTAAAATAGATCCAATTGCTATTTTTAGTGATCATAGTGTGTAAATTACCAATACGGATATATTAATAATATTTCAATTATTTTGGGGTCACTATATGTATTTTTAATATCTAGGGTGTGTAATTTTTTTTGTATAAATTAAAATAGACCCAATTTCTATTTTCAGCGATGATGATTAGAGTCTAAAAAATTAAAAGCTAGATGTTTCTAATTATTGTGAGAATTTTTAAGATTTATCTTTTTTCTAGCGGTCTAGTGAGAATAACACAGTGCCTTTGTTAGGATCTCTAATTACTAATAGTAAAGATTATATGTGTTTTGAAAACTTTCCTTATCATGATAGATGTAAATAGTTTCAATTTAAGGATACTTCACATTTTTGTTCATAATTTAGTGTAGCTAATGTATGGGTTGCATTATGTTATTTTTCATAATAGCCTAGTGGTAGTTTAGAAGAATAACTTATGTTTTTGATTGTTGTAAGAAATTCTAGATTTATATTCTCTCTAGCTTATCTAGTGAGAATTAACGTAGTGTTCTTGTCGGTCTCAAATTAGTAATAGTAGGCTCTAATTAGTAATAGTAAAGATTATAAAAGTATTTTGAAAGCTTTCCTAATAATCATAGACATAGATAGTTTCAATTTAAGAATACTATATATTTTTGTAAATAATAATATAGTGCGAGTGGGTAATTCAGATACATACTTTATGTTATTTTTTATAAGAGCTTATGTGGTCATAAGAATATTAGGGGTCTACTTCAGGTTCCTTTTACATAATGATAGTGCTGAATGATTTGGTTAAGACTAAGAGATTACTTTAGACTATTTCATAAAGGTGGATCATTTTTTAGAAAATATAATAAATCTAATTACTATCATTATTAATGACAATTATGGTTTACCAAATAGATCGTTGTACAAATAGTTTAGTAAAAACTAAAAACACTCACGTTTTATTTTATTGGACAACACTAATCCACTCATTAATTCATTAACTAAGTGATTAGAGTAACCAATGATATATTTTATAATTAATACGTACATTACTGGCCTCATGTGATATTTTATTAATTAATTAACTAAATGTGGCTGCTAATATTTTATTGACCAACACTTGTCAAATAAAATATTTTATGTTACCATCGATATGGCAGAAGAGGTCATAGGCGTCAGTGAAGAAGCCCATGCTGGCAATTGGTGGCGTCTAGGCTGCAGAACACCTCCAGCTGCTGCTGCGCCATTATCCTTTTCTACTGTAGCAGGAACTCTGCTCCTGATGATCGGATCAGATCAGTTGGAGTCGAGAATGACGATGACATTGATTCGTTCAGTGGCGAAGCTATAGCAAACAGGTGGAGGGTGTACAACTTCATCATGTCATGAATATAGTAACCCATATGATGTTTAAACAAATAGCATAACTAATTCATAATTTTTAACATCAAAATTCAGCTTCCAGTAATGGCAATGTGATTTTGGTCAAAAAGTAATCAAAACCAGGAAGGGCAAGGGCAATAACACTCACCGTTTGTAACAAAATATAGATGACATTGATCATTGTAGTGTAGTGATTGAAAGAATCCCAAAATAATGTCTCCCATATAGCAAAATATGTGATCCAGCCTAAAGAAAAGAGAACAAATAGGTCAATTATTTAGCAAAGAAAATGTAGAATTATCCATTGAAAATAGATACATTGCATTTGCATTACATATTAGAGATCATATTAAGACCATTGAAAGTAGATGCATCCATCGTGTCTTGCACTTTCCATTTATAATGCCTTTGCATGATTATTTTTTTCATTTGCATAATCAAATTGCAGTTGAAAATTTCACATATCAATAATTTGATTGGGGATAAAATTGAGGATAAACATTCACCGGCACAGAGCAGCAATGGCCGATGGGAGGCTGCCAGGTGGCCAGGCGTACAGCGGGCGGGGCCAGCGCAGCAGCGCAGAGTCGGATGCTCAATGCAGCATAACGCGGAGCAGACAGTAGTGGCGACTGGCGAGTGGCACCGAGATGGCCGCACAGGCGGACGGCAGCGCTCCATGACCGGCACCTGTAGGCTGTAGCGGCGCAATGAATCTCTCGTATGATTCGTTGTTTGGTCAAACCTAGTTACTGATAATAAGGACGACGGAAAGCCGCAATGATATCTCTCGTATATGATGGAAAGCCACAATGAGATCTCTCATATCCTCGTCGATAAATAAATAAACGAATAAAAGGTTATTTTTTCTATACCTATTAATAAAGAGGCAAAACTTTCAGCCATCGTTTTTGGTACGCAAAATTTTCGTCCAGCCTTTTTACCTTCTAGCTGCCGGCTTCGTGCGTCGAACGTGAGTCGGAGACGAACACAAATAAAACAGAGTTTTTCAAATCAAAATGAAAACACGAATCAGAACATATATTCCAAACCGAAACCAAGCCCAGCCCCAGCTGCCCATACGGGGGTCCATTGGACACAGAGGTCCAGCTCGGCCGATCTCGTTCGCGACGGCGGCGACGTGCGAGTGCGAGGGATGGCGGCGGCGTTGCACAGAGCCGGAGGGGTGGACAGAGACGATCGTTGAGGCTGAGGCCAGCAACGGCGCCGACACACGAACATAGCGACCTGCAACTACTGCTGAACCGCGGCACATGCGATTTTTTTTCCGGCTCAGCGAGGCTGTTCCAGCTCAAGTTCGCGATGTCAAGCCCGTTGATGCAGCATAGCTCGTCGGGGATGTTTCCGGTGAGCTCGTTGTCACATTTTCGAGTCGAGGAGCATGAGGTTATGGCACTGCCCGAGCGGCGAGCGCCGGCGTTATCGGCCCTGGCGGAGATTTGCCGCTCGGCGTCTCCAGCCTGTTGTACGCGTCGGGCTCGGCGTCGTTGAGCCTGTTGTGCCAGACGTAGAGCTCCGTAGGCCGTTCACCACGGCGAGGGACTCCGGCAGTGGCCCGGTGAACGAGGAGTTGCTCAGGTCAAGCATCTGGACCTGCGAGCAGTTGCCCAGCTCGGCCGGCACCGCACCGGCCCCGCTAGCCGGTTGCTTCCCGAAGTCGATGAAGTTAATGCTCTTCATGCTGGACAGCAAGTTCTCATAGTGGTAGATGCGGGTGAGATTGGAGCCGTGTTGCCGAAGCTCTGGCGGGATGGCGCCCGAAGAGCGCCTGGACTCTGGAGGCCGTGGAGCTGGCCAGCGACAACGTCGGGTAGCTGCTGGGCTTGTGTTGGACACACATAGGGCAGGGCCCAGTCTAGATCCACAACCAAATTAACTTTAGTTAATTATCCTGGTGCTTTAAGATTCATGTAACTTTCTAAAATAAAACTACTCGAGCAACTATCAATAAATAATTAATAAAAATAATATATTATAGGACTTTGAAGTCTACTCTTTTCTAATATATAAATAAATATACTTATAGGTAAACTGTTGATTAGGGATAAAATTATTCTTGTTATATTAGATTCTAGATCAACTGAAAACGTATCATGTAACATCCCAAATTTTTATATTATTAATGTTATATTGTGTTTTTCTCCGTTGCAATGCATGGGCATTTTTGCTAGTTATATATAATGGTAGAGGTGGGTAATTTTGTAGAAAACAGAACAAATCTAATGGTTATAGATAGCTTGAGTCTTTTGATTGGATGGCCGATGTTTCTAATTAATGTGGTAATTTCTAATATTTTATCTTTTTTTTCTAACGCATCCGGTGAGGATTAACGTGAAGGTTTCGTTGGAGCCTCTAATTAGTAATAGTAAGATATGATATTATAAAAATAATAAGAGTAACTTTCTAATTTACATCTAAATTATCCATCTCTATTTTTAATTAAAACTAGGTAGCGTGCCCGCACGTTACTACGGGATAACAATTTTTGATCTAACAACACCCAGATCGCACGATAAGATAATAATACCATAAATTTAAATACGGTTGCTAGAGTGACATTTAGTCGTAAAGATAAATATCGTGAAATTATTACAGCCACATAATAATGATATCGTATCTCACACACTCTACGATATAGACTTTTCTATGATGCTTCTAAGATAATGCTTTACATCGACAGGGAGATATCTCCGATAACCATGTGAAGAGCATTATGAAGTACCCATTACTAATCCCAAAGATTAAAGATGAACACCTTGTGAATCAAAGAAGTGAGAAATTCTACTTACAATAAAGCCATAGATCCTTTTCAGGTTTACTTTCCGCACTCTGGGGAATGATTCACAGAAGCAGTAACGCCATCAAGACTCAGGTAATGAAAATGCATCTCCAGTCAGTAATAAAACTACACACCACTTAAGAAAATGTCTTAATAATTTGTTGCACTTTTAGTGAACACTTAGAGAACCAAGTACAGTTAGTGGGGAACACTTGTATACAAAAAAAGTTTTCAGAAATGAAGTTTAACCAAGCAGGCCAATTTCATTCAGAAGCCACTGCCAACAGCAATACAAAAGGCTAAGTTGTAAGATCAGAACTAATTTGTTGCATACAAAAAAACTTCAGAATTAATTTGCTCACCTCCCATATTTACTGAACAGGTTCTTAATGTCAGATTGCCAGGTATGAAGGAAAATGCAGCAGACGATATTTGCGTGAGAGCTGACAGATATGCAAATAGACTTGATACGTAATACCTCAGTTAATTGGCCTACCTTTATCTAATCATGCTGCTCCTATTCAAGTTCCATACATAACACACAGAAATAAATTACTTCTAATGAAATATTTTGTAATAGTCCCAGATTCATTTAGATGTTCCATACCTAGTCAGATTGTTTTTTATTCATGGTTTCTTTGCCCTACCAAAGTTTAGTAACGTTGACAAGATTTGAACTCTACAATTGCAGAATTATGGCAAGATTTTGCTTCAAAAAGAATTATGGCACGATTGCATTTCATTATCTCCCTACTTTGCTCTTGGTCTCAAGATTGGGCTAGTTAGGGTAAATAATTTAATGACTAAATTTAATAAAATGTCACATGTAGTAAAAGAACAGTGATAAATAATAACATATTACCTCTCCTGCAAGCTGAACAATGATGTGGCTTTCTTAATATCTCATCCTTCAAGGTGATATACTTTGCATCATCATCCAGGGGATAACAAAACTGCTACAGTATGATCCAACAAACGAAAAGCACAGAGATGCTCTGAAATGAACATCATAGCTAGGTGTCTATTCTTAATTAAAACATTAAAGGAGCATACCTACAACAAAGCCTTAGTTCCCTCTTGTCAGATACACCCGCTGCAATCTGCTGGGGGTATGGCTGACAGTCGATGGGAGGGATCCCGCACCTGCTTGTGCCGATTCACAGCGTCCGAGGGCACCCCGTGATCCATGTCCAAGACCATGAAAAGCACCTGTAGGAAGGAGTTGCAGAGCAGCAGGATCGTCACAAGAGAGGTGAGGCCATGAGCGAAGCAGTTGTCTCGGACCTTGTGGCAGAACCTTCTAAATTATATGGCCCACAAGCACCTGACATTGTCCCTAAGACCTCTGTCAGCCGTAATTGTGCACCACATAGTCTAGAATGTTCCGTCGGGTGAATTCCCGATAAACCACGATCACTCCAGGATCGATACTTACAGAGACATCACAATATTACAACAGTTTTCATATACAAATACCAGAGTAGCGGAAGACTTACAATAACTTAATTTACAAATCTTTTATAAAACTTATACAAACCAGAGTGTTATTATTACAAACCAGCGGAAGTATCATTATATAACTTTATTACAGACCACACAACCAAAGTGCCCTGCCCAGGGGCCACTCAATTCACTCCTCATCGGTTACTTCTTCGATAACCGTCATGCAACAAGGGCCGTAGCACTCTTGTCCATGCGGTTCACACCGCAACGAGGGGTTGAACAAACCACAGTACAAAAAAGTACTCCGCAAGACTTACCCGACCAAAAATTAGGGAGAAGACTCAGGAATGCTGGCTAGTAGGAATCAAGGTGAGGCTTTAGCAAGATCAAAGGACACCCTTTTGCAAAAAGAGACTAAGCCAGTCCTTACGAGATCAATCACTTGTCAAACATATGTCGAATTCAAACTTTCCATTCTCACACTTCCATCATTACTACGATGCTGGTGCAAGGATCACGGCTCCCATGTCGTGGAGCACACGACGATTCGAATCGCTTTATATACCCAGCTGGGGCTTCCTAGCCACACGATATATGCAGGACCAAACATCTTACATATATCAACTCACACTTGCATTTCTCCAGACCAGAACGGGTCCTAGCCACGAGTACAACACCCATCTCCCTACGCGCTCGGTCGACCGGCCGACGGGTGCACTCGTAGTGTGGGTACACGCTACTTCCGTCCCTTGTCCGTTCTCGCATGGATCATACAAGGGAGCTTACCGCCATTAGCATGCGACTAGTACTATCCAATAACCTCATGATCCAAGGGCCAAGACAACGAACGGTGCTTAACCGACTCACAAGTGGACGACACTACACCAGGGCACTAGCCCTTCCTGGTGCAAGTCACTCCACCCGGTCTCGATTTACTTATCATCATGCTCTTGTGGTGTATCCTTGACCCCATCGGAACAAGGATAGACGACAAGCAACATCAGGTTTTCGTAAATTCCCTTCAGGGAGTATTATTATCACCTTTCGAAAACAATTTATCAAAACCTACACTAATAGCAAGGCTAAGCGCGACTAAGCATTTTGAAATCAAAACAGGTGTACAGGGTAATGTAACAAGGTACAGTAAATGCATCAAAGTAGAATAGCACACAACTCCTACACCTAATGCATTATATCATCACATGAAATCATAAAAACTTTTCGAAATACAAGGATGGGTTTGAATGAATCCGGGGCTTGCCTTGGGGCTCGAAGAAGTGAGGCTCAGTTACCCAATCACCGAGATCAGATCCAACCTCTTCGGAAACCTGAGACGGCTCGTCTCCCTCCTCAGACTCGACAGCTACACGATACAGATGCATGATTACAATACAGTAAACAAAAGAGCATGCGATAATGATGCAACGATTATTAGTCGATCTTGAGTACAACTTTCCTTCACGGTACCCTTGCATCAAGAAGGTATAACTAACGTCGACGACGACGGACTAACGATACTCAAGCAACATGAAATGCCAAGGTCATTAGGGTTAATGACCTAGGGTCATCACTCAATCCCAAAATCAAGCAACCCTAATGGTGATTAGAGTGATTACTAATTTATTGACCATTTTTACAGTCGTTGAAAGCCACTAATTAACTTGCTAATTGGGAATTAACTTAACCCTAATTAATTAAAGAATTACTAATTAAACATGATTAATTAAGGAATTAATTAAGCCTAATACAAAACTTAATCAAAACAGGATCAAACTTCATAATTAAAATCATCATCACCTAATTAGCACACAAAACAAGTTTCATAATTTTTGGACTTATATTTTAATTATTAAAAATCATGAAAATTGCATTTCTTAATTAAAGGAGTAAATTAAAGCATAATTAAATTTTATTGGAAAACCAGGGTTAGTATTTTTCATTGACAGAGCATATCACAAAGGAGCACACACATATTTTTTTCTCACATTTTTATCTGCCCAAAATAAATTATAGCAAAAAGATGAAAACTATGCTTTGGAATTTTAAAAGGAAAAAGGAAAACTTTTTCTCTTCCCCTTGGGTTCACTGTGCGGCCCGAACGGTCTTGCCTGCGGGTGCCGGGCCGCCCACGCCAGTAGCGCCGCTTGCCATGCTTGCGGCGGCCGCGGCTCTTTCTTCCTCCTCTCTCGCCCGACACGCCGGCCCGCTTGTCGGCTCTCTCCCCTTCCCTTCTTTTCTCCTGGCCGACGGACGCGGCGGCGGCGTGACGACCGCTCTTCGCCGGGCGATGCTCCTCCCGCTAAACTAAGGGATAATTATTTATTTGGCCCAGAAAAAACTCTCCTTACTTATTTGGCCCTTTTTTTTTTTTGGTTGTGTATTTGGCCTCAAAACGAAACTTTGTTACTTATTTGGCCTTCTGTTAAATCCGTGAGCTCATTCCGTTAAGTCACGCACTGCACCACACGCGAAAAGACACATTTGCCCTTTAGGCCTTCCTTCACGCCGCGTGCCGCCGATGACTCGTCGGTCGGCATCGACTCGGTCACTCGATACGTACGCAAAGGAAAAAAAAAGAAAAAAAGGGCGGGCTCGATGGAGGACGGCGCCGCCGTCGCCGCCCTCGACGGCAGGGAGGGGCGCCCCGCCGCTGCCCATGCCGGCGGATCCGGGGCCGCCAATGGCGGATCCGCCGCCCCTGGAAGCTGCTGCGGCGCCATCTGCTCTGTTCCCCGGCACCGCTGCTCCCGCTGGCGCCGCTCCCGGCGCCGGACTCCGCGCCGGACTTCCACGCCCTCCTCGAGTACGAGCTCAACCGCAACCCGTGGGCCGACCCGGCGTCCTCCGACGACGCCCCGGTCCTCTTCGCGACGCTCTACGAGCTCCCGCCCGCCACGGGCGGCGCGGCGCTCTTCGTCCGGATCCACACGGTCGCGTGCGACCGTTCAGCCGCGAATGCGCTGGCCAGGGAACTCATCGCGCTGCTGGCCGGCGGTGAGGCTGACGGGGAGCGCGGCCCGGAGGATGCGGCCGCGGAAGTGGCGCTGGAGGAGAGGATCCCGCAGAGGGAAACCTGGAAGCCGTTCTGGGCGCGCGGTTTGGACATGGTGGGCTACTCCATCAACGGCCTGCGGACGTCCACGCTGCCGTTCGTCGAGACCGGCACGGAGAGGTCCACGCAGATGCTGCGGCTCGGGCTCGGCCGCGACGACACCACGCGGCTGCTCGACGTAAGTTCAAGCCTGGCCTGTTCCTCCAGACTTCCATTAGTTCCATACTCCCGTCCTGTCCCGTGCTAGTATTTTGCATTGGCAACAAATAGATTCGTTCGTTCATAGCTCATTGTCCTCTAGGCATGCAAGGAGAATGGGGTGAGGCTTTGCTCCTCCATGGCCGCCGCGACGATGCTCACCGCGCGGCAGTCGAAGCCGCTGGAGAGCGGCCAGCAGGAGACATACTCCGTCGCGACGCTTATCAATTGCCGCAAGTTTCTTGAGCCGGCCTTGGACGATCGCAACGTCGGTGAGGACAAATCTCCGATAATAAGCGCATTTAGCCATTTAATGTTGCAATGCTAGAGTTACTATTAGTACCACCGTTAATCCATTATCATCGATGTCGCAGGGTTCTTCTACTCTGCCATCACCAACACGCACACGATTCACGGCGAGGAAGAGCTGTGGGAGCTGGCCAAGAGGTGCCACGACTCGTACACGAGCGCCAAGAACAACAAGAAACACCTCACCGACATCAGCGACCTCAACTTCCTCATGTGTCGGGCCATCGACGCTCCCCAGCTGACGACGGCCGGCGCGCTCCGGACGGCACTCGTCTCCGTGTTCGAGGAGCCCGTGGTCGCCGACGTGGCCGAGGCGCAGAGCAAGGCTGGCGTGGAGGACTGCGTCTGCTGCGCCACCGTGCACGGCATTGGCCCGTCCATCGGCGTGTTCGACTCGATCAAGGACGGCAAGCTGGACTGGGAGTGCATGTACCCTTCCCCTCTGCACTCCAGGAAGCAGGTCCAGGAGATCTTTGACAAGGTGAAGCAGATTTTGCACCATGCGGTGGCGGCTGAAGAAACTAGGGTGTTTTGTGAACTATGTATTTGTGTGACATTATTTATGTGAGACTGAAACTATGGTGAATTTATTAACTATGCGTTTGTGATCCCATATATATATATATGGTTATGTGAGAATATATGTGTGGTTGTGAATATATATCTTGGTTATATGCATATTTTGTGAATATATATGTCGGTTATGTGAGAATATATATATATATATATATATATATATATATATATATATATATATATATATATATATATATATATATATATATATACACACACTCAACATATACACTAAACAAATAATACTCTGTTTTTTATTTTTTTTAGCGCAGGGACAAAATGGTCTATTTACCCACCACTTGACACCGTTATGTGCTCATATCTAACAGAAGGCCAAATAAGCAACAAAATTTCATTTTGAGGCCAAATACACAACTTGGAAAAAAAAAAGGGCCAAATAAGTAACCAGAGTTTTTTTCAGGGCCAAATAAATAATTATCCCCTAAACTAATCGCACCGACAGCTTTCTCTCACCGAACCGCACCCAACGAGGTATCAAACGGCCTCTCCTCCCCACCGGAGCGCGCACACAGACGACTCCGGCGGCTCGCCGGCGCACGGCACACCACGACCCAGCTCACCGGAGCTCCTCCGACGATACCGAGCACCCCGACACGATCAACGACACAAGGCGGGCACTAAACGACGCGAACGCGACCCGGAGCATCACTAGACAGACACCGCGACGAGCATGACGGCGGCGGCATGGCGGCGCTCACCGGTGCTCACGGCGTTCCGGCCAACCGACAGCGACGTAAGCGCAACCAACACCCCTACAAGTTTCAGGAGCTCACCACGAGTTTAAAACAAGGAAGCAACGGACGTGGAAGGGGGCGGAGCAAGGTCGACGGCGGAGGCAGTGGCTGCGGCGGCTTGAACTTGACGGTGAGGTGGTACGCCGGCGCGTCCGGCTGTACACGATGGAAACAAGTGAGCCGATGGCGACCAGTGGAGTAAGGCGGAGCTGTTGGAACAAACCGCAAGGTTTGAAATGCTCAGACAAGCTCTGGCAAGAGGTAGGAGCTCACGGCGGCGGTGCTTGACCGGAGTTGGAGGGGATGACGGCGTGCGAGCAACTCAGACTGTCTTGCCGTGCAACCAGTGGCTCAGAGCATGCGCAAGGAAGCTGCGGAGATGTGTGCAAGCAATCAGAACCGATGGATGAGCGTGTTGCGGGAATTGGACAGAGAGGCGACGGTGGCCGGCGGTGAGCAGTGAGGGAGAAAGAGAGAAATTGGCGGCCGGCGGTGGCTTTTATAGGCCAAGAACGAGCTGGACAGGTGGAGGGTGATGTCACGACGCCGGCGAGGTGGTTGGCGGCGCGGGGAAAGGCGGGGAAGCGAGAACCCCACGGCGGCCCTCGGCCGACCGGCCAGCATGGGCGCCGATGAGGTGTCCCCCCTGTCTCACTGTAGCAGAGCCAGCACATTTTTCCATTTTCGAAATTTCTTTTAAAAATTGAACTGTTCACAAAAATATCCCAAAATACAGATTGTTCAACATTTTGTGCTCTACAACTTTTATTAAAGGAGTTTGGTCAGATTCAAACTGGTTTTTGAATTTGAACTTCAAATTTGAAAAGAGGGTAAAACCCTACCTGTTGGGAATTCAAAATTACTTTTAAATTTTGAATAAAAGATGAAAATCTCCAAAAATAAAAGTTGTTTCATTTCTCAAGATCTACAACTTTCATTTAGGGAGTTTTTCATGAAACCAAATAATTTTTGAATTAGAGTTTAAAACTTAAAAGGAGACATTTTCCAATTCAAACTACTTTTGAAATTACTTCAAATTTTATTCAAAAACTTGAAAAACTTTGTATACCAAAGTTGTAGAGCTCAAATAGATGCACAAACTGTATATTTGGAGTTTTCCCAAATTTTGAATATTTTGAGGTGAAATGGTAAAAAGGGGCAAAAACACTTTGAAAATCTCCCTTTTTGAAAGGTTTTTGAAATTGAATTCTTGGGCAAATAATTAGTGATGTTGTGGCACTTTTCAAACTCAACCAATGGCACTCTTTCAAAGTACAAACTTCATACTTTGAAATGGTGCCAATGGTTAGCAACTTTTATTTAGAAAATTGATTATGGTTAGCTCACCAAAATTGAAAGTGAAATTCAAATTCCTATACTTAGCCATCAAGCTAGGGTTTAGAATTTTGAACTCCAATTTCAAATTTGGTTCTTCCTTGCACCTCACTTGACTTGTAAAACATGTTTGAGGTGGGAGTTAGGGTTATCCAAACACTTGCAGACATCAAAGTTCATTTTAGTTGATTGTTTTTATCGATAAAAGTAAACATGTGAGTGGAGTTTAAATTATCAACACATACACATGTGATATAAAAGAACTCAAACAACACCCTAGAATCATAAACTCATTTTAATTGTTTGAGTTAGGGTTTTCTAATCATGGATGCTTATGCAATGATGATGATGACATGTCAGGTTTTGGTTAACGTAACACCGGGGTGTTACAGACCTCGGAGTCAAGCCGTCGATGGACGGGGATCAAGTAGAGCAGGGGAGGAACACCTTGAGGCGTGCCTCCATGGCGGCGATGTGGTGAGCAGAGAGGCAGTCGCAGAGCGTTGCGCAGCGAGGGGTCGGCGGCGAGTAGCGCGCCGAGCCACCCAGGGCGTCGAGGTCCCTGTTTCCTCCGTGTAGCACGTGCACTTCCACGGGCCCGGCGATCTCACCCCTCGCTCTCCGCGAATCGGCCTGCATGCCGTCCCCCCATGGCCCCATGTGATCCCCTCTCCATGCGAATCACGCACTTCCATAGGAGCGGGAGAGGGGTCTCACGGGAGAAAGGAAGGAAGGAACGAGGATCGTAGGAGGAGGGAAGAAGGAGCGCGGGGGCGGGGGCGTGATTGTCGGTTTGCTGATCTACTGCATCTGTTTCGGGGATTGATCACGCTTGATTGCCGGCCGATATAAGATTGGGAAAGAAGAAGAGCGAAAGAACCGGCCAGGCCTGGTCGCAGGCAGAGCGAAACTTACCAACCAGGGATTACCGCACGAAGGTAAATCTCAGGTCTTTGCTCTTTTTATTTGTAGAGATGATCTAAACCGTCCCAGGCTATGCCATTATAAAAATTGGTCTAAAGATTTCAAATAGTCTAAGGTAATCCCTAATCTGCATCTCAGTTAACCACCTCCATGATTATAAAAGAAACTTAAAAATAGCACCCTAAATCTTTATACAAATTACATATGTTATCATTATAAAAGAATGTCCAAAAAGCAATCTCCTAAAGAGAAATTGAAAAGGTGACAAAATTTGTTGTTTTTATAACAATAAAGAAATCATCCAACATTTGTTCTTCGACTATGTTGCAAGATTTGTCTAGAGATTAGTTCAATTTGCATTTTGTTTACAACCGCCAACAAAATTAGAACACTTTTGTGAAGTATGGATACAACATAACTCTAAATTGCAACATGAAATTTGTGCGGGAGTAAGTGCAATCTTTTTGTCCATATGGCTATCTAGAAATGATGTAACTTTTGATAAAGAAAAGTATTATACTCCTAGTTATTTTCAGGGCTACTCACTGGATTCGACGATCATGGTCTATTATATAAAAAGAGAAAAAAAAGTACCTTTACTAAAATGGGCATGTCCAACGTTACGTTGAAGATTACAATAATAGAGATTTTTTTTTAGTAGACTCAGTGCATAGATTGCTGGTCTCGTTTTCTTTTATTTGCTTTTTGTAAGTACTTTAAATCTAGTAGAAGGTTGAACTGTAATAATGGATTGGTTGAGTACAAATTTTTGCAAAGGCCGGAATATTTTTTTTCTAAAAAAAGAATGTCCCAAAGTGCTCATATCTATGTTTACTAAAATGAAAAGCAACGATTGATTATATTTACATGTAAAAAACATAGCTTAAGATATGGTTTCAATTAAACACATGTTAAACAAATATAGGGGCAGTCAAAACTTAAAATATGAGGGAAAAGTATAGAGCAATCGGTGACCCCAAGTTTATTAAAACTGGACAAAGATAAGAAATACCTACAAGGGCACTGCCTTACAATATAAACAAATTAGAGAGAGATTGATATATAAGAAAAAACCTAGATTTCTAGAGCACTCTTTTAGGTCCTCTTTTAACTATACCTGTTTTCTTGGAGCAGAGTTTGTGGAACTTACATAGAGCAGAGACCCTAATAAACCACTAAATGCTAGACATTGCAGTCTGCTATCTTTGGTCAAGTCAATGAATTACTTGAAGGTGTTGGGCGTGTCTACTGCAATGAGAAACGTTCTAACAGTATTGTAGTGCCTAATCTAACGCCCGGATTCTATCAACCCTTGCACGATCCTCTTCTCCATGCTGAAATTTCCGGTGCTGATCATCTCTAAGCTAGCCACCGACGACTCTCCAAGCAAGCTCTCCATCTCTTCCGGGTTATGCTGCGCTGGCACCCACGGGTGCTGCATGACCTTGATCAGCCGGTCCAGCTTCTCGGCAACATCACTCATTGTTGGCCTCCTCTCGCCGATCATATCCAGGCATTGCCTCGCAAGCTCTGCGACCTCCTCAAGCAGCCCATTGTCGCTATCAGCCTTGAGGCGGCTGTCAATGATGTCCACGAGCCTGCCTTCCTTCATGGCGTTCAAGAAGCGCAGCGAAAGGCTCCTCTCATTCTCAGGACCTTCCAGGTTGAACGCCGTGCTGCCAGTGAGCAGCTCCAAGAGAACAACACCGAAGCTGTAAACGTCGCTCTTGTCTGTTAGCTGGCAGGTCTGCATGTACTCAGGATCTAGGTACCCACAAGTCCCTTGCACCAGAGTCATGAACTGGCTCTTGTCGGCTGGTGCCAGTATTGAGGCCCCAAAGTCTGAAACCTTTGCCTCGTAGTTCTCGTCCAGAAGTATGTTAGAAGATTTGACATCACCGTGGAGAATCGGCGGCGATGCCCATGAGTGAAGGTAGGCTAAAGCCATGGCAGACTCGAGGGCAATGCGTATCCGAGTTGAGAAGGGGATGTTGCGAGAGCCATTGTCACCATGGATGAACTGAAATAGTGTGCCGTTGGGGATAAACTCGTAAACCAGCATCGGAACCTCTACTTCGAGGCAGCAGCCCAGCAGCTTGACAATGTTCTTGTGGTTGATCTGGGAAAGGATGAGCATTTCTTTGCCGAACTCCTTCTGCTGCTGCTCACTGGTCATTGATACACACCGTTTGACGGCGATGAGACTGCCATTCTTGAGCAAACCCTTGTAGACGGTGCCGTGGCCACCACGGCCGAGGATGTTTTTGTCATCAAACTTGTCGGTTGCTTCAATGAGCTCTGCTTCTGTGAAGACTGAGAAGCCAGTTCCTTGCTTCAGGCTTATCTCTTGTAGCAACATCATCCCACCATGTTGTTGGAAATACTTCTGCTTGATGTTGGACAGCTTCTTCCTTTCAAGGATCAGGTACGTGCAGGTGATGGCTATGACAACAATTACAACCCCGATGCTTGGACCTGTGCATGCAGTTTTCATTAGATTGTCTATTCCAATTCAATCATGTGTGTGGACTAAATCCATGGGCGAAAAAATAGGGGAAAAGAGTGATTTACCGACAACTAGGACCACAGTGCGTATGGAACTTGGAGGCTTTTGATCTGGTTCTGGGCAAATGAAACTCCCGTTTGTGTTCTTGCAATGCTCAGGGCATGGACGTGGAACGTTGACATTGCACTCATCAATATCTGCAAACAAGAGTGCAGTATCGTATTTAGAAGTCTATCTACTGTGCAAGGATCGAAAAGTGACACATAAAGAAAATGCTTGAACGCATCAATCAGCAATGCAAAGATAAACTCCAATATCAACCTTGGCATCCATCAGGAAGGTAAGGGTTGCCAGTGTAGCCTTCAGTGCAGTTGCAGAGGTAGCCTGGACCATTGACTGAATCAATGCATTTGCTGTTACTGCTGATACAAGCGTACGAAGTTGCATTAGTCTTGGCAATATCACAGGTCTCGTTGCCCACTGCCCAGTTCAAGACCACTGGGACACGGCCATTGTTTTCTCTCCAGAAGTCTGTCGTGTTAAGGTATGTTGTGCGAAAACGGAATGCTTGAGCTTCCATCATCACAGCATAACCACAGTACTCTGCGCCATCTGTGGTGCTCATGTTGGTAGTGTTGTATCGACGAACGAAATCTACGTAATAGTCAGACATGTTGCCTGTGAGCGCAACCTGGCAGCAGCCAACACCATCGCAAACCCCATCTTGTGCCGTGAGGCTGTTGTAGGGCCCGGATTGCGCCAAACACCCAAGCACATTCTGCATAACAAGAGCGTTCAACTTTATTGTCAGCCCTAAAATTCCTCAGTAAGAATTTGAAACTATACAGCCAGTAGTAAATCACAATCCACAGGTTCTCTTTGGCCCTGTTTGATACAGTTCTCTTTGGCCTTGTTTGATACATGGAGCTAACAATAGTTAGCTGCTAAAATTAGTTCTTTGGATCTAAATGGGTCTTAATTTGGTTCGTGCATGCGTTCCCTCTGTGAAAACTGTTCAAAGCCACGTAGTTTCAGTTTTTTGCTGGTTTTGCTTCTATCAGATACTCTGTACCTTGTAATTTCGTTGTTGGACAGTGCGCTGCAGTCGAGCACTACATGTAGCCTAGTGTCCTATCTTCTATGTAACGGTTGACGGAGCACATCGTTGTGTAACCTTCTCTAACCATGTAAATCAGGAAAAAGTTCCATATTCAATAAAACCGGTGCTGCCGTGCAGGCGGAGCTAGCAGTTCCGAGTACCTGTTTCCGAGGTGAGATACTGATCATGCAGCGTATGGGCTATACCAAAGATCCATTAGCGTCGTTCGTGTCGGAACTGGAGGCTTTTGACAAGCACTTCGATGGCAACATAACTGTGTCCGCCGAAGCATTGGACATGCTCTTCCCGGCTGTTGGAAAGGGCTCGTGCAAGCAGCCGCGAAGACGCAAGGCCAATTTCTAGGTCACATCGCTGCGTTGATGTTGGTTATTTTCTTTTATGTAATATCGAAGCAAGAGGTCTTTTGTTAGTATGGTCCAGCTACAGTTGTGTTAGGTCGATCTGGCGCCTAGAGTCTGTTGTATGTTTGTTTAAACTCTTTTTCTTAATACAATGATACATAAATCTTTTGCATATTCGAGAAAAAATAAAGCCAGGTGGGGGAATAATCCCCCTGTTGAAATGTTAAAAAATCATTGCTGCAGTAATGAAATTCAGTTTTACTGGTGTGGAAAAAAATGGGTCAAACTAATTGTTAACTAATACTCAACTAACAACTATCTCACTAGTTTAACCAAACCGGCTAATAGCACCTAATATTTAGCTAGCTAATATTAGCTAGTAGGAGCATATGCTGGATGGGCCACAGGCCCACGACATACTCTCTAAGCTTGAGGGCAGCCTAGCTCCCGCTTGATGCTATTCGCTCTGTTCGCTTATCTTATTAGCCGTTCGATTTCTCTCACAACAAATCAGCCGACTTGTCTTGTCGGCCGGCTTATATGACCAGCCAACAACCAACTATATCATGGACACAAAATTTAACCTTGTAATTACAGCCTGTTGTTATTAATAATGTGTTGTTAGCCTAGTGGTTTACAATTTTGCATCTTCCCTCCTAACAAAGAGGTTGCTAGCTTGATTCTTATGTACTTTAGTTTTTATTTTTCTAAGTAGTGGTCTATTTTTCTATTTTTTTAGTGGCGCATGATGTATTACTGAGCCAAACTTAATTTCTATTTTACTACTTTTATCTCTCTAGAAATTAACTATTGTGTTGCACTTTAATTTTGTTTTCTTATATTGCTTGTGTAGTGTATGGTGCATGATGCAATAGGCGATTGGCACATTAATTTTTCTATCTTTTATCGATCTACAAAATAACTATAATATTGTGCTTTAGTTATTTTTATTTTCCTACTAGTACTTTTTATATCTTATAAATTAACTACGGTATTTGCTTAGCCGTGCTATGCTTGTTCAAGAGTGTGGTTGTAGACCCCTTCCCTATAAAGTTGATTAAGATGATATAATTAAGGCTAGGTGTCCTTTAAAAAAGTAGAGCAAACAAATAATATTGTGAATTTTTTATATATATTTCTAGATATTATCACTCTGTCCGCTTGTCTTATCAGCCATTCAAATGGTATTTTTCTTTCTCAACAAATCAACCGGAATCAACCATAATTATTGTCAAAATTCTACGTTAGTTGCCTAACTATTAGCAGCTAATGGATCAAAGCACAAAACAGGACCAATAAATGAGCCTCGCAGCTAACTATTGCGAGATGCCATAGAGGAACTATGTACTGTACTACAAGAGCCCATATTTTAAGATGATAGTTGCTAGAGATAACTCACAGTTGTGCCAATCATGTACGCGAATGTGTTGAAGCCGATAACTGTGAACATGTTATGCTGCTCTGAGAATGTGAATGGTGGGTTGTCAAGTGTCAGGCTCCCACTCCGGAGTATGTCCCTGCTCGACCGATTGTCGTAGCACATGGATGAGATGATGTGCTTCACGCGAATCCAACCATGAAGCAGTGATATATTCAGCAGCGGCATGGTGCCAAAAAAGGTCTCATTGGTGCGACCGTCTGCAGTCTTGTTGCAATCGAGCTCAAATCCTTCCATCGCACAACCAGCACCAATCCCAAATGGGTATACAACTTCAACATCGCCACACCATCTCTGGCAGTTGGAGCCTGGCAAACCCACCGCTTTGCCTTGAAATTGCAGCAAAACTGTGAGGCTGAAGAGTAGTAGAAGCATAGGAACTGTATCAGTGGCGCTCTTGTAGTAGTACATACTTTCCTATGGCGTCTCAAAGGATTCATGAGCACGTATGGCACATCTCTCTCTATATACTAGTCTATTGATTGATTTGTTAACCGGTCAGAATTTTTAAATTTCGTGAAAATGGGATGGTTATTTTGTCTCACCCACACGTGATGTTGAAGTTGAACCCTATGACGGGGTCATGCATAGGCTCACGACTGTTTCAGTCCAGGCGAAGCATCTTCCACAAGTTCAAACTTCCAACGCGTGATGTTCGATCCTTTGATGGTGTCATGTCTATAGACTAGGCGTATACTTTGACTAGGCGTTTACTTTGTCAATCAGCCGGTCATTTTTATGCAAAAATAATAAGATGATTGCTTGGTCCCCACCAAATACACGTGTTATAGTTTGATCAATCAGGAACACATCTCCGAACAGAAGCATTGACAATAACGCCTCTAGAGAATCAAACAAGTATAAGCTACACAGACCTACAGTGATCACGATGGAAGTATCATCGAGGACACTGTAACATCGATCCTAAAAATCCAAATAAATAAATCATGCGAATTCAAAACTATTTTCAAAATCATTTCAAAAACTGTTTCTCAATTTGAGATCTAATTTTGTCCAAATATTCTCCAACTCCAGCTCTCGCTATTCCTCATCTTCCTCCTGATCCCCTGAGCGTGCACGCAGCACCCTTGTAGAGCGCTAGCCCGCAGAGCACGCTTCTAGCGAGTTTACTTCGTTTTGGCATGCATGGCGAGTTAGACAGCAGCTTCTAGCGTGTTGCAGGCGCACAGTGACGATCGACGGCAGCAGCACCATCGCACACACTATGCATTAATCACACAAGCATATCGCTTGCTCGCTATTCCAAACAAGCATGTTCATGCACCAAACATTAGAGGAAAATGCACCGGCGGTAACTCAAGTTGGCGGGAGATACCGCTTAGGTACTAAACTTTGAGCAGTTGATTTTTTAGGTACCACAACTTGGCTCAAGGTGTCATCTAGGTCCCCGAACTTTCAAAGTGATTACTACAGATACCTAAACTTGGCAGGGTGTATCATCTAGGTACCAAATCTTGTAGCTAATTCGGCACAGAATTTTTTTTAAAAAGAAAATCTAATTTCAGGTACTGTATGTAGCTACAATCTATAAAATATTCCAAAAGATAATACAATTTTTTTATAAAATTTCGAATGAAGCTGATTTTTTTATATAGAAATTGTAGCTCTCGATGAGATCTATAAATTTTTAGTTTTGAGTTTTTTAATTTGACGTCGTTAAGATGCTCAAAAAAATTAAATAATTTTTCACCAGAATTTTAATCGCATATAAGCGCTTGTCGCTTTCGAAAAATCATATCCTTCCTATATACTATCAAATGGAGATACTTTCTATATGAAAGTTGTAGCGCTTGACGAGATCTATAACTTTCTAGTTTGAAAGTATCTCCACTGGTTTGGTTGCAACTCAAAACATAAAAAGTATCTCCATTGGTTTGGTTGCAACTCAAAACTAGAAAGTTATAGATCTCGTCAAGCGCTACAACTTTCATATAGAAAGTATCTCCATTTGATAGTATATAGGAAGGATATGATTTTTTCGAAAGTTTACAAGCGCTTATATGCGATTAAAATTCGGTGAAAAATTATTTAATTTTTTTGAGCATCTTAACGACGCCAAATTAAAAAACTCAAAACTAAAAATTATAGATCTCATCGAGAGCTACAATTTCTATATAAAAATCAGCTTCATTCAAGATTTTATAAAAAAGATTCAATTTTTGGAATATTTTATGGATTGTAGCTACGGTACCCTGAAATTAGATTTTCTTTTTAAAAATTCTGTGCCGAATTAGCTACAGTATTTGGTACCTAGATGATACCCTCTCGCCAAGTTTAGGTATCTGAAGTGATCACTTTGAAAGTTCGGGGACCTAGATGACACCTTGAGCCAAGTTGTGGTAGACCAAAAATCAACTGCTCAAAGCTAGTATCCCTAAGCGGTATCTCCCCTGCCAACTTGAGTTACCGCCGGTGCATTTTCCTCCAAACATTATATGGCCATGACCATGTGCTGCATGTCAAAAGGTCCAGCTAGCAGCATCTACACATCATTGTCCTCCAACAACCAATGTTAAGACAAGCAGTACGACCTCCATTCTCCAACAACCTCGCGACTTGTCACTGTCCTCTCTCGCTATTCTATCGTCCCACTTCGCCTGTCAAAAAAATGACACACCGGGTAGCTCTCCCATCGGCCATCGCGCCGAGAAATTTGTGCTCCGTTGATCTCCCTCTCCGAGCTGCAATCGACTGTGTAGCTAGCCTACAAGGACAAGGATCTCCTCATTCTTCATTATCTCATTGACCGCAGTCTTCTTCTTCGCCTTAATTCCTTGGATTAAAGATTCACTCAAGTCTCCTTCTTGACTGGCATAAATGAACCAGCACACCCCCCATAACGTTATGGACCAAAGACCCACGGTCATGTACAGGTCAACAAGTCCAATGTCTTGATTAGCCTCCTCCAATAATACCATTTTAATTTTCAGAATTAATTAACAACCCACCTTGTAAAATTGATATCTCCCACAAATGAACTCTGATTCCGTTAGCCCTTTTTCCTAAATTCATCTAAAATCACTCTCTATCCATCCATATCAATTTCTTCATCTAGAGCTCATTCAAATTTATTTATTTATTGTGATCGTTTATTTGCGCGTCCATAGCTAATTGAGTGACCGAGGAGGAGCAAGAGGATCTTGGAGGCCAGGAGGCCAGGACTAAAAAGTAACCTAACTGATTGAGTGACCTAATTGATTAACCATAAATTAGCTATGGCATTTTGTTTATTTGTGCGTCCATAGCTAATGGGAGCGATTGAGTGACCTGGACTGAAATAGCCATGAGCCATGCATGCATGACCCCGTCATACATTTTTTTTCGCAATCGGGTGGTGTGCCCATTTTTCATTAAGAGGAGAATGACCCCGTCATACATGTGGGTGGAGACAAAGTAACAACTGATTAACAAAGCGATCAATATAATAGTACTATATATATATATATATATAGAGAGAGAGAGAGAGAGAGAGAGAGAGAGAGAGAGAGAGAGAGAGAGACTACTGTGCCATATGTGCACATGAGTCAAAGCAAATTAGATATTGTGAAACCCCATAGAAAACTATATGTTGGGAATTCCTCTTGATGAGTGGGCTATAGGGAAAGTAATTGCTTCTAGAGAGCAGTCCCACACGCCATATATGTGGCATTAGAATGTGTGCTAACCTTGTGTATCTCTAGACACTAGTACAAGGAGTACTACTATAGCTTTGTCTCTTAGTGTGAGAGAGAGAGAGAGAGAGAGAGAGAGAGAGAGAGAGCACAACAAGTAGTATTACAAAGAAGCTCCAGTTTAGCTCCTTGCTCCTTGCGTGTGAGAAGGGAAGAAAACCAGAGAAAAAAAGAGAGAGAGAAGAGTGAGATTAGAGATGAGATCTTGCAATAGATCAAGAAGAATTCATCCCCAAGGTTATAAAGCTTTAGATCGAAACTCTTGGTGCCTCTAATATGAGTTCCACCATCACTTAGTGAGTTCTTTTAAGCAGCAGCTCCATCCAAGATCTGGTATCTTGATGTATGGTTGTATCTAGTGCTATCTAGAGATGAACTTGTTGTAATCCCACAAGCATATAGTGGAAGAAGATTTGGTTGACTTAGTCCTGTGATTTTTATCTCAATTTGGGGGGTTTTCTACGTTAAAATTTGGTGTCTTGGTATTTCTATGGTTTTTGAAACTAGTTACGACTTGCTGATTGGTGTTGTTGTGATTGGTTGATGTGCTAGACTGTTGCTATTTTCTCTAAACATATGTGTGATGTATATATTTTTTTCCGTGAATAGGTGACGATCATGGACTGATTTTTCATTGTGGTGACATTAAGTGCTTCCACTGTCATTAACAAGTGTGTTAGCGTGGTTATCTCAACACTATGTCCTACTACAAGAGCGCTGCCCATACAGTTCCTATGCTTCTACCTGTACTCTTCAACCTCACAGTTTTCCTGCAGTTTCAAGGCAAGGCGGTGGCTTTGCAAGGCTCTAGCTGCCCAGATAGCTGCGGTGATGTAAAAATTGTATACCCTTTTGGGATTGGTTCTGGCTGTGCAAAGGAAGAAGGATTTGAGCTCCGTTGCAATAAGTCTGCAGCGGACGGCCGCACCAATGTGGCCTTTTTAGGCACCATGCCACTGCGGGATATTTTGCTGCTCGATGGTGAGATACGGGTGATGCACCAGATCTCATCCATGTGCTACGGGCAGTCGACAAGGGAGACGGGAATGACACTCAGCAAAGTTCACATTCTCGGAGCAGCGCAATGATCGGCACCACTGTGAGTTATCTCTATATATCTACTCTCTCCGTTCCAAATTATAAGTCGCTTTGACTTTTTTGTTCATCTATTTTGTTATGTATCTAGACAAAATGGATGTACCGAAAAAGTCAAAACGACTTACAATTTGGAACGGAGGGAGTAGTAATTAATTATCATCTCAATAAGATATGGGCATGAGGCTCTCATACAAAGAGAACTTGTGGATTGTGATTTATTATTACTGGCTGCATAGTTTGATTCTTAGTACCATGGTGGGAGTTTTTAATTAGGCTGATGACAATAATAGATTGAAGCGTTGTTCTTGTTATATGCAAGATGTGATTGGGTGTTTGGCGCGATCCTGGCCCTACAACAGCCTCACGGCACAAGATGGGTTTCCGATGGTGTTGGCTGCTGCCAGATTGCGCTCACAGGCAACATGTCTGACTATGACGCAGATTTCATTCATCGATACAACACTAGCAACATAATGAGCACCACAGACGGTGAGAGTACTGTGGCTATGTTGTGATGATGGAGGCTCGAGCATTCCGTTTTCGCATAACATACCTTAACACGACAAAGTTCTTTTTTTTTGAAATTAAACCCGGGGGGAGCTTCCCCACCTTTTTCATTCCAAAAGCGCACACTTAGGATTCTAAGCGTCGGACAGAGTTTGAGATACAACCGCGGAGGTGCGCGTGCCAGCCGAAGAGGCTGTTTACATGATCAGAAGAAAGGCACTTGCACCATGTTACAAGGTCATCGCATACTCTAGCTATGATCGATCGAGCACAGAAGTTTTCGTTGCGGAAGACTTGTCCGTTGCGGCCGTCCTAGATCCTCCATAAAATGGTCAAGAACACGAACGTCCAGAGAGCCTTGTCAAGCCCGGTTGGGAGAGGTGTATCCCAAGCTTCATCATCCGAAGAATTCACCACACCCGGCATGTGTATTGTTGTCCAGATGGAGGCGCTTTTACTGCACTGGAGGAACACATGATTTCTGTCTTCTGCATGTAGTGAGCAGCGCTCACATCGGTCGCCATCCACTACGTGTTTAGCATGGAGGTTGACCCTTGTGCTGAGCCGGTCTTTGAAGTACAGCCACGCAAACACTTTGACTTTGTTGGGCAGCTTTGTCTCCCAGATGCGCCGACCGTGAACGTCGATGTTGTCGTCGCCCTTGGAGTCCAACGCTGCATAAGCATCTCTTGTAGTGTAGGGGCGGCCGGTAAGCTTCAGCAATCGTACATCAGGGTCGTTAGCAAGGTCCATGTCCTGCAGAGAAGAAATCAGGCTGTCTAGCTGTTAGCTAGCAGCATTAGTGAGGTGAGGCCGTAGACGCAAATCAAAACCGTTTTGGAAGACATGCTGCACAGACACATTAGGCACGGTGGCGTGAGAGAAGAGGGCAGAGTGAGAGATGCAGAGAGGGCCATCGGGGAGCCAATGATCAAACCAAAAGGAGGTAGCGGCGCCATTGCGGACATTAACGAAGGTGATAGAACGGTAAGTGTTGAGCTCATCGTTGATGATACGCCATAGGAAACCATTAGGGTCACCATTAGAGGTGGCAGAGGGTGATGAAGTGCTGAGGAGCCAGTCCTTCCACCCGATTTGATCACCACTGAACAACTTGTCGATAAATTTCATCAGTAAACAACGATTTTGAAGTTCGAGATCCTTCACACCCAAACCACCCTTGTGTTTAGGTGCCTAAACGGCGTCCCACGCCACCAGACACTTGGACCTGTGGCAGGTATCCTCGCCGGTCCAAAAGAAAGCACGGCGCCTCTTATCAATAGCTTTGATAACAGTTTTGGGAACGCTGAGAGCGGACATATAATGGAGGGGGAGAGCACTCAGTACCGCAGTGCAGAGAGTAAGGCGACCAGCACGGTTGAGAAGGGAAGCACGCCAGCCAGACAGATACTTGTCACAGGAGGAGATGAGGGGGAGACAGTCAGAGATAGGTTTGGGGGAAGGTGGAGATGGTTGTGCCGAAGGTGGAGGCAAGGATCCTGGCATCGTCGTCAGAGACAACAACGGGTAAGAAAGTGGTTTTGTGATAGTTGATAGCAAGGCCGGTGGCATTTTCAAACAACTAAAGGATGTATTTGGTGGCAACAATAGCCTCAGAGGAGCAGCGCATGAAGATGAGAGTATCGTCTGCGTATTGAAGGACAAAGGCGAGGGATGACTGGGGAGGACAGGGTAACAAATGTCGGCAGCAAGGGGATGGGTTTGAAGTAGGCGTTTGAGAACGTCAGCGACAATGATGAACAAGTAAGGGGACAAAGGGTCACCCTGACGAAGTCCTCGACGGCTGTTGGTATCAATTAACTCATCACTTGTTTTGGTAGTCACCTTTTAATTACCTACACCTCTAGCAGTGTACTAGGTTGTCATCCCCAGCTATAATGCCAAAGAATGTTTGTTGGTACTAAGATCTATATCATTTTATGTGACTAGAAAGAATATAAAGATATATATATGAAAAGGATCATAAAGCGCCACGTATAATTATACCATTATAGCATTTTACCTAGAGTATTACCGGGTTGTCGATCTATATTTATATCACTGGAAAAGTCTGGCAGGATATATTGATAACTTATACCATTAATGAAACAAGAAACCATAACCTCAAATCTACTCATAACAGGGGATAAGTCATAGGATAAATATATATATTAAGCCTTGATCAAGCATTATAATAAGATAATAGATTCACTCGAGCACTCTAACTACCATAATAACGCATTAGATCCAAATATTAGAGAAATAGTTCCTAGTGTCATTCTATAACTACACATCAACGAACACTTCAATTAGTGCAAACACATCTAGCAATCATTGTTAGGCTGCTATGATATCAAACATAAGGAGCATCAACTAAAGAAGAAAATTAAGACAATCGTCATATCTAGGCTCCATGCCTACATAATGCCTACCACTCACCCAGGGTACCTCCGGATGAGCGCTATACAAGCATATATATGAATTCAATAGCAGTGGACTAACTATACTAGACATGTAATCAAAGTAGACGATGAATATTGCAATCAAGAACATAAATGAATACTAATATTGCTAAGAACGATGTAGTAATAATACAAAGAGTACAAGAACGATGACCGAACTCCACTCCCTCGGCAACACCGATCGGGAACCCAAGCTAGATTAACTCAGCTTGACTCCCTCTAGATCTAATCTAACTAGGCTACTACTATAGAATAGAGGAACTCTGAGGAACTAGGATTTTTGGCTCTGGATGCTTGATCTCTAAATGACTTGATGGCTCCAAGAGGGGGTCTGGCCCTGTATTTATAGTCCGGTGGGATGCACGATGGCCGTTGGATCAAACCGACTTAAGGGACGGCTGAGATGAACCCTTAATGGTGGTGGAGGAAGACTTTGGAAGGGGGGAGAAGCTTCCCCCCATAGGGGCCGGCCGGCATGACAGGTGGGGCCGGCCGGCCCCACCTGGAAGTGCCTCGCGCTCCCCTTTGCTCCGGTGTATTCTGGATCCTTCTAGAGTTGTGTAGCGTATTCTTGAGTTGGGGATAATTCCGAGATGTATTTTGATAATTAAGTCCTTTTCTGCCGTTTTCTGGAATAGTCCCTGCAAATTGATAAATCACCAAAACTCGTGGAAATTATCAGATAAAACCCTAGACTTCTAGATATTCATGTGTTTCTTGTGTCTATTGATCTATTAAATGTTGACGCTATCCACCGTCAACAACGGCAGTTGATCCATTTGCTGGGGACACCATTCAGAAGGACAGCAGTTTTTCCAGTGGTGAGTAAGTCGTTGATCCAATGGCACCACTTGTCCGTAAACCCACAACATTTCATAATTTTTGTTAGGCTGTCCCAAGACACACAGTCAAAGGCTTTGTGGAAGTCAAGTTTCAGAACAATAGTGGGGCATTTTCTCCGGTAACAGCAATTGAGAAGGTCAGCTGTGTAGACGAAGTTATCTGCAATGCATCAACCTTGGACAAAGCCGGTTTGATCAGAACTGATAAGAGAAGGGATGATGGGTTGTAGACGGCTCATCAGGACCCTAGAGATGCTCTTCAGAGTAGTGATTTGCAGCGCAATGGGCCTGAAATCCTATGGGCGACGGGCACCCTCCTTCTTAGGCAACAGCACTAGGTAGGATCTATTGAGCCTTTCAAGTTGCACCATGTGAGCGTAGAAAGCAGCAAAAAGAGCGTTGATGTCAGGGGCCACTGTCTGCCAGCAGTGCTTGAAAAAAGTGAGCCGAACCCATCAGGCCCCGGGCTTGCGGTGGAGTGCATTTTCCTGAAAGCAGCATGGATTTCTTCAGGATGAAACTCGGCCTCTAACTCAGCCAGGGGCAAGGCTCCCTCAGGGTAGAGATCGTTCGGGTTAAAGTTCCATTGCGTGGTAGTCGCGGTGCCAAGCAGATCAAGATAGAAGCCATGGAGGACCGCAGCTTTTTGCTTGTGCCCGTGGATTTCAGAAGCGTTGTGTTCAATGAGCTGGATATTGTTTTTCTTGCGGCGTTGAATAGCACACACGTGGAAGAAACGTGTGTTTTCATCACCATACACTGCTGCTCTAATTTTGGCTCTCTGTTTCCAAAGCGTAAGCTTGGCTTGAGTGGTACGGGCAAGGATCGCTATGATGATTGTGCGGAGGTTGGCTTCAGGATTGGACAAGCGCCGGTGTTCCTCAACCCAGTCAATGAGGTTGATTACAACTTTGCAGTCAGCTTCCTGTTGGTTGAGATTGGACTGATGCTTTCTCCAACATTTCAAGGCCCGTCTGGTTTGCTTAAGCTTAGCTGCAATGGCGCCTGCCGAGTCACTGTTTGCCGTCCGACAACGCCAGGCTGAATCCACAACCTCCCTAAAGGCAGCGCAATGGGTCCAGCAGTTTTCAAAATGGAAGAGCATGGATTTGGGAATGTGGGTTTCGATTTTCACGGCTAGGGGAACGTGATCAGAAGTGCGCCTGGTGAGTGAAGAGAGGATGGTGTTTGGCAAGGCACTGTCCCAAGCCAAGTTGATGAACGCTCGGTCTAGGTGTTCCAAAGTGGGTGTGGAGCGCATATTAGACCAAGTGTATTGTCTATCGATCAGCGGGAGTTCGAGCAGGCACACATCGCATTGATGCAATCGTTAAAAGCTTCAGCCTCTGACTGATGGAAATTGGAGTTATTATTTTCGTGAGCATAGCGGATCATATTGAAGTCTCCCAAGAGGATCTAGGAAGAGGTGGGGGAAGGAGCGATAGACTGAAGTTCACGCAGGAAAGATGGTCTCAGTTCAGGGGTTGAAGGGGCATAGACATTCGTGACGATGAAAGAGAGTTTGGAGGTAGAGGAGTGTCGAGGGTCAAAACCACAGCCCTCTAAGGACCGGGATAAAGCGACTTTCAAAAACAAAAACACCCTGCCAGACCAGGGTCATCGTGGCCCAGCCCACGGCATGAAACTTAAAGCATTTCAGGCCCAGCCGCGGCAACCAACTAAGGCCCACGGGATAAAAGCCACCGCCAGGAGATCGACCCCCCGGGGCAAACTCCGATTCGCCCGACCCCTACCCATCG
Organism: Chrysopogon serrulatus; assembly: GCA_015844335.1. Lineage (NCBI taxonomy): Eukaryota > Viridiplantae > Streptophyta > Magnoliopsida > Poales > Poaceae > Chrysopogon > Chrysopogon serrulatus. The sequence continues at coordinate 32,009 of JADLZL010007518.1, read as the reverse complement.
CGGGGAGGGGGGGGTGAAAGGTCCTAAATGGCTAGAGGGGGGGTGAATAGCCTATAAAAATTTTTGCAAAGCACTAAACAAACCGGTTAGTATAACAAAAGGCAAAGCAAGTGTTGCGCTAGCCTAGTGGGGGTTGCAAGCCAACCTAGACAATTCTAGCAAACCTAATACACTAGGCACACTAAGAATAGGGTCCTTAGCAACACAACTAGGCTACACAACCTAATACACTACTTTGCACAAATGTAATCGCAAGGAAGGAAACCGAGCGTGCAAACCGTGCCTTCGAGAAGATGACCAATCACCGTCTTGTCTATACAATAAAACCCGAAGAGATGATCCAATAGAGAAATCCAAGTTGATCTCGAAGGATCAAGCCACACAAGAATACCGAGGGACACAAGATTTTTATCCCGAGGTTCACGTGCTTGCCGGCACGCTACTCCCCGTTGTGTCGACCACACACTCGGTAGTTCGGTGGCTAATTGGCATCACAAGCCAAGCCCTCACCGGGCACCACAAGAACTCACACAAAGTGAGGTAACTCAATGACACGAGATTCCACTAAGGATTCCTTTCGCGATCTCCCGCGGGGTGGGATCAACACCCCTCACAAATCACCTCCGGAGTGGCCAAGAACAATCTTCAACCTTGCTCAACTCCGGCTTGCTGCTCCAACCGTCTAGGTGACGGCAATCACCAAGAGTAATAAGCTCAATCGCAGCAAGAACGCTCACTAGTGCCACTAGATGCTCAATCACAAGGCAAATGCACTAGAAGCTCTCCCAATCACTCTCTAGATCAATCAAGATGAGTGCAAAGTGAGGGAGGAGGTTTGCTTAGCTCTAGAGGATGTCAAGTATGTCAAAGTGCCAAGCAAGACTCCCTAGAGCCGGCCAATTCACTTATATAGGCGCCCACCAAAGCACCCAACCGTTACACTCAAGCCGGTATGTCTCAGCGTCTTGACCGGACGCTAGAGACGGCCTTGACCGGACGCGTCCGGTCCAGCGTCCGGCCGCACATAAACGCCCACGTGTACTAGCCGTTTGAATTTTACCGTTCGCGCCCTACGTCATCGATCAACTTCGCGCGCGATCAGCATCGACCAGACGCGTCTGTGCCAGCACCCGGACGCCAAAGACACGGTGGAGTCCGGTCGTTACCTGAAGAGCTCCAAAACGTGAAAATCTTGACCGGGCGCGTCCGTCCATGGTGACCGGACGCGCCGACCGTCCGTTCGCCTGAACCCCTTCTCCAGAAGCTGACGTCAGCGTACGTCGATCTTGACCGGACTTCGGCACCGGCGTCCGGTCGCGCGGCGTCCGTCACACCTGAAAAACAGCGGACGCCCGGCAACCCGACCCCGGACGCGTCCGGTCCCTACCGACAGCGTCCGGTCACCTCTGAGTGACTGCACTTCGTCCGAAAACCTCAGAGTCCCGCCTCGCGAGGGCGGGAGGGTTCCACACCCAAACACCATCACCTCTTGCCCTCATGTGCCAACACAAAGTGTCTCTCCACTTGTGCACGTGTGTTAGCATTTTCAAATAGATTTTGCAAGAGTTAGCAAGCACACTAGGTCCCTAATGCATATGCAAAGTCATTGCTCACCTAGTGGCACTTAGATAACTAATATTGCGCGACATCGCCCCTCTTAATAGTACGGTTATCAATCCTAAACCCGGCCATCAACTTCTCTACACGCCTATGGCCGGCAAAATGAAAATGCCCTAACATATACCTTTGCCTTTAGCATTCCATCTTGTTTATCATCTTCCTTCATCTTCAAGTGTGGTACTTGATCACTTGTAGTCTTCATCGACACCTTGATCACCACTCCACCACTTGGCTTGGACCTTCCCTTTCTCTAATGCTACACACTTAGCAATAGGGTTAGTCCTAGGTTTCATCAATTAGCCAAAACCAAACTAGGGCTTTCAGGGGGGGTCGGCGTCGACCGACCCGTCCCGACGAACGAGTCGACGCGCCTTGCGCATTCCCGCCAAGACAGAGCGGCCGTCTTTGCCTGTTTCGTAGCATCACGGGGATACGTTGCATACTCTTTGGTAGAAGGGGACGGGGCCGCCAAGTAACCCAGGGGCATTTCGTTGCTCCCACGCTTCCTACCCGACAAAGGCGGTGCCGACCCCGCATCGACTGCACGCGTATGGAAGCCCCAGCGCGTCTCCGTTAAGGGCGCGGGGCCCGTACCACCCCATGACCCGGCATCCCTACCGGTACGAATAAAGGAACGCCGCTCGTACCGACACCGTGGCCAAGGTACCGGACAGCGATCGAGCCAAGGAACATCCCGCAAGGCGAACTGGGCGTCGTGAATCAGCCCCCACGCGCTGGCGACTCCACCGGGCTCCCCTATAGGCCGGCATTTGACCTGAGAGTACCTACAGTCAACTAAACCACACAACCCCGTTCGGGCATAGCCCTGCTTACCTGAAAGGGCTACAAGGCCAAGAGGAGGGACGATGACGTCACTTTCGAAGGCACCACGGCGCTTCCGGGAACGTCCCGGCCCTTGTAGGCCACGACTTCTTGATCACTACACGCCGCATGCCCTCTCCTGTGAGCCTCACCTTGAACTATAAAAGGGAGGACTTGGGCCCCGAGCACGTGTGTCCATCACCCGATTCACACTACACACACGAAACACTCAACCACGAACCTAGCTTTCTTACTCCGAGACTTGGGAGCCCCCCTCTCAACCCATCTTGTCTTGCCCCATACAAGCTCCCCGAGTAACACGACTCCGCTCTCACTGGGCGTAGGGTAAAATCGCCCGAACCAGTATACATCATCGTGTCCACTCGGGAAACCATCTCGAGGATAAGTGTGCTCTCTTTCGATTACTCGTTGGTGTCCATTCTCGACACCGACAGTTGGCGCGCCAGGTAGGGGGGCAAGCGCACTTCTACAATTCCACCAACCTCGAGATGGCCATGCACCGTCTCAACCTAGTTCCCGGCGCCCAAATCCGTTTCGGGGAGCTGGATTTTATCGTTAGGGAGGACGGAGTGACTTGGTTGGCTCCCGAGCCACAAGTCGCTCTCCCCGACGCCAACGATGTCAACCCTGCATCGACGCAAGGACCACGGGCTAACGGCACGAGCCGCAGGCCAACCCCCGACGCGATCGACGATCTCGCAGTTGCCATGGGCAGCATGAGTCTCCGGCCAACGACGCCGTCGGCTGGCCACGGGCCCGAGCGACCACGAGCGCCATCCCCGACCATGGCACCGGATGCACGTCGGGGGTCCCCAATGTCGTGGCGACACCATCAGGCTGCAGACGTGCGGGAACTCACGGAGCTGGATCGACAGCTCTTGCCCTATCTAGGGCCCTACCCCGCCTTCGAGGAGATTTCTCCGCTCTCGCATCGGGTACGAGGCCATCATGGAGTACCCGACGGGGGAGATCCGATCCCCTGACAGGTCCTTATTCAGCAAAGGCCCGAAGTCGGCCCCTTTGGGTACCACAACGCCATAACCACCCCGGGCGCACCTCATCCTCGGGGGATCACGCCAACCCCGAGGACGTTGAGCTTCGTGGTGGCGGGGGCCACTCGTTGAGCCCGTCTTTATGCCGGACTCCGACGAGTACCCTGACTCAGGCGACGACGATTTGGCGGCAAACGGGCCCTACGCCGGGCCTATGTTCATGCCAGACTCCGGCGGCTACACCGACTCGGGCGACAACGATAGCTCCGGCTTCGACCCGTTTTGGGCGTGTTTTATGGCGGAAACTCCCCGAAGGCCGGGTCGACGACGTTGCCCCCCGAGGAGGAAGGCATGCTTAACCCCAGCTCTCGGCGAACGCCGTCACCTCGACGATCGCATACTCCACCGACCTCGCGCTCCGACAGCTCCGACGGACAGCAGCAGCTGTTGACACTTGTTATGATCCAAAATTTATTAGCAATTACCATTACCTGAGGAAATGTAATTATAACAAGAATAGGTTTATCATTAACAATTTCCACGAGTTTTGGTGATTTGTGCATTTTTCGGGAATTATTCGTAAAAGACTAAAAAGAGGGATTTGAGTGCTTATTTACCACGAAAACATAACCGCGACAAAAGGATATCACCGGAGGACTCGGGAAGACTCCGTAAGACACCCGAAGAAGTGGGGCCCGTAGTCGCTTCCGTGTGGGGCCGGCCCGGCCCCACCATGGGGCCGCCGGCCCCTAGGGTGGCCGCCGCTGCCCCCCTTCTGGAACCTTCTCCCCGCCGCCTAGGGTTTTCATCCCCGCCGCTTGTTAAGTCGGTTTGATCCGACGGCGCGTGTTAATCCCACCGGGCTATAAAAGGAGGGCCATACCCCCCGGAGGAGGCCGATCAAGAGATGAAGATTCGTAGCTTTAGATAGAGATCCACTAGATCTAGGCTAGCAATCAAGATAGAGATTAGAGAGATAGAGAGGAGAGTAGAGATTCGGAGGAGCCCCGGCCCGTCGGAGCGCCCTTCGAGTCAGATTCGCCTGGATTCGGCTCCCTCGCCGGAGCTGCGTTCCGAGGTACTTTTGTATTTAATATTCTGATTCAAGTAAGCCGCGTTTATATTCGTTCTTTTAGTTTGCAACTCATATTACATTGAGTACTTTGATTTGGGTAGCTCCTAGGTCAGAGTAGTTGTCGTAGCGTAGACGTGGTGTCTGGGTTATGATTACTTGTGAATGTCCCCTGATTAGCCGGATAGTGGTAGCTCGCGTAGGTGACTCTATAGCTACGTTGAATCCTCTGTAGTCCACTTCCCGTTGATAGGACAGCATGGCCGATAGGTGTCCGGTAGGTAGATTACTCTGTTTCTTCTCCTATTCAGATCACTTGCCCGATAAGACGATATTATACAAAGTTTACCGGTGGTTAGAACTAGAGTGCATTAGCTATTTCCTCGTTCTCGATAGTTTTCTAAGTTGTTTGTGCCCCGTAGATTAAGAAGTATTAGGCTAGATCATATTTCACCTACTATTCCTTTGGGTTCGATATTAAAACCGGGTTGATCTTGGTGAAGTGCTATCAGTATATATCTGTGCGCTTGCGGATAATCCGATTATAATTATTATTAGGTGCGGTTAATTTATACCAACAAAGGCCGATGCGCGACGCCGACCTTTGCCGGGCGAAGCGGCGCAAGGCCTACCGTGACCGACCGCCAGCAACACCGAGTAGACGCCTCCCCACCTCACCGTCGAGCTGGGCGGGCACGAGGCATGGCCCGTGACGCCCACCGGCGGATTCTCGAGGATGATGACGGTCCTCCACTCTTCACTCACGCGAGCCGAACGTCGCGGCGGGCGGCGGCTCTCTCCAACAGCCTACCACCACCAACGACACCCGGCCGAGTGGAGAACTCGGCCGGGAGATTCGGCAGCTTTGGATCGCACCGCCCGCACTTGCAGGCGGAAAGCTCACGATCTCGGCGACGAGGAGCCACTCCGAGTCACCACACGATGGACGGTCACCGAGACCGAGAACCATCTCTGCACCAACCAGCTCGGGCGCTTTTCGGAGAGCTCGCCACCGTGCGAGAACGCGTCGGGCCCGTTCGAGATGCTCGGGTCATCCTCAACGCCCGGCACGAGAATACAGCCCACACACCCGGGGGCGCTTCGACCCCGAGGAGGACAGGGGGGAAGCCCGCCTCCCCGGGACCACCGGGCGTCGGGCGGCATATTCTTTGCTCGCCCTTCCCACGGGCGCGCCGTGCGCCGACCACCATCACCAAGTACTGCGGGGAGACGAACCCCGGCACGTGGCTGGAGGACTACCACCTTTCATGCGAGGCGGGGGGAGCTGACCACGAGTACTTCATCATAAGGAACCTCCCTCTGTACCTGGGTGACTCTACGCGGACTTGGCTAGAACACCTCCCCGAGGGGTGTATAAACAGTTGGGCGGGCCTCGTCGACATCTTCGTCGGCAATTTCCAGGGCACGTATTCTCGCCCTGGGAACCCCTGGGATTTGCGCAGCTGCCGGCAGAAGCCGGATGAGTCCCTGTGCGACTACATCAAGCGCTTCTCCAAGCAGTGCACGAGCCTCTCTCACGTCACCGACGCCGACGTGATTGGGGCCTTCATCTCCGGCACGACCTGTAAGACTTTGGTGCACGAGCTGGGGCGCCGCCCACCTCGTACCACCAAGGAACTCCTCGACGTAGCGACCAGCTTCGCGTCAGGGGAGGACACGGTGGGCGCAATCTTCAACTCCCGCGGCAAGGCGAAGCGGGAGGAGGAGGGCGACGACAACGACCCCACCGACCGCAAGGGCCAGAAGAAAAAGAAGGACCGTAAGGGACGACGGCAGAACGACGGCGAGCTCGTTGCTGCAGTCGACACCAAGGGGAAGAAGAAGGCACCGGCAAAGCCGCCAACCGACTACTTTGAAAAGAAGCTGGACCAGCCGTGCCCTCATCATGAGGGTGTGGTGAAACACACTCTCCGTGAGTGTCGCCTCATCCCCAAGTTCTTTGGGGGAGAGAAGGGCAAGCCGGAGGCAAAGAGAAAAGCTGGCTCGCCCTCCCAAAACGATGAACAGGGGGAGGATGAGTCAGGATTTCCCCACGTCACCGATTGTCTCATGATTTTCGGAGGACCGGACTACTACGCCACGAGGCGGCAAAAGCGCAGCTCGAAAGGCGCATGGTGGTCCAAGTCGAGGCAATCGTGCCCGCACCATCCAAATGGGCAAAGCACCCCATCACCTTCGACCAGTCCGACCATCCGGAGTACGTGCCGAATCCAGGGCGGTACCCACTCGTCGTCGACCCCATCATCGGTACCAAGCGCCTCACCAAGGTGCTGATGGATGGGGGGAGCGGCCTCAACATCATCTACCCGAGCCACCATCGACGCCATGGGGGTCAACCGCGCCAAGATCCGCCACGGGGGCGTCGTTCCATGGAGTTGTGCCGGACAGCGCGCCAGGCTCTGGGTCGGGCAGATCGACCTGCCCCGTCACGTTCGGCACTCACACTAACTTTCGCACCGAGGTGTTGACATTTCAGGTGGTAAACTTCCTCGGCTCTTACCATGCAAGATTGGGTCGGCCGCGCTGCTACGCCAAGTTCATGGCCGTTCCAAACTACACCTACCTCAAGCTCAAGATGCCGGGCCCCCGCTGGATCGTCCACGGTGCACTCGCCGGTGCAAAGATGCGTACTGTGCGACATCGAGCAAAGGCGACGTGGCTGAGTCGGTGTTGAACTCCCACGAGCTGTACATCATCAACACCCTCGCCGGCGACGACCAGGACATGCCGAACGTCCCGAAGGCCACCGCGTCCTTCACGCCCGACAGGGACACCAAGCTTGTGCCCCTCGACCCCAGCAGCTCCGACGGCATGACGGTGCGGATCGGCACCGGGCTCGACCCCAAATAGGAAGACGCGCTCGTCGACTTCCTCCCAAGCGAATCGAAGCATCTTCGGCGTCGAGGCCCTCGGACATGCCTCGGCATTCGAAGGGATGTCGCCGAGCACGCCTTATGGATCAAGCCCGACTCCAAGCCGGTGAAACAACGCCTGCGCCGCTTCGATGAGGTAAAGCGTAGAGTAATTGGTGAGGAGGTTAAAAAGTTGTTAGCGGCTGGGTTCATTAAGGAAGTGTATCATCCAGAGTGGTTAGCTAATCCTGTCATTGTTCAAAAGAAAGGCGAAAATGGAGAATATGTGTTGACTATACCGGTCTAAACAAAGCGTGTCCTAAGGATCCGTTTCCTTTGCCGCAAGATAGATCAGGTTGTCGACTCCACCTCCGGGTGCGAGACCCTATGCTTCCTTGATGCCTATTCTCGTTATCACCGCATCAAGGTGCGTGAATCCGATCAACACGCCACTTCGCTCATCACCCCGCTCGGTTCGCATCAAGTACGTGACTATGCCATTCGGGCTTAAGAATGCGGGCGCAACCTTCCAAATTGCATGGTGAAAGTCTTCGGCAAGCTCATCGGAGAGATTGTCGAGGTTTACGTGGACGACATCGTTGTCAAGTCCAAACAGACCCGCAGCCTCGTGGCCGATCTGAGCTAGCCTTCGCTTCGGCTCAATAAAAGGCACATCAAACTCAACCCCGAAAAATGCGTTTTCGGGTGCCTAGAGGGATGTTGCCGGGGTTTATCATTTCGCAACGAGGCATCGGCCAACCCCGACAAAATCAAGGCTATCACCGAAATGAAGCCTATTCGGGACCTCAAGGGGTTGCAAAGATATCACGGGGTGCCTCGCCGCACTCGCCTGGTTCATATCACGCCTAGGTGAACGGGTTCCGCCCTGCACCGGCTCCTCAAGAAAGCCGACCAGTTCACGTGGACCGATGAGGCTCAAGAGGCGCTAGATAAGCTCAAGGAACCGTTGACCGCCTCCCCCGATCCTTACTCCTCCCGCGAAGGAGGAACCTTTGCTCCTCTACATCGCTGCAACCACCCAAGTGGTGAGCACCGCGTTCGTCGTAGAGCGAGTCGAAGAGGGACGCACTCTAAAAGTGCAGCGCCCAGTTTATTTCATTAGTGAAGTCTTGTCCGACACCAAGACACGCTATCCGCAAATCCAAAAGTTGGCGTACGCCCTCCTCATCACGAAGAGGAAGCTAAAACACTACTTCGAGGCACACCCCGTCACCGTGGTATCGACCTTTCCCCCGGAGAGGTCATTCGTAACCTTGAAGCCACGGGCCGGATAGCCAAGTGGACGCCGAGCCGATGGGTTACGAAATCACATACGCGGCTCGCACGGCGATCAAGTCGCAGGTTCTGGCCGACTTTATCGCGGAATGGACCGAAGTCCAGTTGCCTCCGGCCCCCATCCAGCACGACTGCTGGAAGCTCTTCTTTGACGGCTCGTTGATGAAGAGTGGTGCCGGAGCCGGCCTAGTATTTATATCTCCGCTTGGGGTCAGAATGAAGTATGCTCTACGACTTCACTTCAAAGCCTCCAATAACGTCGCTGAATACGAGGCCCTGGTAAACGGCTTGCGCATAGCCAAAGAACTCGGCGTAAAACGCCTCGAGGTCCGGGGCGACTCCCAGCTTGTCGTTGATCAGGTCATGAAGGAGTCGAACTGTCACGACCCCCAAGATGGCAGCCTACTGCCGGGGAGGTGCGTAAACTCGAAGAGTCCTTCGACGGCCCAGAGCTAAGCCACGCCCTTCGACGGACAACGAAGAAGCGACGCTCCGGCCAAAATGGCCTCAAATCGAGACCACATCCCCAAAGTGGGATATTCGCTAGGGACCTTGTCCACCCTCGGTAAAAGTTAGAGAAAAAGGAACCGACTCCACCTCCGACCCGAGGCGGCTCGATCGACCCGAGGCGGCTCGATCGACCCCCTCAAGCAGTGCACTCCCCTCCTCCGACCCCAGGGGTGGTGCGCCCGACCCCGTGGGACGACCCCTCTTCCGAACCTACCGCCTTCATAGTCACGAGAGTAGAGGAGGGGTCGACCTCTTCGCACCCCGAGCCCGAGGAGGACCGGAGGATGCCGTATCTCGACCGCCTCGTCCGAGAAATCTTGCCCGCAGAAGGGCCGGAAGCTCGGCGGCTAGCTCGCCGAGCCAAGTCATCGTCATCATCGATGGAGAGCTGTATAAAAGGGGCACTCGGGCGTCCTTCATCGATGCATTCCCTCGCCGCTCACGGGCGCGCCCTCGTTGGAGGATATCCACGCAGTGCATCTGTGGACATCACGCCCGCGCCCGCGGACGATCGTGGCCAAGGCTTACCGCCAAGGTTTCTACTGCCCACGGCGGTGGCGGACGCAACGAAAAATCGTCCGGTCCCGCAAAGGATGTCGGTATTACGCCAAGCGGACACATTTGCCGATGCAGTCCTGCTGCACGATCCCCCTCACATGGCCGTTCACGGTCCCTGGGCCCGGATCTAGTAGGGCCCCTCCTCAAAGCGCCCCGAGGCTTCACTCATGTTCTGGGTCGCAATTGATAAGTTCACGAAGTGGATCGAGGCTCGACCCCTCGCCACCATCAAGTCTGACCAGAGTGTGTTGTTTTTCACCGACATCATTTATCGCTTTGGTGTACCCAACTCAATCATCACGGACAACGGCACGCAGTTCACTGGGAAGAAGTTCCTGGTGTTTTGTGACGAGTTCAACATCCGTGTCGATTGGGCGTCTGTCGCGCATCCTCGCACTAACGGGCAGGTTGAGCGAGCAAACGGCATGATCCTCCGTGGCTTGAAGTCTCGGATCTTCAATCGCCTCAATCAGTATGGCCGACGATGGCTCACACCGAGCTCCCAGGTCTTTGCCGTGGAGTCCGAGAACGACCCGAGCAGAGCAACCGGGCATACCCCTTTCTACATGGTCTATGGGGGCGTAGGCCGTCCCCGCCTACCGACTGAGTATGGGGGGCCCCACGGGTCGTGGCTTACACGGAGCCGCTGAACTGCACCTACCTACGGAAGATGCCATGGACTAGCTCGATGAAGCCCGCGACGACGCTGCCGCTTCACTACGCTAAGTACCGCAGCCCCCTACGCCGGCACCACGCCGGCGGGTGCGAGGTCGAGCGTTTAACGCCGGAGACCTTGTCTTACGTGGTGCGGCAGACACCAAAGGGCGCCACAAGCCGACGCCACCATGGGAGGGACCCTTCACCATTGCCGAGGTTCTCCGACCGAGCGCATAAACCGAAGGATGACAAGGGGCAAATTGTCAAAAACGCCTGAACATCGAAAGCGCTTCACGCTCGTTTCTATCCGTAAGAGTTTTTTTTCCGATTCGCATTATGTACTTCGCTATGTACTTGTACCTTTTCTTGCTATCAACCAGTTGAGCATGTTTAATATGAAAAACTCCCTTTCATAAAACAATGTCTCGACCCCTCGCGGTCGGTACCTATCTTTCTCTTATTAAAAGCTGAAAAGGCAAACCGTCCGATTTCAAGTCATGCTCCGGCCCTCTTGCTCAAAAAGGTTGTGTATAGGAAAGAAGGTGGTCCTAGCACCCAAAAACGTCCCTGGCTGCCTTGTCTAACGCCCCTAAGTGGCTAATGATACAATCGGTGAGGGTCGGCTAGCCATGTCCGACCCCAACACGGCCTTTAAGTAAAAGGGCGTTGCCGCGTGAGAATTAGCCGGCTTACCATGTCCCTAAGTTAAAAAAAGGATCTCGAAGGTCGAGAGTTGCGCACTTTGGGCGCCTAAATAAGGTAACTTTCCACCGGGTGCGGCATGTCTCACCCGGCGGGTGTCCAAATACGAAAGCAATCCGTCCTTTCTAGAGATATTTTTTTCTTCATCTAAAAAAGGGGAATAATTCGAAAACTAAAACAAAGACAAGTCAACCACAAGTTACTACACATAATAAAGTCTTTGGGCATCGAAAAGCCCACAAACCAAAAGTAAGTAAATGTTTTTACTCCCGCCGAGGGAGCACTAGGTTCGCCAAAGCGGTTGGCAAGAGCGTCAAGACTATCCGCCACTAGCACGCGAAGAGCCTCGACGCCGGCCTCGAAACCTCCCCCAAAATATCCCTCGCCGACGCCAAAAAGTTGAAGCTCTCATCGTAATGAGAGCGGGTAATAACAAACGCCTCCCGGATCCCGGTTCGAAGAGCATCGTGCTCCAAGTGACCCCGATCAGCCGGCGACAAGGATAACCGCGCGGTGAGGGAGCCATCGGGGCGGGGTCGACACCAATGGCGTCGAGGGCGGCGTTCGGCGGCGATACACGTACCGGCGTTACAACTGCTGCAGGCTGCGAAGTGGGCCCACGGGCGTAGCCACCTCCTCGGGCGCCAGCTGGGCCGCGTTCTCGGCGTCCATCTTCCCGCGCCGCTCGCGCTCCGGCTTCGCTCTTGAGAGCGGCGACCGTCCCAAGCTCGTTCCGCTTACCGCGGATACGGGTCTCGGGCCTTGGGCCGTCGTCGCGCTCACGGTGGAGGCGCTGTCCCGAGACGCTCCTGCTCCAGTCTGCTCCGCCCGCCCGAAGCCGATCGCGCAGCTGCTCCGCCTCCCCGAGCAACTCCGGACATGGGCGTTGCGCTGCCTCAAGCTCCTCTGGGCGCGCCTCGCCTCCGCCATCCGCTTCTTGCCGGTGCAGGGAGGTCCATGTACTTCGTCTCCACGTCCTCAATGTCGTGGCCAGCGCCTCTCAAACGGGCGCGGAGATCCTCAATTGTCTCCATCGCCTCCTCCCACCGGGATGTTGCTCGTACAAGAGACGAGACTTCACCCGCCCATATGCGGCGCCCGTCCATAGGGCAACATGTGGATGAGTCACCGCCTTAACAATTGGAAAAGACAGAGAAAGCGCAAACGAATACCTGTAGAGCGACGCCGTCGGCCCCATCTCGCGATACCGGGGCGGTGACGTTCGGGTTTATAGCCGCCATCGCCTCCTCGAAGGAGGAAAGCACCTCCCACTCGGCGCGGGTCGTCAACCACCGTAGGCTCCAAGGAGGGATCGCGCTGGTCGAGAAACGCGAGCCGGATCCTCCCCAGAAATGGTGAGGGGGGCCCCGACGCCCCCACGTCATCGTCCCGACGCCGCTCGCGGCCGGAGGTGGAGGCGCACGCCTGTGGGGGGCGCGGAGAAACGGGAGGCGCGGGAGCATCGGGGCCGCACGCCCTATTCTCCTCAAAGACGGGAGGCGGCGGCCTCCCTCGACGCCCGCCCAGCCCACGACGCCGGGAGCTCGAGCCCCGAGACCCTCATCCCGTGAGCCCCGCGTCGAGGGCAGGACTTCTCTCGGCCCCCGACGCCGGTGCGGCGGTCCCTACCGATCCCCCCCTGGGAAGGAGCCGCGTCGTGCGGGGGGAGCGAGACCCCCACCCGAAGATGGGGTCCCACTCGCGATGCCTAGGCCGCCTCTTGTTGCTTCCTCGGGCGCCTTCAAGGGCGCAAGCGTGAGGCGACCCGGGGGGTCCGGATTTGACTGCGGCAGAACAGAAGGGGTCGAGGTCGAAAAAAAGCAAGGCCGATATGTGTCGGCGATAACCACGCATTATTATACCTTCGGGGTGCGTAGCGATATCTTGGAGGCCGGCTCCACCGACGACGACTTCTGCGGTATCCCGGCAAGGGCGTTTCCCCTTGCCCCGAACATCTTGCTAGGGCACCAGCCCCCGAGCCTGCCTCGCTCGGGGGCGCGATCCGCGGCCACATCCTCGGCGCCCCGGGCGGTGGACCGGGCCACCTGGGAGAGGGCCGGACCGAAGCCGGCCCAACATCCCCCGTGGAGAGGGATCGACGCCGCCAGGGTCGGAACGGCCGACTCATGCCCACTCGCGGCCCTTTGCTGGCTCGGTGGCTCCTGTGGTCGCACTCGGGACCCAATCACGAGCACGGCCCCCATGGTGTGGGCCATCTCGTCCAGATTCGGGGCCGCGCCCAAAGGTGCTCCCTCGTCCGACCCACCTTCCTCGGCGAAGATGGGATTCCTCGAGCAGCCCGCCACGCTGCTCTCGCCTCCCGAGGAAGGGTAGGCGAAGCCTGGCCGGACCCGTCCAGCGGACGCCGAGCTCCTCCTCCTCCTGTATCCGAGAGGGGGTCAGGTCACGCCCTCCCGGGGGCGATTTTCCGCCCGCCTCGCCTTCCTCCTCTCCTTCTTGGTGTGACGGGCCTCGGGCGCGGCCACGCTTCGCCGCTCGCCGGGCCACCGTGCGGGGAGAGGCACCGGATCTTCCTTCAAAGGCGCACTCGGGGCTGGTGCGACGGAAATACGTCGAGGAACGGCTCGAAGAAAGGAAAGGAAAAACCTAAACAATCGATACTCACGAATGTCACGGCGTCGGCGTCCGGCCTCATCGGGGGCTGGTCCGGCACGGGCGACTCCAGGGGTACCGGTGCGCCGGCGGAGTTCTTCGGTGCCGCCAACAGGTTTCGAGTCGACGGGTGGCAGCGGCGGTCGAAAAACGGCCCTCCCTAAGCACAGTGCCCCTGCGGGTCGGAGCCGGCCACCATCCCCACAGCGGAAGGCGGCGCGACATCGGGCGCCACCCCCGCCCGGAGCCAGCATCCACAATGCCGGCCCCGGCCAAGCCCCCCGGTGTCGCAAGATCTTGATGGCCTCCGTGTGATGCTCAAGCTTCTCGACCTCCTTCGAGTTCACCCCGACGCGCCATTTTATCTCAGCGCTCGGAGAACGACACGCCGGAGAAATCGGGGAGCGGCGCCGTCTCCGAGTTCTTGAGGTAGAACCACCCGGAGTGCCACCCTCGGTTCGACGTGGACGCCTTCACATCCACGTAGAACTTAGTGCGCCCCCACGGGAGCGATGCCGGCGCATCCCGTTGGGAGGTCGTACTCCGGCGCGTCGTCCTTCGCCCACCGCTTCACCAACTGTGGAGAGAAGAAAAACTTCCACAAATCGAAATGAGGCGGGATCCCTGTGTATCCCTCGCATAGGGCAACGAACACCGCCATATGCAGAATCCCGTTGGGATTCGGATGGTGGAGCTCGACGCCGTAATGGTACGTAATCTCGCGCAAGCACGAAGTCATGAACGGGGACACCGAGCCCCCCCGCCATGAAAAGCCGCTAAGGAGACGATGTATCCCATCGGCGGCCGAGGAGATTCGCCCTCGAGTGGGAGAATCCACTCCCCGCCTCGTCAAGGGCGGCGGGACGCCCCTCCGCCACGAGGCGCTCCATCTCCGGCGCCCTCGGGGTTGCTGCGGGCCACGGGAGTACGCCTCCACTCACCATTGAGGTGAGAGATGGGACGTGGGAAGACAAGAACGCAGACGGCGGCGGCGGCGGCGACGGAAGGAGCAAGCGAGGCAGAGAGGACTCGGGTCTTTTTCTCGCTGCGAAACAAAGATGCACAAGGCGGCTAAGGAAAAGCCTCTTCCTTCCTCTCAACGCCTTAAAAAGAGAACAAACCGCCCGTTGCGCTGCTCTCTCGGGGGCGTGGGCGACGTGCCCCGTGCCCGCGCACGACGGATAAGCACGCGCGCCCTCCTCGAGCGCATTAACTCCGCTCGGGGGCGTCTGGGCCGTCGGCCAGCGTCGACCGGTTCCGTCTGTCCCGTCCGAGCCACTGTGGCGCCCGTCCCGGGCGACCCCTGGGAGCCTCGGGTCCCGCGTTGACCACGTAGGGGGGCGGGGCAAAGCGCCTACGGGCAGGCCTACACGAAGAGGTAATCATGAAGTCGGGTCGGCCGGACCGATGCGATATCTTTGTCTGTTTCAGACCCTCGGCGGAGAAAACCCTAAAGCTACTGTTCACCGAAGAACAAGAAAACCCCAACGAAAAAGGGTCCGCTCGATCAATCGTTACCATGGTTCGAACACCACCCAGATCAAAGACGAAAACAAACTTTGACAGAGGATTGAGAATGAGCACTTGTTCATCAGGCATATAATCACAGACTAAGGAAATGCCTCGAAGGCGAATCTAAAAACAAAAAAACCGCCCGGGGCGTCGGCCAAAAAGCCCGCGGCATGACTACCCTACGCCCACGACCGTCGCCGGGCGCCAACATGGAAAGGATCATGAAGGCGCAGCGCCCACCCGTCCCCGCGTGCAGGTACATATCCTCCAAGAAGACAATGGGGATCAACCCGGAAGAACGCCGGACCGGTGGGACGTCGTGGTGGAGCCACGCCGACGGGGAAGATCCCACGGCGCCTCGTCAGCGCGTCGTGGATCACATCCTCCGCCGTCACCACCTCCGCGACGGCATCGGCGGCGCCCTCGTACTGGCGCACCAGGTGCTCCAGGTCCCCGAGGTGCTCGCCCTCGGGGAGCTCGATGTAGCCCCGGAGGTCGACGCTGAACGGCGGTGCGCTATCGCCAGCGCGGAGGCCGCCCTCGCGGCGACGCCGGGACGCCACGTCGCGGATACGGCCAAGCACGCGGCTCGGCCGCTCCCAGCCAGGCTGGCGCCGGGGCGGACATAGGCCACAATGGCCTCGGCCGCCGGGCGCACGACCCGGAGCTCGGCCGTGAGCTCAGCCACGCGCCGTCCGCCTTCTCTGTGTTGGCGCGCGCGGCCTCCGTCTCTCCCTCCGCGGGTCAGCGGCGACGACGACGGGCGCGCTAAGGCGGCGCGGAGCTCTTCAACGGTCTCCGGCCTCTCGCCCGCCTCGGCCGCCCCGGCCGCCCCCGCGGCGTCGCCGGGCCGGGGAGGGCGGCGAGGGGCCGGCACATGAGATCACCCCGTGAGAACAAGCATTTGGCACGAGATAAGAAAAACCCTTCTCCATTGCAAACACCGGGCCGGAGAAAAAACCTCCTCCCATCTCTGTGGGCAATGTACTCACCCCGGGATGCGGCGGCGGCCGCGCGGGGGCTCCTCCGACGAGCCCTCCTCCACCGGGCGTTTCCCGCGATCCATCACACCCTCTCGCTTTCCTAACGAACGGACGGTGGCTGGAGGAAGAAGGAGAGAAGTACTAGATGGCTGAGGTGCGGAGCGAGGAAGGAAAGGGTGACTAGATCCGTCCACACACACCACGCCCTCCTTAAATAGATGGCCGACGCCTATGTGGATCTGTAAAAACGCCTCTTGGCGTTCCACGTCGCCCATCATTGCAACCGCGGCATCGTGCGCATCGTGGAGGGAGTCGAACCGCCGCGTCGAGCGTCCCGAGGCATCATTAACCTGAGGCCGCGAAGCCTCTCGACGCTCTCGTCTTGGGCGCCGAAAAAGGGCGCGAGCAAAAACCGTAATACCCTTATGATAAAACGGAGAGTCGCATCCGTGCAGTGCGACACGATTCCGCCTCCTGTCACCAAGCGCAGCCACAACTATACGGCTACGGTTTCTGAGCCTCTGCACGAGTGTACCACTCTCCTGCAGAAGGTTCGAGAGCTACACCGGCGAATGCCGGCTGTGCCAAGCACCCACCGAAGGCAAAATACTCGAAAAAACTCTCCGAGTTTCCCTTGGCGAAACGAGTCTAGCATGAGGAGGAACATCCGTTCCACCCCATGCTCGGGGGCTACTGTCGAGGGTCAAAACCACGGCCCTCTAAGGACCGGGATAAAGCGACTTTCAAAAACAAAAACACCTGCCCGGACCCCGGGGTCCTCGTGGCCCAGCCCACGGCACGAAACTTAAAGCATTTCGAGGGCCCGGCCCGGCAACCAACTAAGGCCCACGGGATAAAAGCCACCGCCAGAGATCGACCCCCGGGGCAAACTCCGATTCGCCCGACCCCTACCCATCGCGGGGGGGCGGGGTCGGCGTCCGACCCTCGGGCCCGACGAACGGGTCGGACGCCGTGCGCATTCCCTGCCAAGACGCAGCCGCCCCTGTATGCCTTCCGTAGCGATCACGGGGATACGTTGCATACTCTTTGGTAGAGGGGGACGGGGCCGCCAAGTAACCCAGGGCATTTCGTTGCTCCCACGCTTCCTACCTAACAAATGCGGTGCTTGACCCCGTCTTGACTGGTAATGCGTATGCAAGCCCCCGTGTGCTGCGTCTCCGTTAAGGGCGCCGGGGCCCGTACCACCCCATGACAGTGCATCCCGGCTGGTACGAATAAAGGAACGCCGCTCGTACCGACACCGTGGCCAAGGTACCGGACGGCGATCGAGCCAAGGAACATCCCGCAAGGCGAACCAGGGGCGTCAGGAATCAGCCCTGCACGCCTAGCGACTCCACGGCCGGCTCCCTATAGGCCGGCATTTGACCCGAGAGTACCTACAAATCAACTCAACCGCACAACCCCGTTCGGGCATAGCCCTGCTTACCTGAAAGGGCTACAAGGCCGAGAGGAGGGACGATGACGTCTGCTACAGTGCACCACGGCGCTTCCGGGAACGTCCCAGCCCTTGTAGGCCACGACTTCTTGATCACTACACGCGCATGCCCTCTCCTGTGAGCCTCACCTTGAACTATAAAAGGGAGGACTTGGGCCCCTGAGCACGTGTGTCCATCACCCGATTCACACTACACACACGAAACACTCAACCACGAACCTAGCTTTCTTACTCCGAGACTTGGGAGCCTGTCCCTCTCTCAACCCCTCTTGTACTGCCCCATACAAGCTCCTGAGTAACACGACTCCGCTCTCACTGGACGTAGGGTAAAATCGCCCGAACCAGTATACATCATCGTGTCCACTCGGGAAACCATCTCGAGGATAAGTGTGCTCTCTTTCGATTACTCGTTGGTGTCCATTCTCGACACCGACAAGGAGGTGAAGTGGTGGGTGAGTATGTGGGGAGATGACGACTCATGAGTAGGGCGAAGCACAGAAGTGTTCCATGCTGTGAGAATGCCACCGGCAGTGCCAGTGGCCGGGACGAAGGAAAAGGCTTCAAGACGTCGAGGGAGGAAGGAGCGAAGTTTGAGGGGGGGGGGATAGCGCTCAGTTTGGTTTGTTGAAGCAAAACAATGTCAGGAGAAGCAGAGAGGAGCTCAGACAACACATCACCACATTTTGTATGATCGTTTAGGCCTCGCACATTCCAACTACAAAGATTGACGCTTCTATTCATAGATAAAGGGTTCTACACCAAACACTGGACAATGCATGTAGGCATTTGTCATCCTCTTTACATTATTCATGCAGCAACGAACGCTCGATTGTACGCGAAAAAATGCGTGACTTTTCATGTTTTCTGGGCAGCGATTTCTACAGGCAGTAGAAATCGATTTCTACTGGCGGTTCTCAAACAACCGCCAGTAGAAATTGGCCATTTTCTCTGGCCTCTCTCACTGGCGGTTGGAAAAAACACCTTCACGGTGATGTCAAATCTTCCAACATACTTCTGGACGAGAACTACAAGGCAAAGGTATCAGACTTTGGGGCCTTAATACTAGCACCAGCCGACAAGAGCTAGTTCATGACTCTAGTGCAAGGGACTTGCGGGTACCTAGATCCTGAGTACATGCAGACCTGCCAGCTAACAGACAAGAGCCACGTTTACAGCTTCGGTGTTGTTCTGTTAGAACTGCTCACTGGCAGCACGGCGTTCAATCTGGAAGGTCTTGAGAATGAGAGGAGCCTTTCGCTGCGCTTCTTGAACGCCATGAAGGAAGGCAGGCTCGTGGACATCATTGACAGCCGCATTAAGGCTGATAGCGACAATGGGCTAATTGAGGAGGTCGCAGAGCTTGCGAGGCAATGCCTGGATATGATCGGCGAGAGGCGGCCAGCAATGAGAGATGTCGCCGAGAAGCTGGATTGGTTGACCAAGGTCATGCAGCACCCGTGGGTGCCAGCGCAACATAACCCGGAAGAAATGGAGAGCTTGCTTGGAGAGTCGTCGGTGGCCAGCTTAGAGATGACCAGCACCGGAAGTTTCAGCATGGAGAAGAGGATTGTGCAAGGGTTGCTGCACCCTGGGCGTTAGATTAGGCCCTACAATTCCACGTATTTTCGCTGATAATCCTATTCTCATGTGTTTCTTAGTAATAATGGAATGCCAAAATTCATACTGTTAGAACGTGTCTCATTGCAGTAGACACGCTGAACACCTTCAGTAATTCATTGATTTGACCTGTGGTTTACTAGCTCATCATCGTCAATATTGGAGAATATTAGAGAATGCTAACACAACTAGAACGTGTCTCATTGCAATCTGTCAATGCTATGGTTTTCAACCCTTTGAATACAGTAACCTTTTGATTTCAACTTGCGTTTTAGGGCAGAATATTGGAGAATCAAACAACTAGATGCTGAACTTGTCTGCTATCTTTGGTCAAGTCAATGAGTTACTGCAGGTACAGTGTAATTGACTCCAAAAACATCTTCTACTTCCATTGTACAATTCAAACTTGCGGGGCCAGCAGCAAAAGTATTCCATTTCACTCACTTGTCACAAATTGATTTGAACCTGACAAGAGATTCCCTCAAGGCCTCAACTAGTTCCTCAACTCGGCAAAATTCAAAAGCGCAGCCGCACAAGAGATACCCTCAACTTGCCCTTGCCCTCACTCAAATAGGAGTTCGCACCAAAATTACGAGGTGCACAGCAGCACGTCATCACAAATTTTATTTAACATCTTTGACAAATCGTGCTGTACTGAAGATGAGGAAAATTAATCTTGTACCTAAATAAATGGCCATTAGTCCACTGCACATGTTCAGACCGTTTTAAATATACATAAACATGTGTTTTCGAGAGAGAAAAAATATACATAAACATATAACTTGAAAGCCATACACTAATAACTTACCGTATATATTTGAACATAATGTGCTGAAATAATGTGCAAGTAGTGCTGAATGCTGATGGATCCTGTCCAAGTCAGGATAGGCTAATACATGTATGTACTACGTATATACAATTATGCATACATATACATTACACTAAAAAAGGAGTATACACATACATTACACTAATTAAAAAGGAGTATCACGTTTACATGAAATGAAAACTTATAATGTATGGTATGATTGGGCTGAATCTAACGCCCAGATTCCAGCAGCCCTTGCAGAATCCTCTTCTCCATGCTGAAATTTCCGGTGCTGACAATCTCCAAGCTGCCCACCGACGACTGCCCGAGCAGGCTTTCCATCTCTTCAGGGTCATGTTGTGCTGGCACCAACGGGTGCTGCATGACCTTGCAAAGTCGATCCAGCTTCTCGGCGACATCTCTCATTGCCGGCCGTCTCTCGCCGATCATCTCCAGGCACTCGCGAGCAAGTTCTGCGACCTCCTCTAGCAACCAATTATCATTGTCAGTTTTTATGCGGTCGTCTATGACATCCATTAGCCTACTCTCCTTCATAGCGTTCAAGAAGTACTGTAGCGAAAGGCTCCTCTCATTCTCAGGTCCTTCAAGATTAAATGCCATCTTACCAGTGAGTAACTCTAGAAGAACAACACCAAAGCTGTACACGTCACTCTTATCTGTCAACTAGCAAGTCTGCATGTACTCAGGGTCTAGGTACCCACAGGTCCCTTGCACCAGAGTCATGAACTGAGACTGCTTGTCAGTCGGTGCTAGTATTGAGGCCCCAAATTCTGATACCTTTGCCTCGTAGTTCTCGTCCAGAAGTATGTTGGAAGATTTGACATCACCGTGAAGGATTGGAGGGGAAGCCCATGAATGAAGGTAAGCTAAGGCTAGAGCAGACTCAAGGGCGATGCGCAACCGACTCGAGAAGGGGATGTTGTGGCAGCCATTGTCACCGTGGATCAACTGAAACAGAGTGCCGTTGGGAATGAACTCGTAAACTAACATTGGAACCTCTACTTCCAGGCAGCAACCCATTAGTTTGACAATGTTCTTGTGGTTGATTTGGGAAAGTATGAGCATCTCTTTGCCAAACTCTTTCTTCTGCTGCTCACTAGTCATTGAAACACAGCGTTTGACTGCAATGAGACTACCGTCCTTGAGTGTGCCCCTGTAGACGGTGCCATGACCACCACGGCCAAGGATGTTCTTGTCATCAAACTTGTCGGTTGCCTGAATGAGTTCTGCTTCTGTGAAGATGGAGAAGGCAGTTCCTTGCTTTAATCTTATCTCATGCAGCAGAACCATCCCGCCATGCTGTTGAAAATACTTCCGTTTGATCTTGGCCAACTTCTTTCTTTCAATGATCAAGTATGTGCAGGTGATGGCTATGACCACAATTACGACCCCGGTGCTTAGACCTGTGTAGCTTTATGTTACAACTCGATCATGCGTAAATATGATTCTTATGAAACTAAAGGAGAGAAAGTGTGTTACCAACAACTAGTACCACAGTGCCAGAAGAACCCCGAGGCTTTTCATTTGGGCAAGAATAATTCCCAGGTATGTTGGTGCATTGGCCAGGGCATGGCCGTGGAACATTGACGACACACTCATCAATATCTGAAAACACAGTATGATATTTAGAGCTCTGCACTGCAAGGATTGAATAAAGGGACGTACTAAATGGTTTATTTTAGTTATATGCATCGATGGATCGAGAATTCGAGATAGACTTGCAATATGCACCTTGGCATCCATCGGCAAGGTAAGGATTGCCACTGTAGCCGTCTGTGCAATTGCACAGGTAACCTGGGCCATTGCTCGAATCTATGCACTTGCTGTTATTACTGTGGCAAGCATATGAATCTGCTTTCTTGCTCGCAACATCGCAGGACTCATTGCCCACTGCCTAGTTCAAGATCACCGGGACACGACCATGATGCTCATCCCAAAAGATGTTCGTGTTCAGATATTTTGTGCTGAATTTAAATGCTTCAGTCTCCATCATAGCACCATAGGCACAGTAATTTGTGCTGCCTGCGATGCTTTGGTTGGCCATGTTGTACTGTTCATTGAAGTACACTCTGTAATAGGACATGTTGCTGGTGAGGTCAACCTGGCAACAGCCGACACCGGTGCATGATGATCCATCTTTTGCTATGTCGTCGTTGTAAGGCGACGACATGGACAAACAACCAAGAACATACTGCATAAAATGGAACATTCAATTTCTTAGCAGCTAAAAATTCTCTAGTGCTTGATACCGAAGAATTGAAAAATATTGCTACACCAGTAAATCATAATCCACAGTTCTTTTTGTATGCAGAATTGCAGAGCCTGTTCATTATAAAATGATCAATACTAGAGAGATAATAACTCACCATAGAACCAATCATGTACGCTAGCGTGTTGACACCAACAACTGTAAACTTGTTGAGATCCGCTGAAAATGTGAAGGGTGTATCGGCGAGATTCAGGTGTAGTGCGCCACCGATGTCGGTCGTTTGATTAGAGGGGTAGCTGCACATGTATGTGATGCGGTTCTTCATCCGAACCTGGCCATGGAGCAGCGATATATTCATCACTGGAATGCCATAGTACCAAGTTTGGCCTTCCGTTGTCTCGTTGCAGTCGAGCACAAAACCTTCCATTGCACAGTTAGCGCCAATCCCAAATGGGAATACAATATCAACGTCGCCGTATTTCTTTGGGCAGATAGGTCCTGGCAAGGTCACCGCAATGCTTTGTAATTGCAGCGTGAGGATGAAGAGTAGCAGTAGAAGCATATGTACTAGTATATCAGTGGGCATGTTGTAGTAATATTCCATGGTATGCTATGCGTGTGTTGTAATGTCTGCTGTGATTCATGAGCACACACAATGACACAACACATTAGCCTGTATATATACTAGCACAGTGTTTACTTTGTCAATCAGCCAGCCTTTTTAATTTTGTTTTGTAAAATGAGATGATTATTTGGTTTTGGACCCTTCGATGCATGGCTGTTTTTCTATTCAGCGAAGCATCTTCCAGGTCCAACTTGCACTTGCACCCAGGACAAATATTGGGCAATCCTTCTAGTAGAGAATCAAATGACTCGTTCTTGTAGATTTTCATTTTAGAAAATAGAATTGTTTACAGTCTTTGCGAACGCGCAGTCAAGTTTTTATAAAGTTTTCAGCTAACCAGTTGATCAAATATAAAGGCAAGAAGAAAGAGAAATAAGTATATTGTTGCTTCTCCATCTGTTCTTGGCAAATATTCTCAAATCAATGACTTCTAATGCTCAACTCGCCAAGTGGGATGGTCTCTCTTGCATCCTCACACTGCAGAAATGCCTAAAACCATAGACTGGTTATTGTGTAGCAGTACATAATGTTCAGTTGGTGGATTGGTATTATTGACAAATTCTGCGCTGAAAGACTCCTAATAGAATTTTTACACCTAAAATACAATAGTACACATGTTCAGTAGCTATCAACGATTCAGTGTAAGCACCTATATAAAACTAAAAATGCATTATCAACGTACAATATACTCTATTAAACTGCTTTTCATATAGCGCTGACGCCATACAAATTTTGCAATTTGCTCTGCCTTAAAGTCAACTCAGCACGTGGACTATGATGCTTTGGCCAGGTCGATAGATACAGATGTCACGCCAAACAAAGTCAACGCGGAACGCGAATTGGTTTGGCCAAGTCGAAAATTGCAGAGGTCATCGGACATTTATTTGAACGCAAGATGATGTGTGGATCGCAACGGGACTGAGCCAACCCGCTGTTTTCCGTAAACTAAAATTAGCATCAGTCCTGATTAGCATATCTCAACACATTGTTTAGTTGGTTGACTCAGATTTGGGGACAGAGAAAGGCAATACCAGAAGATGGAGGAGGGATTGGGATTACTCGAGTCAGTAGAACCAGGCTAACCTCGCGCTACCCGTCGCCGCGCGTTGCACTGGCCATGGCGGCCAGCGTTCGTCTAGCTCCGGACGTCGAGCTGACACCCCCGCAGCATCTCAGGCCCTCCGCTAACCCGGCTTTCGACCTCCGTCCATCCGCGACCATCGCGCGGCGCCTCGAGGGGCGGGCGAGTCCTGCTGTGCCGTGCGTCGCGGCCCGCGGCCTCATCGCCGCTCTTGTTGAGATATATATATATATATATATATATATATATATATATATATATATATATATATATATATATATATATATACATTACCATTAAAATATTTACATGCAATGCCTCTGCATGCATTTGCATGCAACCATCAATCATCAAGAAGGCATATCCAGAAGATTGTCCACGTGAAGCTGCATGTCAAGCGATGACGAATGACAACGACCTAGTCATGGCACTGTAGCCAGGACGACCAGCTGTCCAGGCCACAGTCACAGACATGTCCGAAGATTTTGCCAGATGACCGTCCAGCTTATCACAAAAGGACGGCAAGCAGATAACCATGAAGGACGCCAGGCGATAAGAATGGAGGACACCTCCTCAGACGCCAGAAGGCTCTCCCAGTCCTATAAAGGGAGAAGGCCGACGCCTGCATTGAAGACAGAACGGAATAGAACGGGACACACGATCGAGACACACCATCAATCGAGAGCTGGAAGCCATCACCACCCGCAGACTCCACACTCCACCATATACTACTCCACCGCCACTGTAAATTAGAGAATAAAGGAAAGCCTCACTTCCTGCGCTTGTAAGGTAAACTAAGGTTTGTACTAGTTGCTTGGGGTTTCCCGAAAGGGAAAGCCGTATGTAAGCTCGCTCTGTAAAAATGAACTAAGCTTTCTAGTTTTAATCCCTGCCTTCCCTTAAGCTCGTTCATATGGGAGGACGTCTCTATGCTAGGGACCCTATAGGAGAAACCTCCGCGTGTGTTGTTGTTCTCGTTTTAGCCCAGGTCGAGGCGTTTGTAGAGAACCCTGTTGGCGCGGAGAAGTGTTCCCTTCGGGTGGAACTGCCTGGGGAGACGATACAGCCTGAGCCCTGTATGAGTGTTGCTGAGGATAGCATGGGAGAGGAGCTGTTAGCCCTGTTCATATTTAGTGAAGCTAGCGATGCATGCGGTGAGTACCGAGTAGGACGCACACAAGCAGAAGCACAAACACAGGCAGAACCTCTGGCCTCGCCAGCCACGCCAAGATCCTGAGAAGAAAAGAATCACACGCATATATTATATTCCGCATAACCACACGCACGTCGCTTTCATATCCTCTAATTAATCACGAGCCGTTAATTAATCACAAGTGTCGCTTTCATATCGGAATATTTTAATCATACGCACTCTGATCACTCACGCACGGTTGCATATAATATTCAAGAAGTCGCTTTCAGGGCATAGTCCTCTGCATATAATAAGAAGACCGTCGGTGCCTGAGTCGGCCATACTATTCATATTCCCGAATTCGAATAGTACCGCATATTTTGAATAGCACTAATATTCTCGGAATTTGAATTCCATATCCCTGAATACCACATAGAGTTATATATTTTTGTGTGGTATCGGTCCAAAGTTGGTTTAAGCTTAAATCTAAAATTAAAAGGTTAATTAAAATTTGGTAAAAATTGAAAGGATACATTATAAAATATTTAGTGAAATTATGGAAAAAACTCGATATAGATCAAAAAAATAAAATATTATGAGAAAGAACTAAATAAAATACCGTAAAATAATATAATACCTCTATGATAAGCAAATGGAATGAAATTAGAGAAAAAGAAATCTTTTATATTAGAAAAATAGCTTATCTGAAGAATAAAATGAAAGATAATGAACTTAAGAAAAAGGAATTTGAAAGAGAAAAAAATGAATATATCAATAAAGAGGTCATACAAGATAGTAATATTAATAATGATATTAGTGAAGAAGAGCAATGGGAAATTAATAACAAGTTATTATTAGAAAGCTTTGAAGAGGAAGATGTAGAAAATAATGCTGAAAGCTACCAAGATTTTATAGACTCTTTAGGTGATGAAGAATTATTTAATCTAGATAATGCTATGGAAGGTTTAGACATGATATATGAGAATAAGAGTCCAACTAATATAAGATCTGAGCTAATGGATCAAGGAAACTGTGAACATGACTGGATAAAAGGAAGAGGTGATTATAATATAAAATGCGCCTTTTGTATATATTATCCCAGTCAAGAAAATAGATTTACATGCAGTCTATGCTTAAAACAATCATGTGCTTCATGTATAAAAAATAATAATCAAAAATGGAGACAAGAACTAGAAATAGAACCTGAAGATAAAATATTAGCAAGCAGAGTCAGAATAT
Source organism: Chrysopogon serrulatus (assembly GCA_015844335.1). Classification (NCBI taxonomy): domain Eukaryota; kingdom Viridiplantae; phylum Streptophyta; class Magnoliopsida; order Poales; family Poaceae; genus Chrysopogon; species Chrysopogon serrulatus. Next base: position 5,590 of record JADLZL010007518.1, on the reverse strand, counting down.
TAGAAAATAGAATAAATAATCTAGAAGAAGAATTAGAAGAGTTAAAGAATAAGATAGAAACTAATAATATACCTAAGACAGAAGAAACATTTAGTGGCAATACTGAAATGCAAGAGCAAATAACAATAAGTAAACAAAATAATAAAGATACTCAATTAAAAGATGCCATAATAAATTTTGGTAGTAAATATATAGTTAAAATGCCATTCAGAGAAATAGTAGGAATAAGAATACCCGTAAAATTAAACTTAACGCCTACAATCACTTATAAAATATTAGCTTTAATAGACACAGGATGTACAAAAAATATTATACATGACAAATATTTTGTAAGATGCCCAGAAATAGTTCATACAATAGAACCAGACAAGGCTGATACTTCTACTGATATGTCTGGAATAAAACGAATCCATAATCAGTTAGCTTATAATGTAGAAATGCATATGAATAATACAAAATATATAATAGATGAAATTACTATAAGAGATATGTCCATGATACATGATGATATGATATTAGGATTAAGATTTTTACAATACTCATTACAAACAACAATAATACATGAGCAAGGTATTACATTTATACCCCGTCAAGATAATATTCCTTATATAACAGAAGTCAGAAAAACCATAAGTTCTAATTTAGGAAAGAATAATTTAAAACTTGAAGAACTTGATAATGAAGATTTAGACTTTCATATGAAAGAAGAAATAGGTGAATTTATAGAAGATTTCTATATAACAAATATCTGCATGGAATGCATAAGTTTACAATCTTTAGCACCAAATTGGTATAGAGATATAAAGTCTAAAAAAGACATATAGATAAGATAGTACAAAGGTTAGAAGATATTCAAATAATAGGAGAAATACCGATGAAACATTGGGATAAGAATGGTATAATTTGTAAAATTAATATAATAAATCCTAATTATATAATTAAAACAAGTCCTATAGAAGCAACACCTAATGACATAAAAAGAATTCAAAATGCATATTGAAGAATTATTAAAGCTAGGTGCTATAAGAGAAAGTAAAAGTCCTCATAGATCAGCAGCATTTATAGTTACAAATCATGCACGAAATAGCTAGAGGAAAATCTAGAATGGTTATCAATTATAAAAGGCTAAATGATAGTACTATAGATGATGCATATAATATTCCAAATAAACAAGAATGGATAAATAGAATACAAGGTAGTAAATATTTCTCTAAGTTTGATTTAAAAGCTGGATTTTGGCAAGTAAAAATGGCAGAAGAATCGATAGAATGGACTGCATTCACTTGTCCTCAAGGTCATTTTGAATGGTTAGTAATGCCATTAGGATTAAAAAATGCTCCTGCATTATTTCAAAGAAAAATGCAAAATATATTTTAATGAAAATCAAGATTTTATACTAGTCTATATAGATGATCTTTTAGTCTTTTCAAAAACCTATAAAGAACATATAGCCCACCTGGAAACCTTTTTCAGAAAGGTTGAACAAAATGGATTAATACTTTCTAAAAGAAAAATGGAATTATGCAAAGAAAAAATAAATTTTCTAGGTCATGAAATTGGAGAAGGGAAAATACATCTACAAGACCATATTGCAAAGAAAATCCTAAATTTCCCTGATGATATGAGTGATAAAAAGATCTTGCAACAATTTTTAGGATTAGTAAATTATGCCAGAAATCATATTGAAAATTTAGCCAAATTAGCTGGCCCTTTATATGCAAAATTAAGAAAGAATGGGCAAAAATATTTCAACTCAGAAGATAAAAAGTTAGTAAGAGTTATTAAAGAAAAAGTTAAAAACTTAAAACCTTTAGAATTACCCTTAGATGATAATTATTTCATAATAGAGACAGATCGTCAAAAGATAGGTTGGGGTGCTATATTAAAATAAAAACCTCATAAGTACTCACCAAAATCAGAAGAAAAGATATGTAGATATGCTTCAGAAAATTATAAATTAAAAGTATTGAATAACACAGATAGAGAAATTTTGGCTGTTATTTATGCAATAAATGCTTTTAGGTTATATTTAGGCTTCAAAGAGTTTACAGTTAGAACAGATTGCGAAGCTATATGTAAATATTATAATAAAATTAATAGCAAGAAATGTTCTACTAGGAGATGGGTTTTATTTGAAGATATTATTACTGGAAATGGTTATAAAGTAATATTTGAGCATATAAAAGGAAAAGATAATACTCTTCCTGATATATTTTCACGATCATCTGGTTTGCAGGAATGAAGAAAAGATCAAACCCCAATGGGGGTGAATGTTTTAATTTTGGAACAGAAAATAAGCTAAGAATATTCTCACCAAATACCTATAATTTCAAGCCAAGAGACCATATTATCCTAGATGAAGTGCAGAGATGCATTTTGGATAATTTCTGGTTTCAATATAATAATAAGAGAGATGACAAAGGATATATGCTGGCTATACTAAATAGTCTGGCTGAATATTTCCATATGATCAATGGAAAGATAAAATCAAAAGATTCTTCTTCATGGAAGAAACCCTTATATGTAATATACCAAGGAGTAATTCCTGGAATATATATAAATTATGAAGAAGTTATAGCCCAAAAAATAGAAAGAGAAAGTGAAGGAGGTAGTTTATCTTGGAAAAAATATATGGATATAGATGATGCAATCTCATATGCAAGAAATATGATAGGAATAAATTATTATATAGAACCATTAGCCAAAGAATATATCCAAAAATATCAAAAGATAAACCCAATAATACCTGAGCCAAAAACAAAGGAAGAAGCATCGTCAAGTTCGCTTACATATAAAGATATAGTGAAGAAGCAAGCTGAATCCTCGAAGGAAGAATATATCGAGAAAAAGATAAAAGAAAGACTTGAGTCAATCCTTCCTCAATTGAAGAATAATATAAAAGAAGAAGTCATGTAAGAAATAAGAAGTGATTATGAAGACAACATAAAGAAAGATTAGAAGAATATATAAAGAAGGACTATGAGTTGAAAATGAATTTTAATACATCTGATGTTGAAAATGATTACCCAATGCCAGACATTGCGGGTCATGGGCAACCTGCAGAATATTAGATGCTATAATATGAAAGATAAATATTCTCTGAAATATGTCAACCTGATGAGCTAGACTTTGAAGAAGATATTGATTAATAAGAATATATATATTCCCTGTGTTGATAAGGTGTTATCAACAATTCGGCCCGGGGAAAGTATGCATATACACATGCCATATTTGGATTGATGTTTTACAACATTAATCTTTCGGGCGTGGAAGACCCATACCATTACCATTAAAATATTTACATGCAATGCCTCGCATGCATTTGCATGCAACCATCAATCATCAAGAAGGCATATCCGGAAGATTGTCCACGTGAAGCTGCATGTCAAGCGATGATTTAATGACAACGACCTAGTCGTGGCATCAGCCGGGGGGCGACCGGTATCCGAGCCCGCGATCCACGCAGACATGTCAGAAAAGATTTTGCGGATGACCGTCCAGCTAATCACAAAAGGACGGCAAGCGAGTCTATAACCATGAAGGACGCCCAAGGCGATAAGAATGGAGGACACCTCCTCGAACGCCCGAAAGGCTCTCCCAGTCCTATAAAGGGAGAAGGCCGGCCTTTGCATTGAGGACGAGCGGAATAGAGCAGGACACACGATCGAGACACACCATCAATCGAGAGGAAGCCATCACCACCCGAAGTCGACTCCACACTCCACCATATACTACTCCACCGCCACTGTAAATTAGAGAATAAAGGAAGGCCTCACTTCCTGCGCTTGTAAACAAGAAACTAAGGTTTGTACTAGTTGCTTGGGGTTTCCATAAAGGGAAATTCATATGTAAGCTCGCTCGTAAAAATGAACTAAGCTTTCCGGTTTTAATCCCTGCCTTCCCTTAAGCTCGTTCATATGGGAGGACGTCTCTATGCTAGGGACCTATAGGAGAAACCTCCGCGTGTGTTGTTGTTCTCGTTTTAGCCCTTCGAGGCGTTTGTAGAGAACCATGTTGGCATCAAGTGATCCCCCTTTCGGAGTGGAGGCACTGGAGGCAGATGAGCTGAACGCCATGATGATTTTCATAAAAGCATGGATTTCCATATTAGCCCTGTTCATATTTACACAAAAATATATATAACTCTATGTGGTATTCAGGAATATGGAATTCAAATTCGAGAATATTAGTGCTATTCAAAATATGCGGTACTATTCGACCAATATGAATAGTATGGCCGAAGCTCAAAAATCCGACACTCTTCTTATTATATGCAGAGGACTATGCCCTTTTTGAAAGCGACTTCTTGAATATTATATTCAACCCTCGTGAGTATCACGAGTGCGTATGATTAAAATATTCCGATATGAAAGCTTTCACTTGTGATTAATTAACGGCTCGTGATTAATTAGAGGATATGAAAGCGACGCATATGTGGTTATGTGGAATATAATATATGCGCAGGATTCTTTTCTTCTCGTGATCTTGGCGTATAATAAGAGGCCGTCGGGTTCGCGCTGTGTTTGTGCTTCTCATATTGTGTGCGGCCCTACTCGGGTACTCACCGCATGCATCGCTAGCTTCACTAAATATGAACAGGGCTAACAGCCTCTCCCATGCTATCCTCAAAGAACACTCATACAGGGCTCAGGCTCTATCGCCTCCCCCTGCATGCAGTTCCACCCGAAGGGGAACACTTCTCCGCGCCAACATGGTTCTCTACAAACGCCTCGACGGCTAAAACGAGAACAACACACACGCGGAGGTTTCTCCTATAGGGTCCCTAGCATAGAGACGTCCTCCCATATGAACGAGCTTAAAGGAAGGCAGGGATTAAAACCGGAAAGCTTAGTTCATTTTTACAGAGCGAAGTTTACATACGGCTTTCCTTTTCGAAACCCCAAGCAACTAGTACAAACCTTAGTTTACCTTACAAGCGCAGAAGTGAGGCCTTCCTTTTATTCTCTAATTTACAAGTGGGGTGGAGTAGTATATGGTGGAGTGTGGAGTCTCGGGTGAGGTGATGGCTTCCAGCTCGATTGATGGTGTGTCTCGATCGATGGTGTCCCGCTCTATTCCGCTCTGTCCTCAATGCAAAGGCCGGCCTTTCTCCCTTTATAGGACCGGAGAGCCTTCTCGCCTCGAGGAGGTGTCCTCCATTCTTATCGCCTCGGCCCTTCATGGTTATCTCGCTTGCCGTCCTTTTGTGATTAGCTGGACGGTCCATCCGCAAAATCTTTCGACATGTCTCGCGGATCGTGGCTCGATACCGGGTCGCCCTGGCTACAAAGCCTTGACTAGGTCGTTGTCATTCGTCATCGCTTGACATGCAGCTTCATGTGGACAATCTTCTGGATATGCCTTCTTGATGATTGATGGTTGCATGCAAATGCATGCAGAGGCATTGCATGTAAATATTTTAATGGTAATGGTATGGGTCTTCCACGCCCGAAAGATTGATGTTGTAAAACATCAATCCAAATATGGCATGTGTATATGCATAAATATGGCATGTGTGTGTGTATATATATATATATATATATATATATATATATATATATATATATATTGGGTTGATGGATGGATACAG